>JAJMGC010000014.1:0-330000 GCA_030574995.1 Suhomyces maxii
ATTTATCGTCCACCAAAGAAGCGTGGCCGTAAGCCACTTCTTACTGTAGTCCATAAGGAATATTTGAAGAAATTGATTGAAGATGATGCCACAGTAACTTTGGATTTTATGTTGGAAGCCCTTACAAGAAATTTTGAAGATATTAAGGCTAGCAGTTCTACGATCTACAAATTTGTAACTAAAGAATGTAAGTTTAGTCTCAAGAGAATTTCGAAGTGGGCTCTTAGACGGAATCTGGAAGAACTTAAGAAACAGAGACAAGAATGGGCTAAAGAATATAAAGACAAACTCGATTTCAAGAACAATTGTGTGTTTATTGATGAAGCTGGCTTTAATATTAGTATGAGAAGAGAATATGGCTGGTCAGCTGTTGGTGAAAAGGCAGTCATATCTGTTCCTGTTACCAATGGTGCCAATGTATCATTCCTCGGTGCAATTTCTTCCAAAGGATGCATTGATTTGAAGGTAAGAAGTCCAGTCAAACTTTCAGAAAATAAGAAAAGAAAATTGGATTCTGAAAAATCCCTGGTCATCCCTAAAGGTACTACAGCAGATCATTTCTACCTATTTATCAAAAGTGTGATTAAGGAAATTGAGACAAATCGTGAACTCAAGAATTTGAAATATTTAATCGTCGATAATGCTTCAATTCACAAAAGGCGTGACCTACAATTGTTGGTCGCCCTGAGAGGATTGGAACTTGTGTTTTTACCTCCATATTCCCCCGCCTTGAATGCAATTGAGGAATTTTGGTCAGTTTGTAAATCTAAAGTTAAAAGGTCAAACTTAAGTAGGAAGGAACAATTAACACCTAGAGTGAGAGAAGCTACCAATAACATCTCAACCGAGAGTTACGAGGGGTTCTGTAGACATGCTAGTGAATATTTCAACTTGTGTATGGAAATGGTATTATTCTAGGGTCGTGAATTAATGGTGGAAATCGGGTATAGTATAGGCTACAGAACTATTTGTAGACCAGGGACAAGGTTTACTATTAAATGCTACCAAACCCCAAAATAAAAGTGAAATGATTACTTTGACAAATTAGACTAATTTGTCGAAATCAAGACTGGTCCAATTAATCAGTCAGCTGGGGTAGGGTATAGGGGTATGAATTTTTCTAGTTGATAGTTTGAATGATAGAAGTGGTATTATGAATATATTCGGTCACTGGTATGAATCATTTATTTCCGAGGGTACGAATATATCCGACTCGAGGTATGAAGTATAATAAAAAAGACTGTATATATATATATATATTATTGAATTGCCATTTCTATTGCTCTTGGCTCTGCATCTTAAATCGGAGCCCGATAAAATTTTTAGACGAATTGCCCAAAAGAACCCTTCAGTCTAATTTTATTATTCTTGATCTACAAAGAACAATTTAAAGCCTGTATTACAGGGCGGTACCGGCCCGATATGATAAGTGAAGAAGATGGTTAATGCCTCATCGATATTTATAGTCCATAAATATTTTTGTTTTAGCCGTAGCTGTATATATCCAAAAGAAAAGGAGTTTTGTAGGCGTAGATGTAGATGCAGCCCCATCATGTACAATTACACTCTCAACAATCATAAATAACCACATTTACGACTGTTGCTACAGGTATCCTGAATTATTGCTGGAAGGTTCCAAAAAAAGACTTCAGGGCATCATAGACTCAGGGTCCAACTGGTTCCCAAATCAACCCATCAAGCCTATTTTTATCTCATGATGTATAGAAACTCTTGTCATCGCAAAATAATCTATTGTTATATTCCATTTCAACAATAATTAATTATGCACCACCACCCTGCACAATTTGTTTAAAAAATTTAAATTAAATTTAAGTTGATACGATCACAACAAGACAAAGACAGATGTGGTGCGACAGATTCTGTTACAGGTTTGTGACAGATTCTAGTACACTACATTAATTTAATTATTCCTCTAAATTAGGAAATTTAGCCATCACAGATCATCTGAAAAATCGCACCAAATTTGATTAGAAAAAAACCATCTCAAATTTGAATCACAAATTTGCACCTTTACACTATCTGATAAACCCTCTTGGTTATTTTTTATTGGCATCTTACGATTAGGTTAATCGTGTTCATCGTTTAAGTTTTATTTTATTTTTTTGGTTGTTCTCCCACCATGACTGATTTACATGATTTGTTAAGATTTTCCAGTCGTCCTATTACTGATGAAGGTGTTGATAGCGTTAAATTCTACTTGAAAAATGGGATTCCAGCCACCTATACTGTTGAAGAAGCATACAATTACCTTAATGACATTGAAGAAGAACCTACCACTACCACCACTCCATTACATTTGATCAGCACCCATGTTCCTGTAGATGTGACGGAAGAAGAACTGAAAGTGGTTCTGGCTATGGTTGAAACCCTTTTGGAGTACGGAGCCGGTTGGTCACTTACAGATATTAATAACGAAACTCCGGGCTGTATATTGATCCGTCGTAACTTGAAACATTTACCAATATATAAGCAGATTGTGGAAGCAGGGATCAGAGCTGAACTTTTGTTGAGAAAAGTTAGCGAATTTGACATGGAAGTTATCGATGACACTGATGACTTGGAACACGAAGCTTTTGGTGTTTCTGACCTTGTAGAATCAAAGGAAGAAATTGATCAAGACATCGAACAAACAACAAAAGAAGAAAATCCAGTTACCAAAACTCCTGTGGAAGAAGATGATGCACCAGATGCCCCCTCTCAAAACCAAGCCACCTACCTTGAAACCAAGCTTGAGTACAGAGACAATGCCTTGGTCACCAAGGAGCGTCAAGATGGGGTGATGATGTCTTGGGAAACGGACTTGATGCGCCTTGGCTGCGAATCTCTCTTTGAAGGGGCCAAGATGGATGGCGAAATTGACTCTGAGATCAATATCCTAAACATCGGTTTCGGCATGGGTATTATTGATACCATGATTAACAACAAAAAGCCTACCAAGCACTACATCTGTGAAGCCCATCCAGATGTTTTGAAGAAATTACGTGATGATGGCTGGTATGAAAAGCCCAACGTAGTAATTCTTGAAGGTAGATGGCAAGACCAATTGGACAAACTCTTGTCCCAAGGTAACACTTTTTTCAATGGTATTTACTATGATACTTACTCCGAACATTATCAAGACATGTTAGAGCTTTTTGACTATGTTGTCGGACTTTTAAAACCTCACGGTGTTTTCTCTTTCTTCAATGGTTTAGGTGCCGATAGACAAGTTATTTACGAAGTGTATAAGCAGTTGGTGGAAATCGACTTATCTAATTATGGATTAAAGGTCGAATACAAGGAAATCGAAGTACCAAAGTCTACTTTGGAAGAGCCTGCTACTGAAAATACTGATGAGTCTAAGAGTGTTTGGGAAGATATTAAACGGTCCTACTGGTCATGTCCTGTTTACTATCATCCTGAAGCCAGATTCATTGATGTTTGAAAAAGAAAATAAAAAAAAGAGAAGCAATGGAATCACCCCATCCATATCATATCATATCATATAGATCTTTGAACCTAAGAAGTTCAGTCTTTTTTCTTTTTTTTTTTTGATGCAATACTTCTAAAATGAATAGAGAATAGAGTAATAGAGAAGCAGTATGTAATATTCTGTAAATTTTTGGCGTGTAAACTAACATAGTACACTGCCTGGTGAGATTTTTTCGTTTATTATAAATCTTGATTGTCATTAACGTTCAGTTGGTTCTATCTAGACGATCTATGTATGGTCTTTATGCTCTTTTGTTGTGCGAACATTTGGTATTCGTCGTATACGAAATCTCTTAATGCTAATTAGATGCAAGTATGCTGGATATATGCTAAAAGATGGGGACGAAATATAAGATAGAACACAAAAATATTTCTATGTGACGCTTCATTTTCGGTTTAAGCTTTATTAAACTGTAATTAACTCCGCAAAAACATGCACTTTATTTTATAACGGATATGACTTGTAACATAAGCTCCAAAAATGTTAATCCTCCGATAATGATACCATTTTGTTTCTTAATTAGCCACTGTGGGGTCACATTTCCATGATAATTGGGTTCCTTTAAGCTTTATTAAACTCTAATTAACTCCGCAAAAACATGCACTTTATTTTATAACGGATATGACTTGTAACATAAGCTCCAAAAATGTTAATCCTCCGATAATTATACCATTTTGTTTCTTAATTAGCCACTGTGGGGTCACATTTCCAAGATAATTGGGTTCCTTTGGGGCCTTATGATTAAGTCAAAAAATTTCTTGTGTTGAAAACCTTTAACACGATTCTCTTTTAAATTTCTTTTCCTTGTGAAAAGGTTAACTAACCGTTCTTCGCTTCCACTTCCTCTATTACTGCTCTTGCTTCGGCTTTTTCTCTATCCACAATACATCCTAAACCCATGAACGCCTCATCAATAGCACGCTCAAAAACTGTATGTAATCTCCATCCTGCTCCCAAGTATTCCTTGTTCTTGGCCAATTTTTTGATGTATGGGTCTTGGTACGAGTCATCCATGTGATTGTCTATATCCATTAATTCGTCCACATCGTGTGGTATTGGTAATAGTTCGTATCTCTTCTTTATTTCACGGTCACCCTGGAATGGAGTAAATGGTGCCTTTGGTGCGTTATCAAGTTCTTTCTTGATCAATGGATTGTTCTTGGAGAAGTTCTGGTCAAGTTGGTTGGTTAATTGCTGTAATTGCTTCTTTCTAAAGATAGATCTCTTTTGCATGTTGGACTGTTGTTGTTTGATGATTTCTTCGGAATTAGCAGAGTTAGAAGATGATAACTTATCAAGTAATTCTTGTTGTTGCTGTTTTTGGTATTGAACATCTTCGGCTTCCATTTGCTTCTGAATACGTAATTTTTCTTGTTTCAATCTTTCCACTGCTTCTTGATACTTGGTGAAATCGGAATTCTTTTGACTCTCTCTCATACTCTTCTCTATAATTTCAATCTTATGCTCACCTTCATATTGGACCAAATCTTTTTCAGTTTCTTCTAAATCTATACCATTGGTAAGGTTAAAAATGATATTTTCTACCATTTCCAAATACAGATTAAATTCCGTCAAATTCTCAAAATCTTCTTCGGTCTTGTTGTAAATGCTACTGATCCTTTTTCGTATATCCACTTCCCTTTCTATGGTTATATCATCGAATATTTGCTTCTTGAACTTATTCTTTCTTAAGATCTTTCCACATTTGGGATAAGGACATGGAGCAGGCCCTAATGAGAAGATCCGATCAACACATGATTCACAGATCTTATGATAACATTCTGGATTAATAAGAAACGTCATATTGGGCGAAAGGTACCGATCTGTTTTACAGATGGGACACATGTCCTTGGCACGTTCATCTATGGAGTTAGTATAAGGCGGATTGGAGCTGGTGATAGCATTACCACTGTGGCTTGTGTGTGTGTGGTTCGTACCTTCAAGCATCATCGACATGGTGTAATTGATTCTTGATTAGTTATAGTTTCTATCGGTATGTAATCTTTAATACAAACTGGTGATGCGTGTGTGCAGGATGGCCTATATCTAACTTTCAGATTCTCTTGTCTGCAGGCTGTTGATGTCTCCATTAAGCGAGTCACTCATAAAACCATCAAGTCACACTTCACAGCCAGTGACAGATACCAATGATCCTTGACGCTCGGGTCCTCCACTACCGGGTGGTCAAGCTAATTGTCCCCTTTTTGATCGTCCTTCTCCTCGGGTACGGAGACTTCGCTGCCCTCTACTCCTTGGGCTATCTAGAAGTATATAAGCATCACTCTCATGGCGCAGCCATAGCACTATGGGTCATTATTGGGTTTGCACAGTTGACTGTGTTCGTGTATTGGGCAGCCATATTTACCATAGGACCTGGTAAGGCACCTACCTTTAAACCGTTCAATCTTTACAACTTGGAAGATTCGGACTTACCATCGGCTCCCACAATATTCCTATGTGACGAATCAGGATATCCATTTTTCAACTCTACCGCCAATTCCATCATGGTCAACCGGTCATTTTACCTGAAAGACATTCATCATGCGGTTCTTCGTTTCGACCACTTCTGTGTGTGGCTTGGGACCGTTGTGGGTGAATCTAATTATGAGTTTTTTCTTAAATTCATGGTTTGGTTCTTATCATTATTTATTGTGTTATTGGTGTATCTTATACGGTACACTCCATCTCATGTTAGAAGGGGGGAGATAAATCATAACTTTATTATCTTATTTATACTATGTGGGTGGTGGATCATCATGATCAGTATGTTATTAGTGATCCACCTTCGTTATATGTGTTTAAATATCACTACATTTGACGAGATCACCCAGAGCCAAAGAAAAATTTATAAACGGTGGGAAAAGAGAAACGCAAGTAACCGATCTGGAATTGGTCGTGGTCATGGTCGGAGTCGTCCTCCTCCTAGGATAGAGCATGGGGTCAGGTACGTCAATGTTCAAAAGGAAGACACCAGGTATGTAGTTGAGTACGATATCAACCAAAATTTATACAACAAGGGCTACAGGGCCAATTGGATCAACTTGATGTTTAACGGAAACAGAAATCATGGTGGCACCATGGAGTATACCCAGACAAATTTCCTTCTAGCCATGGCCTTATTTATTATACCATTTGTGGATATCCCCATAATTTTTCAACACAGATTTAGAGCCAACGAGTCACAGCAAGAGTCGAATGTCTCACTGGACTCATCAAAATTCGAGAATTATAGTAGTGAGTTCAGCGAAGAGTTTTTAAACTATATAGACTGGAAAATTGAGGGGAAACAGTTCAAAGTTCCTGTTTATTTGACAGGCGGTCACACAACTGTACCAACAGAGCAAAACCAGTCAAATGAGACAAATGAATCAAATGAAACATATGAGCCTAAGGATTTGGAGGAAACTAGTGAGCAAACAGAATAAAATTGGGTGTGATTTTAAAGCCGTCAAAAACAAACTAATGCCCAACCTAAAGCTACATCAATATTCCACAAATCACTCCAAAATTAGTTAACTTCATTCTTATCCCAAACAAGGTTAAAGTATACCCCACCATTAGGTCTATTACTTCGCATTAACCAGTGTTCCTGTGTACAGCCAGTGACAACGTTTTGTGCCATTTTGTCTCTTATGTAATCAGATCACTAATTCGCCCGCACCATATAACATCATCGCATCTCCGTTTATCAACTAACACTAGACAAAAGTCCCTACTCAAAACATCACCAAATCTAAGTAATGGACTTCGTGGGAGAAATTGTTGAGCATGAGATCGAAGCCCCGCTTCCACCCAACCATCCGGTGGGTCCAAGTACCGGGTTTCCGGCTCCAAGAGACTTGAGACGTAAGAAAGAGTCTCGGTTCAAGTCGAAATTCAAAGCAGCCAAAGAGGAGTCCAAACAAGAAGCAAAGCCAGAGGTTTTATCGGAAGCCGAAAAGATCCATCGTGAGAACATGGATAGATTGGCAGGAATGACCCAAGAGGAAATCTCTCAAGAACAACAGGAATTGTTGAATGGATTGGACCCTAAATTGATTCAAAGTTTATTGAAGAGAACAGAAAAGAGAGTTACTGCAAAGAAGCAGGACCCCAATGGAATACAGAATGGTGAGCCACATAGTCACAGTCATAATCATAGCCACGATCACGGCCATGACCATAGTCACAGTCACGATCATAGTCATGATGGCCACAAACACGCCGAAGGGTACAATGGGTGGATTGGAAGTGTAAAAACAGCCAATGGGTTATCTGACCTTTCCCAATTAGATGAGGCGGATGTGAATAAAGCATTGGGATTGACTACTCTCAGCTTGGACGAAGCGATCACTGACAAAGCCGAGGAAGAAGTATTATCAGACAAGCCAAAGAAATCGGTAAAGTTCAACACTGTTGCCACTGTCAAATACGAAGATTTGGAAGACGATCAGCATTTAGATCCTGATGGCTGGGAAGATGTGGATGACCTTAATGATATGATACCGGGAGCTGAAAATGACAAAATTGCCCCTGAAGGTTATCAATTGGTACCTGATGAAGATGAAGAGGACAAGCTCGGAGTCCATTTCACTAAACCTAAAGCCCAAGAGCAAGACCTTGATCTTAATGATCCAGAATTCTACGATAAATTGCATGAAAAATACTACCCTGATTTACCTAAAGAAACCCTGAAATTGTCCTGGATGACTACTCCGTTACCTAAACAAGTATCGACTACTTATGAATCTATTTCTGACATGAGATTTGATTTCAAGGGTGACTTGGTTGAATTAAATGATGAAACTAAGGATAACACTAAAGAAGTTCCAACCTATAAAGGATTGCATCACCATTCAGACAACCCACATTTAGCAGGTTATACATTAGCTGAATTGGCACATTTAGCAAGATCTGTATTACCGGGACAAAGAAGTTTAAGTATTCAAATTCTTGGTAGAATTTTACACAAATTGGGTCTTCATAAGTACAGTATTCTTCCTATTGATGAAAGTAGACCAGAAGACCAAGCATTCAATGACAATTTGAAGGAATTGGTAACCAATTTTGAAAACATGATGTGGAACTTAATAGAGCAATTAAGAATTATAGAGTCTATTACTGAAGCTGCCGATGAAAAGAAGACTAGACATCTTTCAGTGAGGAATTATGCTATAGAAGCATTATGGTTATGGAAACAAGGTGGAGGTAAAAGAGGTGAAGTTGAATCTGAAGAAGATGCAATCGTCAAGGCTATGAACTGATGAATAAACTTTGTTTTTTAGACAAAAATCACCACCAAAGATTAAAGTTTTAATTTATGTAATATAAAAGACAGTGAATATATTACTCAACACAGGTAAAGAAACTTTTTCGTAGAGATATGTAGAAGAAAAATTACTGGAAAGTTGCAAAAAATTGCAACCAAAAAATGTTGATATCTTTATCCCAAGAAAAGGTAAATCCCCGATTCTCAATATGTTGCTCATACCGGTTGAACAACCCGAGGTAACTATCAAAAACACTTCATAAAATATCACTTATTTCAAAACGAAATAAGATCCATCAATATTTCCATTTTTTTTAACAGTCAGAAGTCCCCAGGGAATGTGAAAGAAAAATCCAGTTATATTTCAAACATCACTCAAAATCAACAAAAACTGTTGAAAGAGATCAAACCTAAAATAAGATCACTGAACCATAGAACTTTCCATAATTAAGTCCCCAGTATTTTTTGATGAGTAACTTTTTCGATATTCCCTTTTGTCTTCGCATATTGACACATTGAACCGATGGATCATTCAAGATGAGGTTCCTCTTGGAAAAAAAAAACCTGTATCGGCCAACTTAAGTTTATGCGGTGGCCTACACCAATGTACTAGTGGTAGAAATTCGTATATTCATATAGTTTGCAGTATATAATGTGCGGCGGATCTCATCGCTTATATAGTAATGGGATATGTCCGGGTAACCATTTTTCTATATTTTGAGTCCCCCTTTAAACAGAGACACTAGAGTGATCCATAATTCCCACCTCTTTCTTCCACTTGTAAGACGGAGTACTCTTCAGGGTATGGATAAGTCGCAATGATATAGTAGGCATGAATAAGACCAGGAATAAACCCTAAAAGACACAAGAGGATATTGATCCAGAAATCAGGAGAAGCGATCCCCCTCTTAATAAGGACAGGAATTGGAGGTACTGGGACATGTTAGTAAAGAATTTGGTGATTGACAGCCATGTTGATTCCAACCAACAACTCAATTGAGTCTACTTACAGAAGAATCCAATGAATACAAGGAACCAGTCACGAGCGTGCATTATGATAATGAGAATAGATTTTAGTGGGATTTTTGGTGGTCTTTATATAAAGATAGTAGCAATCTAGGTGCATGCAGGAGGTCATATATACGGCTGATAAGCGAGGCAATCGAAGGACAAAATAGGAATAGGGAGAAACCACGAAGATCTCAGCCCACCCGAAAAGGAGAGTGAGGTGTAAGGGTTCACAGAAAGAGGTTAATTATGGCCATGCTGAGTGAGTGAACTAAAAGTCCTCTTTTTATAGTGACCACCATCTACATAAGTCTACAAATGTCTTTGAAAATTATCTGTAAATAGGATGATTTGTAATGAGAGCACTTGTGACATTACATCGGCCCGATAAAGAGGTAGGAAATTAGAGGTAAATGCAAATTGGAATGGGGTCGAGTAATTTGCTTGACCGATCGAGCCCTCTCCAATTACATCTTTTTTTTTTTGGTGTTTCTGGGGACTCTTTTGGTACTGATTAACATGTTTCCAACACTAAAGTATACAATAATGCGAAATGTTGAAAAATATGAAAATTACACCAAGCTGAAAAATAAACCAGACGTTTATTGTCAAGTCGAAGAAGATACCAGCCACAGGGAGTTACAATTGCTCATTTTGAATATTAAATTTTACTCTCTAAAACTTCGTCAACTTAGCTGATTTTTCTTGTGTTCCCTTAGTTATACTGTTATATACTCACTAATCCCCAAGTATTGAATCCACACCTATGATCAGATACTACCAGTCAAAGTAGATTTTCTATTACACCAAATTCGGGTGATTTCAATTCCAAATCCATCATTCGCTCTTTCTCTCTCCTTCTTATCTTCTTCTAATCCCCTATTTCCCTATTTTCCCTATTTTCTTCCACCTTTCCTTGTGTTCTGGCTCTCTTTCTATCATCTCGCTCTTGTATACAGACTCGCACTCCAATGCATACTTAATCACAGTACCAACATAGTCAAACTCTTCACACCATGCGGTCTACTATTATCGGATGGCTCTGTCTCCTCATCACGGCCGTGATGGCGGTCCTGATCGACAACACCCAAAAGGAAAGATTGTCTTTTTTATACCCTCAATTGTCCCTGGCCCAAGTAATTGATTATGATACCTTGATTGGATTCTCCAATGATCAATTCATGGGTATACGCCTAGACGATACAACCTCCGTCAAGTGGTCAGTGCAATTGGACTCCTTGAGAGGTAAAGGCTACTCCAACTACCATTTGTCCACCGATAACTTTTTGATTTACCTCTACTCACATGAATCTAATGAGTTGTACTTGTTGAATGCAGTAACTGGATTGGTGAAACGGTCCTTTAAGCTTGATGCTGCTCCTGTCAGCATCGAGAACTTCTTCAATAAAGGCGCTTTGGTCAGTGATAAGGCCGGTAACTTGGTCTACATTGATACCGCCACTGGTCTTGTTGCTGCTATTGAAGTGGCTGCCAAAGTGGACCAGTTCAAGTTCCAACAGATCAATGGCCACGGTTACCTCGT
The DNA here is from genome assembly GCA_030574995.1 of Suhomyces maxii. Classification (NCBI taxonomy): domain Eukaryota; kingdom Fungi; phylum Ascomycota; class Pichiomycetes; order Serinales; family Debaryomycetaceae; genus Suhomyces; species Suhomyces maxii. Next base: position 11,293 of record JAJMGC010000014.1, read on the forward strand.
GGACGGAGCCAACTTGATCAAGATCTCTTCTGACTTGAAAGTTGAACTGGAATCCGTTGTTTCGTTCAAGACCGTCAAACAATTCAAAGACGGCATAGTGGTTACTGAATCTGGTGATTCCTACAGATTAGAAGGCGACAAATTCTCCAAGTTGAGTTTAGCATCCAAGAACTTGTTCGTGGTTGATTCTGACTTCGTTGCCATTGAAAAACCTGAATCTGTGGAGTTCTGGAACGTCCAAGATACACCAACTTTGGTCTACGAACTTACTACTCCTTCTGCTATCCGCACTGAAGTGATACTGTATTCTCTTGGTGCATTCTTGGTGGTCACCAAGGCTGACCTTACCAAGAGCATCTATGACTTGACTGATTTCCTTATTGATGAAACTCCAGAAAGTATCAAGCAAGTCAGAACTACCTCCAAGACCGAGTTCGATTCTGATTTTATCACCTCTTCCGACGATGGTAGCATGTTTCTTGTATCAATAGTCAATTCTGCTGGTTCTAAATTCGATTTACTGGATGGCACTCTCAACCAATCCTTTGATGCTCCAGCTCAATTCGTCTCTGAACAAAACAAGTATTACATTTTCGACAAACCAGCTTCCCAAAATGTGCAAAACAAGGCTCATCATCTTTTGGAAGATGAAAAGTCTTTCCCAATTGTGGAAATTGCAAAGAGACTTGTCAGACATTTGACTGAATTCGGTAAATTCATCATGACTTCACCAGCAGTTACTGCCACTCTTGAAGATGGGTTTGCTAAATTAGTGGTATTCTATGATGATGACAAGTCTGTTTTGGTTGCTCTTGATTCCGAGTCCGGTGATCCATTCTGGATTGCTCCAATTCCTGGTAAATTCACTGATTTGGTGCAAATTGATGAAAAGTTATTAGTCCTTCTCACCCACCAATTATTTACCGTTGACATTGCAGATGGAAATGTTCTCTCCATTGAAGAATTAAGTCAACCATTTAAGGAATTATCTGTTTCCAACTCCACCTTGGTTCTCAAGAGTGATTCGCACCATGAGATCCATGGTAAAGCTCCAGAAGATATTTACTTGATCAGCTCTGATGAAACCAATGTTAGTGGACAGAAGATCGCCAAGGGAAACACTAAGTCATCTAAGACTTGGGAATTCTCTAGACCTAACCAAAAGATTATCAAGGCACTTACCAAACCTCATGATACAAAGACATCTTCTATTGGTATCTCTTTGGCTGATAAATCTGTCTTGTACAAGTACTTGTACCCTAATGTGGTTAGCATTCTTACCAGAGAAGACTCTACTTTAAGATTATATATTATCGATGGTATCACCGGTAATCTACTTTACACTCACGAACATGGAGCTGAAGTGATCGACTACTCTTCTATCAATATTATTGCGGATGATAACTGGGTCATTTACTCCTATTTCATCAAGTCTCCTCTGATTGAACAAAGAATTGAAGTTGTTGATCTATTCGATAGTAGTAAAGGAATTGGTCAAGAAACTTACTCTTCTTTCTCTTATAACTCAACCATTGATTCTGTCACCAAGAAATCCTTCATTTATCCGGAACGTATTCTTTCATTATCATCAACTCAATCATCCCATGGTATAACCGTCAAGTCCATCTTGGCTGTCACTGACCTGGGTGCCTTGGTAGAAATTCCAAAGAATATCTTGAACAGTAGAAGAATTGACGATAGACCTTTGAGTGCGGAAGACTTTCAAAATGACTTTAAAGTTGTTCCTTATCAACCAGTGATCAACCACAATACTCAATCTGTCTTGAACCATAAACACAAGTTGATTGTTAACAAAGAAGGTAAGATCCTCGTGAAACCAACCCATTACGAATCAACTGCCGTGGCGTGTTACTTCAACAAATATAACCAATTCTGTTCAATTGTCCAACCATCATTATCATTTGACTTTTTAAGTAAGAACTTTGCCAAGGTCAAACTTATTGGAACCATTGGTATTTTATTGGTTGTCCATTTGATCTCGAAGCCTTTTGTCACCAGAAAGAAGTTGAGTGAACAATGGAATGATAGACCATGAACTAACTAAACCAAGGAAACAATAAACCAAAAAGACTAAATACTGAAATTACTTTATCGTCAGTAGACATCCAGGCATAATTGATGTGTCATAAAATATACAAATAGTAGATGCTAACTTATGTAATCAAAGAGTACTACAATTGAATCAATTAGTCCTAATAATTATTGAATTAAAAAAAGCCATAATATAAGCTATATAGTTGTCTAACAACAACTTTGAATAATTATCAAAATATCATTAGCCATTGGACCACCAGCTAAAATGCCATTATTAGTATTGGTATTTGCTAGTCTATTAATGGTCAAAAATTGACTCGTTGCTTGATAGAAATTCAATAACTTCCGCGTCTATACCCTTATCGACCCCAAAAAGTTCCCAGTTTATTTTCTTTTCGTCCTTTGATTTTTCCCGTTCGTAAATACACCAAATCAATTCATAACTCATACTGGAGACAAGATAATTCTTCATTCTTTTAACCAATAAGAAAGCAGGTGAATCTTCGTCTTCCTCTTGAACCACCATTTTATTGATTACAAAATTGTTTTCAATGGCATCAAATTTAGTAAGGATTTTCATAAACTTTTCGTTGATGAAATACCACTCTTCAGTAGTTCCTTTGGTAATAATGTTTCTATAAAATTGATTGAATTTTGTTTTAATCAATTTATAATCTTCAACAGTATTTAATAAAGGAGATTTGTAAATCTTTAATAAAATAAATGATGCTAATTCAATTGGAAACTTATAATGCACCGGTAATTGATTGAAAGAAGAAATATCCTTGAATTGGTTTTCATATGATGCTAAAATATTGAAGGCACAAGTGCAAATTTTAGATATAAACCCTTTGTATTCCTCGACAGAAACATTAAGATGAGACAAACAGTAGATATATAATTGCAACTTTGAGTATGAGATTGAAATTTCAATCAAGTTATTAATTACTTGATTTTCATGAATTAATACTTTATGAAGATCTTCCAACATAACTTCAAACATTTTAAGATTAATCACCTTAAAAGTATATATTTGGTTTGGTAATCTCAAAATAGATTCATTAGTATTACCAATTAAATCATGCATATTGGCATTAATTTTAGATTGAATGATAGATACTTTAAGTAAAGAATTGATATATTGATCATTAGTATCAAGGTCCTTATTAAAAATATCAACATTGGAAGACTTATTAATGATGTAATCTTGATCGGATCCATTCAGATTATTATTGGATGATAATCCCAAGTATAAGTACCAATAACTTGAATTTATGTTAACAAATTTATAGATTCTTTCTCTTATAACATTATCAACACTTTTTTCATGAGAAATTTCCATATTAGTTTTATGACTGAATTCATTTAAGAATTCAAGTTTATGCAAGCCAAATTGTAAAGATAAATTTTTCATTAAAGAAAGAAACTTGAGTGAAATATTATCAGTTAATTTGGAGGTATGAGGTAAAGACCAAGTAGTTAAAATTAATAATGATGAAATGACATAGACAGATCTTGGAGTTTTAAACCAACAAGTCTCCACCACTAAAGATTTAACATGGTGAGTTAAAAGTCTATAATTGGAGGAAGAATTTACATCTGGGTAATTTAAATAGGAAGTGATGATAATGGACCAAAAAAGAAGTTCATTTTCTTGTTTGAATTGATTAAGGTTAATGGTGGAGAAGAAATCATCAGGGAAAATTGGTAAAAATTGGTTAAAGTTTACTTCGTAATTAGTGAATAACTCATAAGCTTCTTCTATGGAAATGGAAAATGGAGCAATATTTGGGGTATTAAGGGTGAATACTGATTCGGATGATGGATATGGTAAAGGTATCACAGGACGTTCTTCATCTGATTCTGGAGTACTTAAACATGATTGGATCTGACTTATAGGAGGAGTACGGGTGATTTTTGTTCTTATAATACCTGAAGTTTTGATGATACCTTGACTTCTTTTCATTAAAGATTGAATCATGTTGTTTCTACGAAGGATTAACGCGTTCAAGACATCATTTATGTCACTGACTTCACCACTAAGCTTTTCAACCATATCAAACAGTCCTCTTTTCTTAATATCAGTGATCACATCAAGTGTACAAGTAAGGTTCTTTTTAGCACAATGAGAACAAGGTTCTGGGTCAGTTTTGAGGGCATCACATTTGGTCTTATGTTGACGGCATCTAACACATGATTTGAGCACCTTTGCTCCTTTAACCTTGGGTACTACCAATCTTATTCGGTGTGGAGTCACAGGCATGATCATTGCAAGGATTTAAAAACGAATTTGATGATGAAGGATGAGAATTTATCAATTTAGGAAAACCACCTTTATGTTCACGTGTAAAACAACCAGTGAGTGGGGAGGTAGAGGGGAATGATAAGAGAACAAAAAGGAATAATTCTATAGTCCCTTTCTTTTGGATATATTAAAAAAAAAAAAAAGAAGACGTGGTTGAAATGTCTGGCGATTTGGTCTATATAACCTGCAGCCCCACTTACTACCACACAGTAGACAGTAAGCAAATTCTTAGTGGCTGTAATTGGCTCTAGGTGATTTTGGGTGTAAATAAATTAGAATCTGAATCCGCTTATCGGTCTGGGGACACAGTTACGTCAGCTTATTCCTGGGAGCGGTGATTGGCTGCGAGTGCGCACTCCGAATTTCGGAATGGTCTGGGGCTGAAAATGGGTGCGAATAATACTAGACCGAGATGGAGACATGTTTTAATTGGAGGTCAACACAATAAAAGTGGCCAGGAGTGGGGGAGATAAAGGAGGGGTGGGAAGGGGCCAGACATGGTTGGTCGGTTCAGTTATGGTTTGGTGTTTTGGTTGGATGTGTAGATACGGGTGAAGCGGAGAAAGTAGTTAAGTGGTACTTTAGTGCATAGTAAGAGTGTGGTAGGCAAGGCCCACCTTTGATAGTTCCCATTTGCGGCCAATATACCCAAAGGAGGATAAGGCTAAACGGCTGTTTTTTTTTTGTCTTTGGTGATGATGATGATGACACACCACAGCCTTATCATATAATGAGGTCGGAGACAGATTGACCAGCACTGGTAATTATTGTAATTATGTGATGGGGATAAGCGGGCGAAGGGTCCGTCCTTGGTGTTGTCGCAAAAGGATTCGATACGATCCCCTTCGGAGTCCAGTGCTTGTGTCCTTTAGTAACACCAGCGATTCAGATGATGATTGTCAAGTTGATGATTGGCTGCGTATTCGGCTTTCCACCACGAGGATGGTGTGGTGAACAGTGTGGTTTTTTTTTTCCTTCGGACAGAATGAAGCAGCCAGTAACCTTAGAGCATCTTCGCCGCGGTATCCGAGTCCTCGTCAATCTTATTGATCATTAGGTGCTAATGACAGGCAGGCCATAATGATGTTATAAGGCTGGGGGAACAATAGGCCGGGTGGTTATGGGAACTGGCACTTTTACGAGGGGGTGTTTCAGATGGAAGTTTTGTTGGATCAACATAATGAGATGTGAGTTGGGGTTTGCCTCTCAAAGACCGGACTATCACTTTTGGCCTCCTCCCCTCCTCTGGTGTTGTATGATATCTGGTGGAGTTGCACCCAATAATATGACAAAGAAATTACGTAACATCAGCCGTAGCCTCATCACCTGGAACACTAGAACTGACTTACAACTACACTCTAGAGATCACGTCCCTTGATAAGGCCATAATTCTCCGTTGCTATGGATCTCCATCCTACACAGCTAACAAGCTTGCACTACTACAACATCGCTCACACCTTCCCTTTCCACCCACTTGTTCAAAGATACTCCTCCGAGTTTGAGAAACACAATGCTGAGCATATTATTAACATTCCACCTGTGCTAGCCCATAAGTTCTGTAAGGGCTGTGGGATACTCTGGATCCCCGGAATAACCCAATCAACCAAAATCATCTATAGAAAGAAAAGCACAAAATCAAAATCAAAAGCTGAAAAATCGTCCATTGATAAACGTACTTCGAATTTGAAGTTGGTTCCCGGAAGACGATTACAACAAAAGTGTCTTCAATGCAAACATAAAGAGATTGACGAGTCTCTTGTACAATTCTCAGCAAAAACAGCAGAACCTGTAATTGAACCAGGAGTATCCATGTCCAAGGCTGGTCCTACCAAGGATAACTCCAAGTCGCGTGAAAGATCAAAGAAGAGAAAGAAGAACACTTTGGGTGGACTTTTGGAAGAAAAGAAAAGACAGCAGGAAGCTGCCAAGGGAGGAATGAATTCCTTAAACTTGATGGAATTTATGAAGTGAATCAACAACCAAGTGTTATCATTCGCTGCATGATTAATTACATTTTCCTTTTTGCATATACCACTTATTATAATCACCATACCGGTTTTCTTGTATTATTTATAATTAGATTAATAGAAAGAAGCAATATACAAGATTTCAATAGTAAATACCCCTAATTAAGTAGTCTTTGGTTATCGTTCTATGGTAGCAAAAAAAAAAAAGACCCAGAAACACACTATGAATCAAACATCACCTTCATAAATTGGGGTATTCTTTAGCATCGCCAGAAACATTATTTATTTGAGCGGTTTTATTCGCTTTTCTCATTAGAGGTTTTATCCGAAAGGTCCTCTCTGCGACAATCTCTTATCCATCTTCTTCTTCTATATACATCCAGATAGGTTTCAGTGTCTTCACTTTCTTCGTAGAAATCATACACCCATTTTTCGTCATCATCTATCATTACCAAATCCTCTATTAAATTCTTATCTACCCAAATTTGAACCTCAAGATCCAATACCCATTTTCCAAGGAACTTCCAGTGTTTAGGAGGCAATAATTCTGCCAATGTTTTCTTTTTGTTGATCTTTATATATTCTAATTCTGCTTCTGGATCTTCACTCTCTAAATATGAGGTCTTTGCCAACATATTAAATTTTCTTATTGAATTATTGATAGTGTAAAAGTTATCTGTGAATCCAACCAATTCCCATATCTTGGTTTTTTTATTTAATTTTTGTAATTCGAAGATCTCCACTTCTCTTTCGTTTTGATAATCTTCGTGTAATTCCTTCTGAAGTTGTTCAATGGATTTTGTATCTATATCCACAAGTAAATTGACCAATTTTTGTTCTATTTTATTGGTTATATGCAACACATTCAATCTGGTATCTTCATTATAAACCCATTCTAAGATTTTTCCTCTGATCTGTGGATGGAAAACTATAGCAATACCCCATACATAAATTATGCCCATAAACTTTAATAAATGGGTATTCTGGAGGATGAAGGGCACGATTTTGGGGAACAATATAATGTTACTTATACTCAATGCCAATAATAAAAGGTACACTATGGAAGTGATATTCTCGTGCTTATAGTAAAGATAATCATTGGTTAACCACACAAAGAAATCGTACCCTATAATGTAAGGAATCATGTGGTTCTGCATATCAGTCAAGTTTAAAATAAATTCTCTAGAGAGTTGTGGAATTGGTGTAGGAACTTTGTATTTATTGATGCGTGAAACTGATGGAACTGGATTATACTCAAAATAATCAGATACCATTGAAGGATCAGGAGAGTACATATCCATGTAATGAGGCACGAGGATATTCTTCACTAGTAACAAAAATGGAAGGCCTCCCAAGAGATACGGATTGAGGATAAGGTGGGTAACCACTAGCAACATCCCAATGGTAAATGAAGGGTGGGTCCAATTGAATAGCTTGATCACATTATCCATCATGTAGAACATAGATGAGAGTCTCTGGTTAAATTGTACCGAATTGGTAGACATGGTGTTGTAGGATAACGGTGGACGTGACTTCTGCATTTCTGCTCTTTCATTAAGAATCCTACCACTTTGTTCTCCCTCCACATTCATGGGAATCATCATCTGGATCATCTTCTCTAGAATCTTATCACTAAGCAAATGGGTACCGGAAGCAGTAGCCTGAGGGCCAATGGCTCCGCTAGGGGTCAGTCCTGGTGGAACATTGGACGCGGATGGGTCTTGTGGTGCCACGTAGTTCCAAAAGCTTGAATGTTCTGTTCCAGTGGTGGTTTGCGATTTGGTTGATTCGTTTTTAGCAGTCCAGCGAGAAATGGCGTTATTGATCATGCTATCGGAGTTGGAGCCGGCCATCTTGGGGCGGGAGTCACTGGGGTCTACCGTGAGAATTCCCTCAAGAAACTGCGACACTTGGTCCATGCCAATGAAGGTGTTAAGGGGAATATCGGGTGGTATTGCTAAATGCATCTGGAACTGGTATGGTTGGTCACGTGACTCGTGATGGTATCAGTAATTCGGGCAGTAGAGGATATAGTGCGACAGGTACGATGTGATAGTAGGTTATTTATAGGTTACTAGTATACACGTTGCATTGCCGACAAGCAAGGTCGGATACGGGAGGTGAGCGGGGGTGAGTCCACCACTTGTGGCTGAGCAGGTAGCGACAGCCCTGGGTAGTGGCAGGTATCTAATATGGGGGATTGTGATCAGTAAATCTGGTCTGGGTATGACTTCGGTGTGCACATAGGCCGCAGGATCAGCATTGGGGTGCACACAGAATCCCCCATCCGCCAATGTCAGCCAATTTCAAGTCTATACACAGGTCTACCACTATTCGATGAGATAGCAATGACACACAGACAATTCTAGTAGGCTGGAATCGGCATTATTTGACTATTGACTTGGGGCAAGCAGAATTAGCACATTAATTCGTCATGAAGTAAATTAAGAAAAAAAAAAAAAAGTGCTTATTGAATAGATATGAAGTACATCTGATAAAGTTAAAACTGACAAGTATAACCTGAACCTGACAGTTAATCTGTTATAAAATGGAGTCGTGAACCTTAACAGGATTCAAACGCACACTTTTTGAGTAGCAGCCTCCTTTTTTTTTTTATTTCTTTTTGGTTTCTCTGGGAGTATTGCTAGATTGAATGCTTTGAAGGTCGTAGGTGGTTGTTTGTATTTGTATTTGCACTTTTTTTGAGTAATTAACAATGTCTTGTATTTTTCTTTTCAAATTTTGAATATTCATGGGGCTTCGTTAAACTTTGACTCTTTTTGGGGCCAGTTCGAGCAATTCCTTATGTTGATTTAATTGGGATTCCGAAATGGTTTTCAAGGGTGCTTCAGATTCATCAAAACTAGATAATGGTGATGGTAAATCGTACTCTTTTTTCACTTCGGTTTCGGGAGTTGGAGTTTTTCTCTTTAATGCTGGTCTTTTCTTTGTAGGAGTAGTCGGAGGAGTCATTTGCAGTTCAGTTTTAACCTTGGTATCTTTGGCTAATTTATTGGCTTCTTTTTGTTCCTTCTTTATTTTGGCTTCTCTTTTGATCTTTTCTTGTTTTATCAACTTTTCTTGTTTAATTTCCTTATTCATGTTGTTGATCTTTAACTTCTTAGAATCTAATTGTTCTTGAGTTAAGAATAAATCGGGGATTTCCTTCTTTAAAATCTTTACAAATGCATCACAATCACTTAAGATTTGGTAATCAAAACATGATTCCCATTGTTTACCTAAACCAGTCTTGTTAATGAATATGACTTTACCACCCTTAGAATGAACAGATGCACTTAAGGACTTGATAAGTTTTTTAACCCCATCAACTTTGAGGGAAGTACCCATAACAATCAATAAATCTGGTTTTGATTTCAAATCAACATTTAAACCTTGAGCTAATATTTCAGATTGTGGATGGTTTTCTCCATAAAGAACAATGTCTGGTCTTAATAACCCAATATTACCAGTTAAACGTTTCCCCGAATATAATCTTTCTTCATATTTTTCATAACATTTAGAACATTGAGGGTTCAAACCACTGGCTAATTGAGCTTGGTATTTTTCGTTCCAGTCGAAATTACTAAAACAAGCAGTACAGGATAATTTATGAAGGTTCCCATGAAGTTGAACCACATCCAAGTTTTTCCAATTTTGATTAAAGTTTTTGGAATCACCAAATTCATTCAAATTGATACCCATATTAAGATTAATCATTTTTTCTATGGAATCGATGTTTTGAGTATAACATCTAAGAAGCTTATTCTTTTCTTTAAGGATCTTGATAAATTTATGAGTTTCTGTAGGTTTAGCATTTAATGTAGAACTGTAAAGTGATTCCATAAATGTACAAAACACAGAAAGAGACAGTTCATCTCGGAAAAGGGAGATATCAAAGAGATCTTGTCCCTTGACCATGGTCTTTGGATATTTCTCCTTAACCAAGTTATATAACCCATCGGATGATCTGAAATCAGGAATCCCGGCATTACATGATATCCCGGCTCCCGTTAAAACAGTTGCTTTCTTGGATTTGAAGATCCTTTTGATGGCTTCATTTAAGTTGATGGAATCCTCACCATCTGGCTTGGAGGTAAGAAGATCTATGGTGATCATAACGAATGACTAATCTGGTTGGATATGGAGGAAATCAATTCCCTTTGCAGTATATTAATTTGGGAGGTTGATGATGCTTGTGATGGAGCTGCCCAAACAATAAAGTGTGGTGATGATTATCAGGATCTAAGCAACCAAGAGCAGCTTATTTATACAGTGACGGTGGAGTGACTGTGAGAAAAATGGCCCTGTGAGTGTCCTGGGTTAACAATTGGGACTGGGATTTAAGTAAGGAAGGAATTCAAAAATAAAAAAAAAAAGATGGGGGAAATTAATGAAAGTAAAAAAAAGGATTTGGTTCTGGTAATTAAAAGATTGATCAACTAAAATCGCACTCTTTGTGGGTCTGCGAAATGTAGTGCGGATTAGCTGTACAGACGTCACACCGACAAAAAAAGCTGATATTGTAAGGGGAGGTAGAAAAAGGAACAAATGAGACTCAGACACTTTAGGAGATTTGGTAGGGGTAGTGGTTTTTTTTTTTTTTTTTTTTGCTAATTAAGAAAAGGACGGAAGCTGCCTGGAGATCGTTGTTGATAGCGCAATTGTTGTTATTTCTCTACTCTGCTAAAGTTATGTATATATTTATTGACATGGTTTTCCATAATCAGGTTGGTGGAGGTGCACGTGACGCCTAGCACCATTTCAGTCATGTTTACCAAATGATTTTTCCTATTTGGGCAAGCGAAACACGCTAAGTAAACAACACATCTAAACACAAACCTTCCGAAACGGACCACAAACAAACTGGATCTGCCATGGAAAAGGGGATTCTGACCAATGCCACGGGCCGTTTGGTGAACCCAGTTGCTTTTCATATATTTCTGTCGTTGCTAGGTAATGGGGCAATCAAAGCAATTGACAACTGTTTCCCTTAAACCCTTCTGTGGGCCTGCATGCGTCCAATCTTTCGCTAAAAATCCATAAATTGTAAATTACTGGCATACTCATCTTTGATGCTCATAGGGTGAAAATTCTCGATCTCCCTGGCTACGACGGCACCTGCGGTAGTGTTGGAACTGGAATCAACTCGCACTTGGCACTTGAGAATTGAGATCTGAAAACTCAATGTGCTTGTCATTTCGTTTTTTTTATTTTTTTTTATGGTTGTCGTTTTTACTTTGTAGGTGTTTATTGGATTGGTTTTTTTCTTTTTTTTTTATTTCACTACTTCTATCCACTTTGAGAGTTAACGGCTAATTCCATAATCAATCTGGTAGCCAAATGCAAGAAAGGATAGGCAGAAAATGAACTCATTTCGTCCACATCCTGTCTTGGTTCCTCTGTTGTAGTTTCCCAACCATCAAATTTGAAATCTACCAAATAATTATTTGGTTCCAATTGAAACAATTGAATTTGCATCTTCATCAAATTTGGAGCATCAGCAACACAATCACTACTATCATATTTCCATCTAACTCTAATGGTCCATAATTCCTCTTCTGTAGGCTTGGCCCATTCAGCACCTAAATTCTTAAGTGCTCTATATATTTCTCCCATGACATCCAATGGATAAGATCTAGATCTGATACCAAAATGCCATCTTGTTTTAGATTTCTTGGTGGATACAGGATTAATTGCTGCTTGATTATTGGTTTCCATCATGTATGCACGGTGAATTGAAGGTAATGAAGATGGTAAAATAGCGATAGTAGAATTTGGTAAAGTAGATAAATCTGGAACTGTTGCTAAAGTTTGATAAGTTAATGATTGTTGCACACCAGGAGCAGAACTAGTAGAACTAGTAGCAAATGAAGATGGTGGAGGAGATTGTGATAAGAAAGAATCAACCTTTTCAGCTTTACTTTTCTTTAAATCTTTAACTAATGAATTGTTTTCTTTCATTAACAAATAAGCATCTAAAATTTCATTGGATTGAGCTTGAGGTGTTGGTTGTTTATTTGATTTTTCAATTGCATTAATAATTTCATCACGATCGTAACCCATGGCCATGTTTAATGCCAGTATAACATCTTCATCGATTTCAATCTTCTTATTTTCAGTCTTTGAAAGATCAGGTGGTAATAAATAATCTTGAATACCAACCTTAAACCATTCATCCTCCATAATTTCATGAATAGTAATACGATTTAAGGGATTAACCACCAACATTCTGGTTAATAATTGTTTAGCACCAGGAGTCAAGTAATTTGGTAAGGTATAAACACCATTACTAATCTTTTTGAATAAAGCAGGGATAAATTCATCATCAAAAGGTAATCTACCACATAACATAACATATAATATAACACCAGAAGACCATACATCAACTTCTGGACCAGCATACAATTTACCACTAATAACTTCAGGAGCAGCATAATTTGGAGAACCACAACTGGTTTTTAAGAAATTACCATCAGTCATAATATTCGATAAACCAAAATCGGCAATTTTAACATTCAATTGTTCATCTAATAATAAATTTTCTGGTTTTAAATCACGATGAACAATTTTATGTCTATGACAATATTCAACGGCAGCAATGATTTGTTGAAAGAAACGTCTAGCTTCATCTTCTTGCATTTTACCCCTTTGAACAATATAATCAAATAATTCTTTACCAGCATATTCAATAACCATAATGATTTCATCTTTAGATTTGATAACATCATAAAGTTTAATAATATGAGGATGTCTTAATAATCTTAAATAAGAGATTTCTCTTTCAATCCGTCCTTGCATATCAGATTTGGCCAATGTCTTTCTGTTGATAATCTTAAGAGCCACTCTTTGTCCGGTGACCAAATGTTGGGCCAATTTGACCTTACCAAATGACCCTTCTCCAAGGGTCTTGATAACTTGGTATTTACCTATTCTATTGGCTGGATTGACATTGGGTTCTATGGGTATTTGTGGTTGTGATTGTTGGGGTTGTTGTGGTGCAGGCGGTTGCTGTTGCTTGACTTCCGACATAATGACGGTCGGTGATTTTTATGGAGTGGCGGGGTGGGTACGATGGTCTGTGCTTTGGAGTTTGGAGGGGGCGATAAAGTTATTGGTAGAGTGTAAAGCATGATGCGTTGTCGCCGTGGGTTTGGTGGGTGGATGGTGCGGGTGCACGACCGGGAAGGAGGGACAATGTGGGGGGTATCTAGTGAGAGAATTTTACTAGTGGGAACTGTGTTTCGGGGCAGTGGCTTCGTCCTGAAGCGAAGCTGGCACGGGTCTACGGGGTGGGTATTTACATGGTGGTGGATCGGTTGTTGGGGTGTCTTTTGGGTGTCGTTTGGGGGTGTTTACGAGGTGGGGGCCAAATGTGAGTCTATAATTCAGTGCTATTTTCAACCCAAATAGGGCGGTGAGAGGGAGTATGAGATTTTGGCTATGATAATGGGGGAAACTGGATCAGGACCACAGGATGGTACAGAGGGATTATAATTATACAGTGGGGCTTGTGACTGGTAGACACAGACGTAAGTGTAGTGGGTAAATGGCGGTGGTGGCTGATGCATCCTTTGATTTACGAAAAACGTATCTGATTTAGTATCTGAATTTGGTCTGAATTAGTATCTGAATTTATCTGGACCATAGATGTGTTGTATAGTGATGTGCGATAAGTCTAGGGAGGTTTTTAGAAACTGGCATCTAACGAGGTGTGGTCATGGGGTGGTCACGGGTGGTTCGGTAGATTGCTGGCACCAAAGTGACCAGTCAGACCAAGGAGTGGGTGCCAGAGTCAGTGACTAGTCATCTCTGGGCTGACCTCACCTGTTGGTGTCCCATATGGAGCTCCCATGTGCTTTGGATTCTGGGTGTGGCAGTTGACATTTTGCAGCTGGTACTGCCGAAATATGTCTATAAAGGTGCACACTGATGTGTCACCGATACCAGATAAGAGTGAAATTTTTGGGACAAAAGATAATGGGTTGGATGTGGACCAGGTTCGGGATCCGGATCTGGGGCTTGGATCTGGTGGTTCCGAATACCTTAAATTTACATTCGGGTAGGACTTCGTTCTCTTTGTCTCTCCTTTTCCTCCTCATCTCTTTGGGTGTGTCTATCACTGGAACTTCTATTATAATTGGTCTTTCTTTTGACAGGACCCTCTTGTTTTGCATTGGTCGACTTTTCTTCACTATTCATGTGTGTGTCACGGTTGTGGCCATCTCTTCTGTAGTTTCTTCTATTTGGTCCATCATTTCTATTGTATTTGGTTCTATAATTATCTCTTCTCTGCTCTTTTTGGTATCTATTATGATCCATCTTATCATGGGGACTAGGTTTAGGAGGTTTTTCTTTTCTATCCTCAGTTTCTTTTTCTACTTTTTCTAACTCCTCAAACTCCTTTCTCCTCTTATCTAAAATTTCTTCAGGAATTCCATCGGCATCTTTCTCTGCTGAAATCATTAACTTCCATAGTTTTTCACTAAACTTTCGAGATTCTTCTTCCCCTAAAAAATCATTCAATTGGTCCTGTATACCTCGGATATCCGGGTGGTTCTCATTAGCCTGTAAAAGCTCGTATAAGTAATCTATCACAATATCATCATCTGGTAATTGTTGATTTATCTTATCTGTGATCCATTCTTTGATCACCACTAAGTTGACTTTAGAAATATCTACTTGTATTTTGTAGCATTTTGGATACTTGGTCAATCCGCGGTTCTTCTTGGTTTGACGCTCCAAGTAATCAGAGTCAATCTCTTGAACTCGATATGACATTTGACAGACAACTATGTTTAAGATGTGTTTGAAGTGTGGGATGGATTTTGCAAGTTCTGGTTACTTGGTAGATTTGGAGTTTTTTTTTTTTGCAGGTTGTCAACGAGTGATAGATATGTGTGTGCACTTGTTTCGAAAGGGCTGCAAAAAATTATAAACCCTATTTAAAGAGGGCCAATTTCCTCCAACTTGTTGGTCTCTTTTATTCTTTATATCACTCTCTTCCCATGAACCAAAACTACGTGGAGTTTGACGCGTTTGGATTTTCTTCAGTGCCTTCTGTCCCTTCAGCTAACGTTGTTCCTAGTCAATCTTATCAGTCGCAACCAGAGGATTTGTACAATCAATCCACAGTCTCCAAATCCGTTTCAAAGTATTGTACACCAAGATCTCTTTCCTTGCTTGCTTCTGTTGGATGTTCTACCGATTCCTTTGATGGCTCATCTACAAACATTTGGTCTTATGATTATAGAAGCAAAGACTCTTTGTTTTCCTCTAGAGAGTTGACTCGCTCGAATCTGTATACTTCTGATGATATTTGGAGCTCCCCTGAGCCTCAAAATGCTTACATTAATTCTCCTACTTTTGATGCTCCTAGGAGAAAATCTTTCCAGGACGTTTATCGTTCAAATTTTAACAATTTCGGTGCAGGCGCCGCTAACTTCATGACATTCAAAAACTATCGTGGTGAAGCATTCATAATTTCTCCGAGTTCAAGATTTTTTGTTATCAAATCTTATAATATCCTTGATGTTAACTCTTCATTTACGAATAAAGTATGGACTTCTACCGAATTGGGCAATAAGAGATTGAGTAAAGCCCATAAAGAAACTATGAAAGATCAAGGTAAAATCTTTCTTTTCTTCCTGGTTAATTCTAGTGGAAAATTCTGTGGGGTCGCAGAGATGACTAGTGATATAGATTTTACCAAATCAAGTGATATTTGGGTAGAACAAACTCGTTGGAAAGGAATTTTTCCAGTAGAATGGCATTTAATAAAAGATGTTCCTAATAAATTTTTCCATCATTTAAAAATTCCAACAAATGAATATAAACCAGTTACCAATTCGAGAGATACTCAAGAAATTCCCTTTGCTACAGGAATTGCAATGTTAAAAATAATAAGTGCTTACAGGACCATTTGATATGCTGCTCTTTTAATATACTGTCCTATTTACCTTTCAAAGTTAACTTTAGACTTCTATAGTTTGCTATTTATTGTAATTGCTAATATCAAAGCTCTAAGGTACAGTACACCATTGCGACCACAAATTTTCGGATCGGACCACAATAACCGAGAAACTCACCTTATTCTCAAACCTCTTATTAACCAGCATCCTTGATAGTTCGTGATGTCCAAACCAATAGCACTCAGAAGGTCTTTGTCGCAGACCTGTGCTCGTTTGTCTAAAGAAGCACAGGCAAAGAAATACTATGGGGAAGATGTTGAATATGGAGCTTTGTCCCAAGCACAAAAAGCATTCCTTGATAGAACCATTAGAGTTGATCAAGCAGGAGAGTTGGGTGCCAACTATATCTACAAAGGTCAATACACTGTTCTTGCTAGCAAGTATCCACATTTGAAACCAATCTTAAAGCATATGTGGGACCAAGAAAAGCATCATCATGAAGTATTCAATAATTTACAATCTGATAGAAGAGTTAGACCTTCAATCCTTACTCCATTGTGGAAAGTAGGAGCATTTGGTATGGGAGTGGGTACTGCATTGATTAGTAAAGAAGCAGCAATGGCATGTACTGTGGCAGTTGAAACTGTTATAGGAGGACACTACAATTCTCAATTAAGAGTGTTAATGAATCAATATAACATTCCTATCTATGATAAAGAAACAGGTAGAAAGCTCAATGAAGATGAAATTCACCATAAGATCCAAACTTCTCCTGAATTAGCTGAATTAAAGGACTTAATTAGTACTTTCAGAGATGAAGAATTAGAACATTTGGATACTGCCATTATTCATGATGCCGAAAAAGCTGTTCCATACTTGCTTTTGACCGAGGTTATTAAGTTGGTCTGTAAAGGGGCTATTTGGACCGCAGAAAGAGTTTAGGTCTCCACATTGGAGAAATGTTTAATGATAAGGGCTTATAATATGGTGAGTGCGTTTCTCACAGACTTTATCACCACACAGGGTTTTTGTTGACGAGAATACTAGAATCAACCTTGACCATATGTGATGAAGATAGGTCATCGTACAGTCTATGAGTGATAATAATAATAATACCGATTTAGAAATTGACTGTATGGAACCTTTGAATCTCCAGTTTATGAAGAATACATGAAGAATACGACATATGTACATAGCAAAAGAAAAGCAGATGCAAACTGCAAAAGAAAAAAGGAAAAAAACAATTAGAAAAACGAAGCTGGTAAATAGATAAATCAAACAAATAAGCATAACTAACTAGCAATATACAACAATACTGTCCATGTATTTACATTGAGTTAATGATAATAGCTGGAAGTGCTTATCTGCAGTACTTTGAAGATTGAACTTCGCGCAGTGATGTTGCACGTGACCGGTGATACTAATGTTTACAATTTGATTATACAACCTAAACACATCACACATCATCCAATGTCCCGTCTAAGCACCATATACAGACCGGGTAATGTGTCGAATCGTCGGCATCTCCAGCTAACGCAGCATGACTCGTTTCCCCTTTTGGACTCCAAGGAGATCACCGTCTGTTTACAGAGCTGTGACTTCACTGCAACCGAAGAGCTTGTTTCCAAACCCACCAATCAATTCATTAAATCGTTGTTTGAGCAGTTTCTCGACACCTTCATGGGAATCGCTGCCGAATCTATCGAGCGAAGCTCGAAGAAAGCCGAAAAGAGCCATAATGGACACGAAAATGGACTGTCTAATGGAGAACACAAAGACTCAGATCAAGCCCAAGAAACAGAACAAGATGAGGATGAAGACGATACAGCACCAGCATTATCATTAATAGCGCTCCATCGCGCAGCATTTAAATTTCTTCAAGGATGTGGAATTTATGACTTGACTTTGATGGATATTGTGAGGCCTGATCCTTATAAGACAAGAAGGATATTAAGTGCTGTGGTTAATTTTGCTCGTTTCCGTGAAGAGCACTCAGCTGAATGTGAACCATTGGTTTTAGAGAGTGAAGGAAGCTTGGAGCAAGTGCGTAAAGTTCAGGCTGATAATGCCAAAGTAGCCAGTCAATTGAATAGTCTTAAGACCAAAATCGAGTCTGATGGAAATCAAAAGAAAGCTACGTTAAAGCAAGTTCTATCATATAATACCAAGTTAGAATCTGAGCTTAAAAAATTGAAAAAAGCTCAAGAAATCGTCACATTACAACATAGTCAATATAAAGAAGAAAAATCGCGATTGATTGAAAAATTAGATGATAATCAATATCTTGTGTTTGAATCTATGAAAGAATTAGATCGTTTAAAACTGTATTCTGAAACTGATGTTGTGGTGCTTCAAAAAATTATTAATGATTTGAAATCCCAATCTAATGAACTTCAAGCTAATTTCAATACCCTTAATACTCAGGATTCAAATTTATCAATAACTATTGATTCCATTCAATTAATTGAAAATGAATTAAAAAATCTATTCAGAATTTTAGAAGAAATTTCTCATGATATATCAAAGGAAAGAGATGCATTATCTAGATTAACTGATAGTCAAGAGTATCTTGAACAATTAAACCTTCAAAGTAATGATTTATCACGTCAAATTCAACAAATTCAAAGACAACTTTCCAATATGCAAGAAAAAACCAGCAAATTAAAAGTCCAAGCCGATGAAAGAATCTCAAAGAGTCAACAACAATTAGCAAATTATAGAAATGATTATACTAAATTAGTTGAAGAGAGAAATTTAAAGGAAGAAGAATATACCAAGAAGAAAGGGTTGATTAGTGAAATTGAAAGCAGTATAAGTAAAAAGAAGTTGGAATACCAAATGGAAGTAAGAAATACCGAAATGAAAGTCACCCGATTAAATGCTCAAATAAGATTATATTTGGAAGAAGTTGGCAAGAAGGTTCTCAATTGACTTGAGACCCTAGTCAGTTTATCCAAAACGAAAGGACTGATTAATGGTGTAAATTATCAAATGATTGGCCAAGTCCAAATACCAGTGGTAATACCATGGACTGACAAAAAATATTGTATATTAGTGTTGTATATGTATTATAATAGATGCCCCCAACGAGCTGGACAACATTCAAGTTGTTGAGCAAGTTGATAATAATATGAAAAAAAAAAATTCTGAAAGAAATAAAAGGTTTAACTCTTACATTTAACATTTAACTACAATTGTTAATCCCAGTTGAATCATTATCATATTTAATAGCAAGGTGATGTTTTTATGAACATGTTTCGTCTTTTCATAGATTATTCAATTATTCTGAGAGCTTGATTCGAATATTTGGAAGTTTACTTCTTTTTGGGAAATGACTTCGCTATCGGTCTTTTCTTCCAATTCATCTTCCTTCTTAAGAACATCTTCGTCTTTAGGAATTCTCTTATTTGTAGTGAAGACTGCCGCAATTAATGCAAGGCCCGTAAGACCAAGACCGAAGTAGAAGGTATTTTTAAGAGCTTTCATGAATTGTGTAATAACAATTTGTCTTGCTGAAGGAGGTAACTTATTAATAAGTCTTGGTGAAGACAAAATAGACTTTGGAGGGATCTCACTAAGAACTCTAAATTCCAAAGAATCTTGTGAAAGGGAATTAATCGCATCCCTCAAATAGGAATCACCAGTGTTTTGGAAAATCAAATTGGCAATAGAAATAGCTATTGATGAACCAGCAGCTCTGACAAAATTAAGGAAAATAGTTACCAAAATTAATGAACCTTCAACATCTGGTGGTGACACCAATTGAGCTGCTAATAAAGAACTTTGGAATTGTAAACCAATTGAAACACCTGAAATAATTAATAATCCAATTCTATCTTTCGCCGGTGAGGTTGGAGTAAGAAGAAGCAATAAACCCCCTCCAATTGGACCACAAATTCCAGAAATCATCATCGTAACTTTGACATAACGGGTAGATTTCATAAAGGCACCATTTACAACAGAAGAAATGGTGACTGCAACAATCAAAGGTAAAATATCAATTCCCGATTGTAAAGCACCAGCATTGAAAATCACTTGAAAGTAAATGGAAAGATAAATAAGATAGACCATAAAAAAGGCAAAATTGAATGTACAACTTAAACAAGCAGCCACAATTTGAGGTATGAGTACGAATTCTTTAAGAATAATTGGATGTTTTGAATAGCAGAAATTCCAAATTGAGAAGACAATTAAATTAATTCCTCCTACCACTATTAGAACAATAACGGTGGCAGATTTCCAAGGGAAATCAACACCTCCAAAAGTAATTCCTAGTAAAAATAACACTAAACCAGCAGTAAGTAAAAGAGTTCCCATGTAATCAATTTTTGCTAATTTTTGACGGATATTTCCTTCTGGTTTTGGAGGGTTAAAGCCGAAGAGGAACAAGAATAATGCAAGTCCACCAATTGGAAGGTTGATGTAGAAACACCATCTCCAGGTGACTTTTGTAGCAAAAGCACCACCTATAAATGGACCCAAAACACTGGCTACTGAGAATGTGACACCAATAAGAACGTAAGTCAAGGATCTTTTGGAGATTGGAACGGATTCAGTCAAGATGACAGTGACCATAGATTGGACTGCACCACCTCCTACACCTTGAATAACTCTTCCACCAATTAACATATCCATGGAACGAGCTAGAGCACAGATCAAGGAACCTATTTCGAAAATGATAATCCCTACTATGACCAAGTTCTTACGGCCAAAGGCAATGGAGATCTTACCATAGGAAGGGTCCAACGTGGCAACTGGAAGAAGGAAAGCAGAAGTCAACCAGTTGACTTTTTCAAAAGAGTTGAACTCGGTACCGACCTCAGTAATAATGGTGGAACCAATGGTTTGGTCCAAAGCAACTATAAAAAGACTAGCAACACATGATATAAGAGTGAATGCAAGCTTTATGCCGCTGTGATGCTGATCTGTGGCTTTAGTACCATCCCCAGCGTTACTTTCGTAGTATTTGGGCATGATTTATGTGAGGATTAAGTGGGTATTTAGGACTGTGGTGATGAAGGGGGTTTTATAGTAGTGATTAGCGGTGGTATTAAAAACAATCAACAAGTGATCAGTGATCGGACGCTGGAGCGGATCAGTATGTGTGTTGAATGTCGTCAGTAAATCTAAACGACCGTGGATCGGGAGTAATTGCTGGTGTATTGAAGTCCAAGAGTTGATGTTAAGCACTGGCGCTGGTCCAAGGTGAGAAGTGATGATGATGACCTTTAGATCTTGTGACCAGAAATGGAGATGACGAAGGGAGATGTCAGTAGCGATCTAAGGACGAAACGGTGGTACTTGTAGAATGAGAAGCTCTTGATGGCGATGCACCTGGCACTTGGTCTCTGGTGATAATGAAGGGAAAGTATTCACTGGTTTGAAGGTTGATTGGTTGCAAAGTAACTGAAAATGACACTAAACTATGGAAGATGCGGCTATGCAGTAGTTGATATGAGCATGGAGATGCGACTCGGAGATTAAGAGGTGAAAGAGGTCAACTGAGTGTAGAG
Source organism: Suhomyces maxii (assembly GCA_030574995.1). NCBI lineage: Eukaryota > Fungi > Ascomycota > Pichiomycetes > Serinales > Debaryomycetaceae > Suhomyces > Suhomyces maxii. The sequence goes on from JAJMGC010000014.1 coordinate 33,041, forward strand.
GAAGAGAGGACGGTTGGTGATGGGCAGGGCAATAGTTGTGACGTTGTGGGGGGGGGTAGGGGGGTTAATATCGTACTGGTGGGGGCGTTGGCGTATTGGGCGTGGAGGCAGTAACTGGCAGATATTGGATGCTTAGTGGGGTAATGATTACTGGTTTTGCAGCTAGTGGAGGTACCACCAGTCGCCCCAAGAAGTCTCGCTACCAGTAACTGGTCTAAGAGTGGTATAAACATTGGTAGTGCAACAGTGAGACGTAATACGACCATGGCGATGAGCTTATTGTTAATGTTTGAGTCACATCAGCTTCCTCCTGGGCCATTGGCTCTTCTTTGCTTCTCTGTGGCTGTTATTGGTTAGTGATACTGTAATGAACCGTGAATATGATGGCTGTGATTTGTTGCGACTTCTCACTATATGTGCGATTGGCTACAGCAGATGGCAGTGCGATTAGAAGCACCAACAGGTAGATCTCGAGAGAGAGAACTAAAAGAGAGAAGTATCGGATTTATCAACATAGGAGAAAATCGTGTGAAAATAAAATGGCCGGATGAAAAGGTTGAACTACAAAAGCTGGTGATTTTAACAAAATTCCAAAATTCCATTTGGCATTGTCCTGAATGTTTGATATGGTATCAACTCACTTGATGTGTCTAATGAATGCTAAATTAATTTGTCATCGTCAATCGTGAGTTTTACGGTAATGAATGTATGTTCAGAGACTAACCCAGTTGGTGATGTCGAGCCATAAATTTACAATTTCTAATACCACTGTAACCATTCTTACACTCTATTAATTTTCTTATATTATTATTAGTATATTATTATTATTAATAATCTATAGATTACTAGTTGTACAAAAATTATTATTATTATTATTTTTATAATACTAGATTTATGGTCCGTTTCTTAATATTTCTAAGAAGTCCATATCTTGTTCATCCACTGGGGTAGTGGGTCCTGCAACAGAATTTCTTCCCGATTTTTTGAAACTCATCACTCCAGTTCCAGCACTGTTGGCTCTTCTACTTGAAGGTTTTATCTCATAATTCGTCTTTTGTCCTTCAAATAACACTGGATCAGATCCATCGATAGCAGAAACTTGTCTTGATCTATTGGATTTATTGGATGATATAATACTATCTTTTCTAGAAGAAAATGATCCGACTGTAAGTGAGGATCTTTTCCCATTTGATTGATTGTTCTCATTATTATGTTTACCTCCATTATAATTGAATGAGAAATTCTCCAAATTATTGCGGAAATTACCTTCATTCAAATCTCCGCTTAAAATATTCGAGAAGTCATGTCCGTTTAAATTATTACCTTTGGCGCCTGCACCATTGGTTTGATATCTCGAATTTTGTGGAGGAGCTTCCCTTAATTTCTGACTGATATATATGGATTGAAATTGGATGGCGGTTTCATCGGTGGGTAATTTGAAAAATGGTAATTTTAAATAACTCATCCATTGTCTCCAAGCAGGATATTCTTTAATATCAATTAATCCGGTACTAGCACTCAATGAATTTTTAGTTAACCTGGCACTAGTAGCAATTGATTCATTATCATTATCTCTTTGACCGACACTTCCGCCACCACCACCAGCACCACCACAATTACCACTCATATAAATGGCATTATCCATTTTGGCAATATGATCTTTTTCAAAATTTTTCATAATGGTATATTTCCAAGGTTGTTCACGATAGAAGAATACCAAAGTATCAACAAATCCATTTAATGGTTGCATAAAAGCACCCATACAATTCATCCAGTAAATTGGACCATGGAGTTCTTCATAATTAATTTGAGTAACATAAAGAATAAAAGGGAAAAGCCAGACAAAACAGTAAGCAAATGGATAAATGAAAATAGATTTCATTTGTTTTTCAATGATCTTTTGACGTTTACGGAATTTTTCTAAATTTGCAGCGTGCAATTCTGGATCATAAATGATATTTTCAGTATCAACATGAACTGGAGTAGATGATAAATCGGAATCATCATCTTCTTCATGTTCTTCATCTTTAACTTGGTTTTTTGGAACCATGGTACCAGCACTATTACCAGTTCCACCAGTAGAAGAAGAATGTTGATGATTTCTTGAATTAATCACACTGATATTTTTTAATTCACGAGGTTGTTCTGGTATTATCCATTTGGGTATTATTCTATCTAAGAAGTATTTCAAAGCAGAATAAAAAGATGGTTGTTCGTTATTACTTTGTTTAGGATATAATGCTTGTTCTTGATTTCTGTGGAAGGTAGTGAATACACCACCCAAGGTTTTGAATTCCTTAATGACATGGAAATAAATTAATCCATAAATGGTGAAAATAACAACCACAATACACCATCTAGGAACCCAACTTAAGACCAATCTATACCATACTGGACGTTGAGGAAGGTAACACCAACACACCAAGGATGTGTAACCACCATTACCTATGAATGCCAATGCTGCTAAGATGAGAGGGATAAGAAAGGACAAGGCATAAACCAAGTTTCTATACTTGTAAAGACCTCCTTCAGTTCTTGTTGAATTTTTGACTTTGGTGGTGAGTTGAGGCTTGAAAATCAAGAGGTATGTATGAATGGCAAATGAAAGAATAGCAATATCAGCACCTTCCACTGCGGTGGCGGTGAAGAACCCCACGACTTGACAGAATCTTTCGTTGTAGTATGCTGTTGAATGGGTTAAGACTCTGGTTGGATATAATAATAAAATGATTGCCTTTAAAAGATCAAAGAACAAAAGGAAGAAAATGAGTTGATGACGGAAAATTAATCTTCTTGGATCTATGGCTAGGAAACTGTAGATACCTACAAGACAAAGGGTGATGGAAGCACAAGAAGATGAAGTGGCAAGAATCCTTTGTACTAGCGCTTGACGGTTGGTGAATTCGTCTATTTGATTTGCATGACTATTACGCTTTATGATATCGATGGCAGAGAACAATATGGTGGTTGCTGTTTCTAGTGAAAAGGAGGAGGAGGAGGATGATGATGATCCAGCTCGTGGTAGAGCCATGGAATCAGTGGAATCCATGGCTGAGCGTTTTTATAAATGGTTGATGTTCGATATTAAGGAGGAAACGAGGTCTTAGATGGATGACTATAATAGACCTTTTGGAGAGCTTTTTAGCTTGTTGGAAAGGAGATTTTCTATGGGAGGAGAAACCAAGAAAGCGGACTAAGATGAAGCCTGTAACAGTTGATGAATCCTAGGTGGTAGTACCTGAGTAGTCCAAACAAAAAAATGAAGGGAAGTAAATCGAGTAAATGATGGTGATGGTTAGAAGGAAAATTTTGACTTGACAGAACAAAGGGGCCTTCCAGTGCGAACATGCAAACGAGGTACGATTTTTAGTGAGGATTTTTAGTGGGCGTGGCTGGTGCGGTGCTACAGGGATGGGTACAGAGGGAGGAAGAGAGACGGAGAAAGAAAGAGGGTGAGAGGGTACAAAAGTAGGAACGATTTCTGTGTGGTGAAAAAGGGCTGATGGTAATAAGAAAATGGGCATAAAGGCGGGATGGGTGGTTTACGAGAATAGGCTTAGAGAGATCTTGAAGTACTTCCTCTTTGAATACTTTTCACCAAGACATGTATCTTTATATGATGAAAGGTTTTCATATGTTAGATCTGATGGTAGAGTTATTAGTAATGAAGGGAGGGTCTTGGTCTGGAGGGTCTTGGTCTGGAGGGTCTTGGCCTGGAGGGTGCTATTGATAATTGGCAGTCGGTTGACGACCTTGTGGTGGGTTCTATTTAGGGAGAGATGGTAGGGAGTCAGTTATATTTGGTACTGGGCTTAGCGGGATCAGCCTGTTGGACTGGATTTGGGTGCAACAGAGAAATAGGACGAAAAAGAGGCCTGAAATAGGAGCTGACGCGGGAGATTTAGCGAGACAAGGGTTGTGGGTTTGTAGTGCCAGCCAGACGCGAGATGAGGTGGTTTTAGGGTAGAGCCACAAAGCACAGCGCTACTTACAATAATAGCATCTTTAGGGGTACCTCCAGCGTGGAGGTGGTGGTGGTGGTGGTGGTGTTTGCGATCGCCGTAGAGACCAGATAACTAAGCAAGTTAAGAAACTTTAAACCTAGAGAGAAAGAAAAAAAAAAAAAATTGTAGCAGATCTTTCCAGCGATACTACTGGGAGATTAGCTGGTAATTTAATTAGCACTAATTAGGACTATATATATTTGACAAGGTACAATTGTGAGTAGAGCTCAGCTACTATTATTTTTGTCAGTACGATTGGTATGAAACAGGTAGCCTGGCGAACGCATGGACATGTTCCTTTGTTTCTGTGGTGTTTAGTGGTGATGTAGGTGAGATCCAATCCGACAAGTCGCGCGGTGCCAGTAATAGACAAAGTCCATAGGAACCCAACGGGATCCTTTAAGCGGGTGAGGCGGGAATGTACAGAGTGGATCGCTAGAAATGAACGTTGGTCACCCCCGGAGGATTTTCCAAAGGATCTACCCAACAATAGAAAGATAAGAATAGGAGAGAAGAAATAGAAGAAAAATTAAGGATTGACGTGAAAATCAGACAAGACGAAAAACCCCTCTGTTTGTGGGGCAATTATGACAATTATTAGAAGGTGCCACCAGAAGTCGATGTTGATGGGGTTGGAAACTTTCGGAGTTAGACCCACCACCGATTTTTCTTTCCTCGGTTTTGTATATGGACTGTATTGCATTCTTAATCCACATTTGTTAATGCAACGTTACCCACTTAAGTAAGGCCTAAGGCTAGTGCATTTGAAGAACAAGAGCCTGTTTTGAACATTGTCCATCTACATAGTTCGGTGTTATCCGTTTTGCAAAAAAAAAAATGCTCATCAAGAACAAGGGAAAAGGGGAATGGCAACAAGACAAAACCGATAGTGAGTGTTCTAGTATTTGGTATTTGATATGAAAAGTCCTCAATTAAGACAAACAATATAACAGAGGAATTACTGTAAAATTTGACCTTATTATCTTTTACCTCTTGATGCAGCTTTGTACAGGTTCCGGCACGTTTTGGATATATATATTGTAATTGTGTAATCTTTGTATGTTGGTTTTCTGGTTTCTACACGGTTGGTACCGGAATAGGGGTGGGGATAACTAGTTTGGGAACCTTTGAGTTAGGGTTAAGGATGGTGGAGAACTGGGGGGAAGGGGAGGTTTGATTGGAGCAAGCATTAGATTATGTCCGAAACGTATGTGCTTGACTATGTGAGCGTCATAAGCACTGATTAATTGTAGGGTGGGTGAATTCTCCACAACACTCGTCCCCTGTTTGGCAAACAGTGCCGGAAAAAATAAAAAAAGATTGGCCCATCTAATTGGTGCCTGAAACCAGTCCTGGTGGCTGGTGAGGACAGGAACTGACGAAATGTGCGACAACTAATCCTGGTTAAGCCTTGACTTCCAGTACCATTGATTCTTCAATGCAACATGCCAACAGACGGGACTTTAGGCCGCCCCGACCTAAAATTCACAATGGTAAATAGCAACCAGTAGCTCCACAAACCACAAAACAGGACCCAAATGTAAAAGCATGGTCTTTGAAATGGCGGGGAAAGGACGTCAAAGTTAACCCATTTCAGGTATACACTTACAACTGTACCAGTTAACCAAAGCTGGCACTCATTACTGTAACAACATAGATACGGAAGTGTTTTGAACTCTCGGATTTTCCAAGCGCCAAAAGCTCCGTAAATTGATTCAAAATGATACATGATGGTATAAACAAATTGGTTTAGGAGGATCTGCATGTGTCAAAGGTGCATTTGCATCATTTGGGTGCCAATGCATGCCAATCTTGGGTAATCAGAACAATCACTAAGTGGATATGGCTGGGATCACCATGTGGGTCCAGCGTTGTACCTGATAACTCTTTTCAACTGAATAAGTAATTTTGGCAGCTATTTCATCTAATATTTTTAAATCTACACTGGAAGTCAATCATCGAATTTTCATGTTATTACTACTATATCATTACTAGCACTGTTAGGTATCATATTCAAATTATTATAAACAGCTAACCAAGGAATGAACTTGCTTCAAGGGTAAAAATTGGGGGATTAGCATGTTTATTTTTTTCATCACTTAATATGTGGTCGCTTGCAACCACTTAAATAATTGACACTTCAATAAATTTAAAGCATCATAGCGGCGGCACCAGCAGCTAAAACAGCACCAACACCGGCTCCAACAGCACCAGCAGCATTGGCGGTTGGAACAGCTGGAACATCAGTTGGCTTGGCTGGACAGTCAGTGACTTCAGGTCCACAACTGGTGATAGTGGTGAGAGTGTGGTCAGTTTCGGTTTCGGTCTCAGTCTTTGGAGGAGCTGGGGTGTCTGGGGAAGGATATGGAAGAGTGGTGCTGTGGGTTGGAGCTTCAGTGGAGCTGCTAGTTGGGCCATCTGGGGTTGAGGAGGAAGGAGATTCAGTTGGCTCGGTAGGTTCGTCAGTACTGGTTGGTTCTTCTTCTTCATCAGAACCAGCTTGAGTCAACTCAACACTGGTACAACCATCAGCTTCAAAGGTTTGTAAAGTGTAACCAGTTTCGACTTGACAAGCCCAGAAAGCACCGTCATTGACATTGAATCTGAAAACACCATCGGTGAAACCGAAATCCTTGGATCTTTGGTCTTCGGCATCGGTCAATTCAAGACCAGTTGGGGTAACAGCCAACCACTTTTCTCCAACACCAGCGTAACCAGATGGTTCTTCCAAGTCAATGGTGATAGAGTCACCATTAGCCAAATAGACCTTGGAACCATCAGAGGTAACTGGAAGGTCCTTGATACCTTCACCGTTAGCAACTAAGGAGAAGGATTGGTCAGCGGCAATGAGGGCAGCTAAGGAAACGAAGACTAAAGCAGAGAAAGATTGCATTGTTAAAGTATTAAAGGATAACTAATTGAATAATTTAAATAAAAAAAAAAGTGAAAAGAAAAGGGACAATTGGTGTCTTTATATATTTACGAAAAACTCGGATCCGATTGATAAGTGAATAATGTCAATATGGTGGAGAGGTGGATAAAAATAGCGATTTAGCCGTATTGATGTCAATATTGAGAGAAGTGGTTACCCAATGTGGCCAGAGGGTGGCGGTTTTGGGTATTTTTATGCACAATCGCTTCTCTTACATCAACACATGCACTCTACATCATCGCAACAAAGTTTCCAGCGCATCCCAGTCGTAATTTCGGATAGAACGCCTATTTGAAGGCTGGTTGGTCTACCAGTATAGTTGGAGGGTTGTTTTTTTTCTTGCAAGCCAAAACCCCTATTTCTTTCTGGTTTACTCTACATGTTTCTATCTACTCTCTGTAATGGACTATTTTCACTTACGAACTATCAAAAAAACATAAATAGTTGCTGGACTATTTTAAGTTACGAGCCCCACATGTTATTCCTCGGCATAGCTTTGAAACTACCTTATTGGTCATGTTGAGGTACATCAAAGTACACATTTAACCAAGGGTCACTTGAAAATAAAGGGAAAAAAAATGAATGTGCCAAAACTTTATTTTGTACTCAGGGGTCCCCACATTTCACCTTGTGATAACCATATTTTTCCAGGAATCGTCTAGTTTCTCCCAAAAATAGACCTTACTTTGTTCACTGGTCTTACCCCATCACCATCAGACTCGACTCGTGGGGTGAGGGGCTACAACAGAAGTGTGGTCTGTGGGTGTTATCTTTAAGGTACACTTGGATTGGCGTTCTTTCGCGTGAAGATACATTTGCAATTTGATGTTGACACTGTAGAATGGACTGAATACATTTTGGCATATTAGTAGATGCTGCATAATTGCAAAACGGAGCCCCGAATTCCTAACCATTCAAACTTCCTTCCTACTGTTGTTTGGCAAGGGTCTAAGTATTTTTGTTTGTTGATATTTCGTTGGGTATTAAATTTAGAACTTTCGTTTTTCCTAGTTGACCTGGTTCTTGGCAGTGGACAAATATTTATTATGAGCTATTTACCAGAACACGATATAAATTTTGTACTAGTTTCACCTGAGGACCACATGCACACTCTACCACCACCCACCACATGACGTGACGCTATAGTAGGTAGTGTTACCTACTAGAAGCTGCTGGTTGGTGGTACCTGATTGGTGAGGTGACATTGGGCCATAAATTCGATACTCGTAACCAATTTCTATTGTGGTGTGAAAATAGGACTACTGGTTGTGAGAAATGAATTTACGAATTATTGGTGTAATTCCAATTGTACTTGAAATAATTACTTATAATGTGGTTCCTAATTTTATACGACTACTAAGGAGAGTCTATATTACAGTAAAACTACGGGTTATTTGATGTAAAATCATACAGCATTAAAAGAATATGTTCCATTTTTCTCAGTCTAGTTTGATTAAAATTATTAGCAATAAATAGAACGAAGTATTAGAATTAGTAAATTAGTATATGAGGCATTAGAATTAATTAGGATGGCAAAATATAGCCGATCTGAATCGTGATAAATTAGGGGCCCACAAATTAAATTGTTATTATATTTTGGATGGCCCACTAACGATGTGAATGCAGGCCCAATTCGGTCGAGGTTGCATGTTGAAGGCAATGGAGCCCAAAAGAACGAATTTGAACACTTTTGATTTTGATTGAATTTTTTTTTTATTTTTTCATTTTTCAATTAAAAACAAAATTAGTTCAGATTAAGTTAATGATCTATTTTGATCTAAAGTCAACTTTGGATTTATGAGCATGAAGAATTGGGGTCACGCGATCATCATGAATTGGCGATTCCAATTCATCTAGTGATGTGGTGGAAGTGGTCGAACTCATCAAATGGTTGTCATCATCGAAAACAGAAGGAGTGGCACTATTCTCCAAAGAAGAAGTGTCTTCCGATTCTTCTTCTACAACAGTGGGATGTTCTTCAACCTCGTGTAAAGGTAAGTTCAAAGAAGATGATGATTTTCCATAAGAAACTTGATGAGGTTCCAACGAGTTTCCAGAATTGGCAATGGTACTGGTAGTATTAATGACTGGAACATATGATCTTGAAGATTGTCTTGACCTTGGGATAACCGATGACATTTCAAAGGTTTCCGGCTGAGGTTGTTGGCCATTAAAAGCATATGGGTATTCAGATCTTAATTGAGGTTGACTTTCAACATCATTAACAAAGGAATAACCAACAGAAGATAAAGGATCTTCAGCTTGAACATCAACTTTAACCACTTGAGAATAAGACCAACGACAGAATTTGTTGTGATCAATAACTGGTAAATGATTGTATCTGGTGTATTCAAAAATAACAAGAGATAAGACTGCACCACCAATTAAATCAATAAAATAATGATGAGTTAAGTACATAGTACTCCACCAGAGCCATGTAGCATAACTCCACCAAACAATTCTATATTTAGGAAAGAGCCAGGATAAGAATAAAACATCCATAAATGAACAACCGGAATGAAGAGATGGGAAAGCACCAAAAATAACTGGAGAAGTAGAAAATGCAGTGGTATACATATCAACACCAAAAAGGGCGTCAATTCTACCTAAGCCACCAGGGGAACCACTCATAGAATAATTAGCAGGTTGTAAACCATATAAGTTTTTATACCAAGGAGGAGCAGCTGGGAAAACAATTTGCATCATAACACCAAATAAATTCATATAACCAAAAGCAAAACCAAATGATCTTAATGAAGTTGGAGGACCATACAAGAAAATGGCAAGAGCCACAACGAAAGGAGCACTAAAATGGAGAACCCCATAAGGAATCCAGGCAATAATATCAAGTAAAGAAGAAGATACTGTGGCCAAAACACTGGATAAATTATCACCATACATGATAGTTTCCAATGCAGGAAGAACCTTGACACTAATTGCAGGTTTCCAATCGGTTGGAATTTTACCGGCATTAAAATAAAATGCTAACCAAGCGAAAATAGGTAATGCATGAACAAAAAATTGAGAAGTTAATGGAATCATAAAACACAGCATAAAAGCCAATAAAATAGGAGTTTTAATTAAAAATGATGCTGGAAATATGATATAAACGAAAAATATGGTGGAACATAAAAAGCCATAATGCAACACTTCTTGCCAAGTCCAATTATGATTCTTAAATTGGTTTATAGTGATGACAGGATCGGTTTCGAATCTAAGATCTGACGTAGTAGAATATGGATCTTTTTCCAGTGTGAAGTAATAATGGAAAAGCTGGTACGGTTTTTGAACCAACTTGGACCTAAGGATAGATGAAGACATGTTGAGTATGTGTGTTTGTCTTTCTGTTGTCTTCTTTTTTTTTTTAAATACAAATAAATATTAAGTCTTAAATCGATGATATGATAATGATAATGATGAGGATGAGGATGAAGATGATCTTCTCAAGTAAATCTTCAGAACACACACGTAACTATTATAAACTTTAATGACTGAACCTGTTGAAATTATTTCACTCAAAAAGATATCAAGCAGAACACTTGTAGGCAATTTTCTTACTAGGAAACTGGTGAAGGTATTTGAGTGTGAGGGTGTGTGATGATGAGTGTCTATTTAGCAACAGGGGACGAAATTATATTCTGGTTACCACGACAGAGGAGGAGAGGGTGAATAGCGGGGACACTGGGTGGTGGCGGTAACGGGAGTTCCTTTGTAGATGGAGTTGAAGCTATTCCTACTTTAGAAAACGGGACGTAGATGGAATGAAACGGGGCAAAGTAAAGGAGATTAGATGATTTTTTGATATTTGGTTGTGCTTAGTGATGGTGGTTTCGTTTCGCCATGGTTTGTTTGTGTGTCGTGTGCGGGCACAATGTCGCATCAGAAATTCGTTCCCCTATTCGTGTGGGGTCCAAAAAGCCAAAGAGCCAGAAAGGTGGAGCTTTTTTTGGATGTTTTACCAGTATGCGCCTGATGGACGGTCCAGAGTGGTGGTGGGGGTGGCCTGTGTAACTTTGAGCTCATTCTGTCCAGCACAGGGCCTCCAATGGGCGTACCCTCTGGGCCTTACCTCTCTACAGAGTGACCAACGGAACTGAAAATTTTGCGGACGCGACATTTAATTTCTTTTTGGTCACGACTAGCCTGTCTGGATAGGCCCGCTCGGATGGTAGCTGAGATAGGGGTAGCATCATGTGAGGAATGTCTCACGTGACTTGCATGGCTTAGATGAGCCACTTGACTGAGCCGGTCATTTATCATCAAGTGCAATCAGCAAGCCACCTAAGCAGGATAGGGGGTTAGTGGAGGAGGATGGGTGGAATTTGCCAGCATTTTACCTGTAGAGGCAAAGGGTTGGTAAGGTCCCGTTTGATTTTTGCATCTGAATGTGAAACCAGCAAACTAAGCCGAATTGCTGCAATTTCCCCAGTTAAAGTTTAAGCTATTACCAAATTAGATAAGTGGAGATGGAGTTGCAAAAGAGTGTGTAGGTAATTAAAAAAAAAGAAACTCTCTGGTTGTGAAATATCGTGGGGTTTCTTGTGAGTTGCGGTACTTGTGATAGGGCCAGTAGAGGGGAACCCCCACTGAAGAAATGGTAATGGGGCTGGAATCCCCAGTCCTGTTCAGCCTTGCAAAAATTGTTCACTCACTTACACGCAAGACTAATAACGAAATAAGGTTATTAGAAAACAGTTCAACTGCCTAGAAGAGTAAGTAGCGGGCCGGCCGCACCTCTGGGTATATTGTTAGTATCCCACTGTGATCAAACACTTCCACTAGTCCCATTAGTGGGTAAATCGTTGCACTTTATCTGGTATACCCTCCGTTGACTGTTAACTACCTGAGACCACGCTGTGTGTGTGGTATTTTGTATGTATAGGTGGGAGTGGTATATTGCAGTAAGGGTGTTTGGCCATTGATGTCAGCATGGGTGTAGTACCAGGACCTGACGGAGTGTAAGCAGTAAGTCTTTGGGATGTCGTAATTTGGTGGCTTTTGTTCTTGTGGATTGGAAAATTTCTTTCGGAGCTGGTGGCTGCAACATGGTTGCAACAGAAAATAGAACCCAGTACCACGACCAAGTTACCACAACGAAGTAGTTGTAAGTGAAGGGGAGAGGGAACGATCACTTGGCCAGGAATCGACTAGGTATGTTTCGGGGGGTGTAGGGTGGTGGTGATGATGATGATGATGATGATGATACTTCGTGGCGTGCTATTGGGTGTCTCCGGCAAATACTTTGACTAAGCAACTTAAGGAGCCGGTAAACACCAGGGTAAACGCTGTTGAACACTGGTCTTTTTGCCCCAAAAAGGCTCCATTGCCTTCTTCTGGTGGACTCTGTCTCGTTTTGATTACCATTGGCGTTTCTAGTGGTCCCCTTCATGCAATTACTCCGTGTCCTATCCCCCAGTTGTAGCCCTACCAGCAAGTCCGAGGGAGGGCAAACTCGTCAATTTACCACCATTCGGCTGGCCAATTCCCGTGATCTTTCACCCAAAACATCACCATTAGCAGAACATTGCCATCACTATCGTTCCACAAGGTCAATTCAGCCATTGGCCCCGTTCTAGTGGGACCCCCACCATCCCCTTTGTTTCCTCATCACTTACTTCCCCTCGCCCCAACACGGTACTGGTACACGTTTAGGTGAGCAAACGGTTGGTGCGACTGTTCCGAAAATACAACAGGACATTTCCATCAGTTACACCGTCAGAAACACATCGCCAAAAAAATGCCAATTGAAGAAACCGAAACCCAAGTCACCTTAGTTCATCCAAAGGACCCATCCTCTAAGGTCGTCATCCTTAAATACGGTGCCACAGTGATCTCTTGGGTTCACAAGGGTGAAGAAAGATTATGGTTGAGTGAAGCCGCCAAATTGGACGGTTCTAAGCCAGTTAGAGGTGGTATCCCACTTGTTTTCCCAGTTTTTGGTAAGGAAACTGATGAGTCTCGTGCTACCTCCAAGTTGGTTCAACATGGTTTCGCCCGTAACTCTACTTGGGAATTCTTAGGTCAAACCACTGAATCTCCAGCTACTATTCAATTCGCATTGAGTCCGGATCAAGTGGATCCTGAAACTTACAAGCTTTGGGCTGATGGTAAGAATGACTTCACTTTAATCCTCTCTATCACTCTTGATGACACCCTTACTACTACCATTGAAGTTGAAAACACCGGTAAGCAAGCTTTTGAGTTCAACTGGTTATTCCACACCTACTACCGTATTCCAGATATTACCGATGTTCTTGTTAACAACTTGGTTGACCAGGCTGCCATTGATAAGGTCTTAGGAACCGAATACGTTGAAAAGGCTCCAGTTGTTTCTTTCCACGAAGAATTTGACAGGGTTTACAAGAAGGTTCCTCTTGACAAGAGTTTCCAAATCATTGACAAGGGTAAGGTTCTTATGAACGTTCACAGAGAAAACTTACAAGATGTTGTTGTCTGGAACCCATGGATTGAAAAATCAAAGGGTATGGGTGACTTCGAACCAAAGTCTGGCTACCAAAACATGCTTTGTATTGAACCAGGTCATGTCAGTGATTACCAAAACTTGGAAGCTGGTAAAAAATGGAAGGCTTCTCAAACTTTGGAAGTTGGTGGTGAAATCAAGTTACAAACCAATATCTTTTAACTAGTAGGGAAAAGTCGACTTTAGGACAATACTGGTAGATTACAACCAGAAATAATGTTTTAAACTTTTTGATTTAGCTACACATTGAATACTTTTTTTTTTTTTTTGATGATTGTTGGATAGACTCCAATTGCCATAATTGAAATTTCATTGAACTAACCGGATTATTCCTTTGGTTTCTCTTCCAATGGCTTTATATCCATATATGTAATCATCAATATACTCAATGATATTGACATTTAATACACTTGTAAATTTACTCTATTTTTCTTTTTACATCCAGTATATCTATAAGGGTATCAGTATATTAATTAGGCTTGGTTACCACTGTTGTAGTCATTATATAAGGCTGGTAAGAGGGATATGAACCCCATTATCCTGATTGGTATCAAGTAGTCATTTTGAGGTTCAACTGGTAAAATTGATTGTAATTAATTATAATTAATTTAATTAAACCTTTCTCTGAATCTTTGGAACTTATTCAATGATTTCTGAGATGAAGATATGGTTGGTTTATCATACAATCCCGTAAGAGATTTTTGAGAAGACGATATGGTTGGCTTGTCATACAAGGTATTCGGCTGAGGAACAGTATATTTTCCAGATAATGACTTTGTAGAGCTTGATGTCTTTATTGGTTTTGCCTGTAAGTTCCGGCTTGCAGAGCGACTATTTGGGATGGAAGATTGTGGATGTGATTGGTAATGAAATTGTGATTGTGATTGTGATTGTGATTGTGGAGTAGTTAAAGAGCCAATAGTACTGGACTTGTTGAGTCTTCTTGGTTGTGATTGTGGTAGTTGATTATTTGGGGAAAGACTAGGAGTAGAACTCTTCCTTTGGAGGGTAGGAATAGATGACTTTTTATGCAATTCTAAAGGAGAAGTGGAAGGACTGGATGCAAAATTGGTTAAACTTGGTTTCTTTTGAAGATTTGGAATAGACAGTTTCTTTTGAAGTTGAGGTATTGATGATTTCTTTTGGAGTTGGGGTATAGAAGTCTTTTTGTGAGAAGTCACTGCAGGTTGAAGCAGAGGTTTGACTCCGGCTTGTTGTAAGGATGAAACACGAAGCTTATTGCTTGGAGGGAATGGTTTAATGAATTTTTCGTTGTCTGGCGAAGGCTTGGTGTCGCCATTCATGTCTATATCAGCATCACTAGTCAAGATGGAGTTTAAATTCATGGACTTCTTAGAAGGGGAAATTCTCCGGAATGGACTAGATGAGTTAGGTCCTGTGTTTGATGATATTCTTTCAGGGGATTTTTTATCTGTTGATAATGAGAGTCTATCATTATTATTTCTATCGGAAAAAGATATTCTATCAACTGGAGATAATCTTGCTGGAATAAGCGAAGGAGATATTCTATCTGGAGGATTCAATTTTGTAGGGGATATTTTTCGGACTGGACTGGATGCAAGGTCTGGAGGAATGGTTTTGGTGATAGGTTTTGTAGGTAAGAAATTGGGTACCTCATCAGGACCATTCAATGTTCTTCTTCTTTTGCTATGGGACTCGACCTCTTCATTAGACGGTACTCTCTTAGGCTCAAATTTCTTGATAGGAGACGATTTGCGGCCAATGGCATTGGAATGGTGATATTCATGAATATCCAGGTGGATGGTCTGATGGTCTATAGGGCTTTTATAGGTGGATGTGGATGTGGAGGTGGAGGACGCAGCATAGTGGGATGATATCGACTCCATGTTATTGAATTTGGATCTATGGATCCCGCTGTATCTTTTGTTTCTTCTGGATCTTGCTTGAAGAGAAGAAGAACGGGGTTCAGTGGCAGCAAAGTTGGAAGCTGAGGCTGTTGCTGGTGGTGGAGACGAGATCTGTTTGGAGATCTCATTGGCCCGCTGATTAAGTTCATCCAAAACATTATTGGTAAGCTTTTTCGAGTATCCCTTGCTGAGCATATTTAGGGTCATCAGCGGCTGGTGCTCCTTATCATCAACAACTATATCATCAAGACTAGGATACATGGAGGATCGATTGGGCGAGTGGATGGTCAAGTTACGGATCTTCTTGATGGGGGTATTGAGCTCAAGCGACGTGTTGAACGAGCAGTTGAACGAGCTGGGAGACGCCGTGGTGTTGGGATCTGAAGTATGAAGGTGTGCTATGGGCTGATGCTGTTGTAGCAGCGACAGGTCTTGATGGGAAACACCGAAGCTCATGGTGGGATAAGGCGATTTTCCAAAGGGGAGCTAAGGGCGTCGAGCAAAGGTTTCTGGTGGTAGTCGGTTGCCAGGACAGAAGACAGTGTGAACCGGCTGGTTGGTTGTGGATAACAGTAGTCAAGAGATCGATGTGGATCATAGGCGTAAAGGGTAAAAGGTAAATAGATGAGAGGTCACGTGACTTGCTCCATAGAGTGCCATGAGGTTGAGGTATTGCAGATTGGCGGTGGAAGGGGTTAAGGGGTTACGGATATGGGAAGCAGTAAGGGGGCCAGGCTAGGGGCATTGTGGGAGTTTGGGAGTGGGAGTGTGTGGGAGGGTAATTTGAGTATTGTGGCTGGGTTTCGGCCTGTACGCGTATGGTGGATGAGGTGATGAGACTTAGGGCCTTGTGGCAAGTTACAAGAGGCTGGGGGTGAGAGGTCTGGAGGTGAATGGTGCTGGTGTATTTGCGGAGGGTTTTGACGGTACTTGACGGTTGTTGACGGTTGTTGATACGAAGACAGACGGTGGAATTGGCCCGTTAGTTCTAGTTTTAGTGAGGAATGGTATGCAGTATGTGGATTAATGTAGCAACGACTAAGACCAGAAGTAGAGGCGATAAGATCTAGGTAGCGATAAAGGAAGGGAAGCCTTTCTGGGTGGCTGCGTAGATGTGTAAATGATTAAAGCAGGAAAGGGGCGATCGGTGTAAAGTAAAGGACGTTTTGGTGGGTAACTGAGGACAGATGGTGATTTTTCACTTTTGCATAATTGTTGCGAAATATTAACAATTGGAAAAGTTGCAAATTGGTGAAATATGAAAATTGTTTATCTTTCAAAATAAACCAGAAATGGCATTAATGGCAATAGTAATCTCCACAACAAAACCAAGAGAAAAAATAGGCACTACGGATTGATATTTTTAGGATATTATAGTGGAGTTTACCTTAAAACAACATGTAGATCTGACTGTTTATGAGTGGATATTACCCTAAAAAAAAACCAATATTAGCCGGAATCCAGCTTTAACTTTGATGAAGGAATATTTAGAATTACTCTACATAACTTTTGCTGTAGAAATAGTGTATTTTTGAATCATTTGGTTAGAATGGATGCTCTTATTACTAATATATTACATAATCAATATATTTGACCTAATTTTACCCGAAATCTAGACTTCTTGCGATTACTACATACTTTTAGAGGCTAAAAAGACTAATACCAGATTTTTAGATTTTTAGTGATTGACAGATCTTCCGTTGAATGGGTGGTAGGATCAGTTTCCCTGTCCAATCCAGGTGGTAACTTACTCTCTCATCATTTTCGGTAATTTATTTCACTTTCAAGCCTAATCGTCGTTTCTCAGAAGACATTTCTCTGACCCCCGGTCATAGTGTGATTTATTTTCTAGGCTATTGGTTGTACTGGTAATCGTACTAGCATTTCCTGATTATACAGGTATGACGGATGTGGATGACAGTGGTGGAATTGAATAAGTTTGGAAAGAACAATCACAGGCATGTGGAACTCACCAGCATTGATGTGGAAAGCCACTGAGGATTTGGAAAATCCATGGTGGTTTCATTCTTGGGTGCCAGTCCTGCATTCCCCAAATTATTCCGTCAGTTACAATACAACGGTTAGTGGCCTTTATGGGTTCCACCCCGCATTAGGCTACTAGAAATATATTTCTTTGTAGGGACGAATATCTCTAGTGAGTAAGTCGCCGGAGTTTGCTGGGAAAAATCAGCCGATCAGGTCCGAGTACAGGAAAAGTGCAGATTTCTCGGAGGAATTTTATGTAGCCAATCGATAGCCTATGGCGTAGGCGTAGGCTTAAGGCCCAACCAATTAGAATCCAGAGGAACTCCGGTCCCATGAAGATCACGTCGTTCCATGGCACCGCCTATGCTTTTGGTAGCCCCGGAAAATGGTGTTCAATGATTCTTTGGTTGTGTAGGAATTTTTTTGTTGGTTGGGTTGGCTGGTGGGTTGGTGGATTGGGATGGTACGGGATGGTACGGGATGGTAGTGGACACCGGCTTAGGGCCAGGCCCTCAACAAAAAGGTTTCCCGCGAGAATGGTGGTACTAAGCGCACGCGCATGGTAGGCTGGAAGGGTTTTGCACCCATCGGCACTAAGCCCATCCTCGGACCTAGGACACAGGCTTCGGAGTAAAAAGCTGTGAAAGTACTACAGAGTCAATCCTCAAGGCGATAGGCAAAAGGCGAACCCCGAAAACCTTTGGGATCAGACACCAAGTTTCTTTTGGCGGCTGTATGGATGTACTAAACCACGATAATCGTCTGGTGGTGGTGTTAAGAAACGGTAGAATTGTGCAAATATTGCTCTGGTACTAATTGCAGTGTGTAGTAGGAGTAACAGTAGCAGCAACAGCAGCAGCACCAGTAGCGACCGCATCGCCTCCCTAAAAAAAGCGGTTCTGTAGTTCTAGCGCGCTAGGCTAGGACCCACACAGTTTACTGGGTAGTCATAAGCGACCGAGGTAGGACCCCAACGGTCCGGCGGACACTACCCCGGGGCAAGGGATGTTTCCTAATCGGGGCATGGCAGCGGACCTTTCTTAAGTGGAGAAAAAAACCTGTTTTCCGCACTTCCCCCTCATTCCCCTCCGTTCAAGGCGTGGTTTTATGCATTTTGGGAGACTGCCCCAGAGTGTTTCGGACTCGGACTCGGACTACTCTGGTACGTACATGAGTCGCTAAAAAAAAAAAAAATAGTGTGCTTTACCCCGGGACCCGTCCGTCCACCACGCTAATGCTAATAACATGAAGGTGATGAAGAGAACAGAACAAAAAATCCCTGACCTCACCGAGTCTACCCGTGACAATAAGGCAAGTTGAGAAGAGGCCCAGTCCCGGCCTTCGATACCTGGAGCACTTTTCTCCGGAATCGTGGTGAGCTTGGGTTGTTGTTTGTGCTTGTGGTTGGCGAAGGCGGAGTTGGTGATTCCAGACCACAGCGAAGAGAGAAGGGTTTTTTTTTTGGGGGGGAGGATGACGAGGAGGAGCAGGAGGAGGAGAGAGAAGAAAGGGGAAAATTCTGTGGGATGACTTGCTGGTGGCGGTTGGTCGGTCTCCGTACTACCGACGACTCACTCCCCTCGATCTCCTCTTTACTCTTTAGTGCAACAGTGAGGAGAGACACAGGCTGTCATCGTGTGTGGGTTAGAGATCGCAAAGAGGGGTGGCGCGGGTGCAGGCCAAGATGACTGTAATCTCCTGCACCTATGTGTCTTTAAAGTTCTCCGAATTCCGAGAAATCAGATGGAGACGAGTCATCCGGAGGGGAGAAGAGTCGGACATTTTTCGGGGTATGCTACTGCGATGTAGTCATGTGAAACAATCCAAGAACCAGAGGTTTTACTTTTGGGCTACTCTTTTTGTTTCTGTTGTTGAATCTACTAGTAACTAGAATAAAAATATAATCTACTACACTAAATTAGAATCGGAGTAATTAGTACTAAGAAAACTTTTTTTTTTTTGTTTTTTTTCTATAGCCCCATCTCTCTCGGATCCGTTCAGCCATATCTCACAATTTTTCCTCCTAGCAAAAGTAATTTTGATAATCGGATTTTACGGAAACTATCGCGTGAAGGCTGTTTCCTGGTTGGCGAGGTCCAAAAATATCCCGATGGCGCCCCTACAGCACCCGAGTTTGTCCGCTGATAATGTCTCATGCACGACTGCATCTAGGACCACGACTCATCTTCCGAGGCAATCATAAGTAGATCCTAGGAAAAAGGCAATTGGACAAAATTGGACAAAATTGGAGTTAAAAAAAACAGCTGCAGCAGCACCAGCAGCAGCACCAGCAGCAGCAGCAACAGCAGCACCACCGTCTGCCAACCCGCAACTTCCACCACCAGGTCCTTTGAACAAGAGACGGCCGGTGCGATATTCTCATCGCCCGTTGGTTGGCACAACGATTTTATCTCATGCCCTCTCCATCTCTCGGAGTTTACTGCAGTACGGCAGTTCGCACCAGGATTTTTTATGATAGAATGGCTCGCTGCGTCACCCCGTCCTATCAGGAAAAAAAACCTACCCCAGGAAATCCTGCTTTTGCAATTAGACCAAAAAAAGAAAACCACCGTAAAGCTTTTCTCCGGCTCTCCATATATAAACTTGTGCCTCCCCACCTCTCCATCTCTCTTCCCCTACTAATACCCCCATTTAGTTATTAATTTTTTTTTAAATAAAACCTTTTAACTAATCCTCCACGATACTAAATATTCATCTCTCTACGATGGCGACATCTAACGACTTATTGTCGTATTCTATCATGAATCAACATAAAAACATGGACATTAAACATCACCAAATATCTTTACCTCCTCTTGAGCCTATAATAAGGCAGCTTGATCAACAACACCATCACCACAATGCATACAACCATAGCGTCAGACTTCCTCCATTAACCAGAATATCCAACTACACCACCAGTCTGAAGTATGACTTTGCTGACCATAGTCAACAACAACAACAACAACAACAACACCATCGTCTTACTGAAAGTAACTTAGTTCACTTTGATTCTCAAAAGATGCCTGTTCCATTAAACGGGTTGGGTTTATTAAGCGCTACTATCGCTAACATGACCAAGGAAGAAAGAAAGAAGGAAGAACAACCAGTGATGGTTTCACCAGCACCAACCTTGCCCGAAACCACCCTCTCCAATAAACCACCTGCATCATGGACTTCTGGTAGTTCTGTTTCTTCATCTCCAATGTCATCTCCAAACTTGTCAAACACGTCATTAACCGGAAAGGAAGAAAAGGCCCACAAGCGTAGACAACGTTTAGGTCCTTCTTGTGACTCATGCAGATCTAGAAAAGTCAAGTGTAATGCCATAATCAATATTGTTGCTAAATCTATTGACCCCAAGGAAACCAGCCAGTTCCCACCTCAATTCTCTAACGACCAAATCTCCAGATTAGCTGCAGGTGATGCTGTGAGGGACCCTCAAGACGACTCGCACGTGATCATCTCCAATGGTAAACTTATCAGATTCAAGAGCTGTAAATCATGCAATGTTAAAGGTTTTGCCTGTTGTTTCTCCAAGGGATTCACCAAGGAAGACATTATGATGAACAACAAGAAGTCCTTCCCCACCAGTGGTTCCGAAACTTATAATACCGTTTCTAACCCAAGCACTTCTAATTCTCCAGTGCAGGCACTGGTTCCACTTTCATTGCATGAACCAGTTCCAAAAAAGAAGTATAAGGTTTCCAAAAAATTGGAAGATTCTATTACTAGTAAGAGATCTTTGTCATCTCTTACTTCTGCATTATCTAAAACTTTACAAGAATCTCAAGAAGGTCATACCCGTAAAAGTTCTTGTGTGTCATGTCGTAAAAGAAAGGTCAAATGTGTGTTTAATTCGGAACTCAACAAATGTGAGGGTTGTAATAAAAAGAGCACCGATTGTGTGTTTGAAAAGCGTTAATATTGGGTATATATAGAGTCAACTAACTAACTCCAAATAATCTTTTAAAAGTGAGTTGGTCAGAAGTAATATTAATAAACATGTCGACCTTTGGTTGGCTTTAATGGTTAACAATCTTTAATATTCTTGTAGTTTTTACATTAAATGATGTCTAAATAGGCTTTAGGCTTTGATAGATGGATATATGCATCTAGCACATATCTAAAAAGTTTGGAGATCCCAGTAAAGACACTTGGTACATATTTTTGGTATGGACAGAACTGGGCGAACTTACATAATACCCTAATGGGATTGACTGGTTATGTTTCTATGAATCTTTACTTTTTCAATTGCTCGTCTAAAGCAACATCACTGCCGAAATGCAACCTCAAAAGACCCTGCACGTGACAGCTTACATGACATATCTTAACCGACATATTTTAGATTTTGTGGATCAGTGAACAGTTGAGATAGGTCTATGGTTTTTCCATGCTTGTCAAACAAAACAAATAGATTTCATGTACCAAGTTATTCTGGGCAGTATGAGAACCTTTTTGGAATTGCTTCTATGTCAAATAAAAAAAGTCTTAACTACTCGTATTATACGAGTGAATTTCGCACTATGTATGGCGCTTTTGCAGACACACGCATCACGCGATGGAGCTGGCTGTTATGTGACAGCCGTTTAATGCAACCTGCGTGTTAAGACCAGCACAGTTTCTGGCAAAAAAATTGGGCTCCATTCAGGCGAGCTCCAGTCCAAATCGTCAAACCATGTCTTCAAAGAGAATAGGTAGTAGAATATACCTTCCAAAAGTATAGTAAAGTCCATACACTTTATACGATTAAACCCTACCTAAATCTGCAACCACGTTTTTTGGTCATACCGCGTGTCTCCGCAATATGCACCTGCTTCTATGCAAGCCAATCAATGGAGGGGGTTTTTCCATCATGACCAAAACCTCTGACTTCTAAAAACGACACCTGCTACATGACCACCCCGCCAGATTTTTATCCATCTCTACTCCATAGAACCTGACGAATAGCGCCTTTAGAAACCACCCCCAACAAATCCTCTAACCCAATACAGTCCTAACACGGCCCTCTGCGCGTACCTCCCGCTGTTCCCGCCTGCTTTGACACCCCTATTGTGCGCCATACGAAAGCTTCCTGCATTTTATTTCCCTCTAGTTTTCACCAGTTTCCATCCTCAAAGGTCTTCTTCTTTAATCACTGTTCTTCCTAGCCGGTGCCCGTTCCTTCCCATCTAGGCACAGGGACTCACCACCGATATCTCATTCCATCTATCCTAGTCAATCCTTAACAATTCTACCTGCAGATACCTCATCAAACCTGACCCTTCCCCATTCTGGTCAATTACCTTTTGAAAACAGAGAAGAACTGGAACATCATTACATCTTTACATCTAGAGTTGAAAAATCCTTCATCCAACATCCCTACACCTCCCCCTACACCCATTACAGCATCACTACACACTCCCTATAATCGTACAAGTCTGGTGTACTTCGAAATACCCGCTCATCATTAGTCATCCCAAACGACCATCACTGTCGACCCTAAAAAATACACAGTGAGTCACGAATACAAATCGAAAACCAGACCAAACTGAACCGAGGCCAGTGACTCACAACAACCGACTTAGATACTTCCTGTCGTATATCTGAACCAAGCATCCAACTAGAAGTATCCCAAGCCATTCCCCAGATTATTGTCAAGAGGCATAACCAGTCATCAGATAGGTGGACCAATAACATCCAACTTTGCGCAACCCTCACAACAATAATAATAATAACAACAACAACAACAACACCAACCAATTGAAACATTGACCATGTCGAAAGAGACCATGTCGAAGGAGCTTCCCTCGTGGCAGCGTACCAGTCAGTCGGGATCGTCTCATAATGTGTACCCCTTTTTGGGGCCAGATGTGATATTGCGTCCTCCTCCATCAATTCCCCATGCCAACTTTCCAACCAACTTGAAGATTGATGTGCTGGACTCTGTGCTCAATAACAGTGACGATGAAGATGACGACGAGATCGAGCGTCCTCCAAAGTTGGGAGAACCACTCCAGTTCACTCCATCTATTGGCTCTCCATCAAAAGCATCATTTGACAAAATCACTCAGCTTCCTACACCAGTTCTTCCTAATGGAAGCTTTTCTTACAGCTACAATTTCCATGCAGAAAGGAGCCCGAAGTATGCAGCACTTCAAAGAAGTCCTAAATATATCAGCTCAATTGACGATCTTCAACTTAATCACGCCAGCCCGGAAGTTCCATCACCAAGAGTTATTTCTGACTACAAGCCGATCCCTGCTTTGGGAAGAAAAAATTCTCTTCTCGAAAATAGTGCCACCAATTCCAAGAAACGGTTTGTGTCTAATCCAGTCCAAATCCCAAGATATGCAAAATCTTCTGGTGCTTCTTCTCCATTAACCCCTCCATCATTATCTGCATCATCTTCAGGAACATCACCCTCTCCATTAACATCACCCCACAGAGAAAAAAGGGCTCAATATTATTCAAACAGACTTAATGAAAAATTCACATTTGTGAAAGAAATTGGCTCAGGAAACTTCTCAACTGTGATCTTAGCTGAAAGTCCAAACAGAGCTGTTGCCATTAAAATTATCACCATCCCAACAAAATATGCACATGAAATCTCCAATTTCAAATCATTCATTAAAAGGGAACTCAATATTCTTCATCAATTAAACCATCCTTGCATCGTCAGTCTTATCGATTATACTATAACTCTTGCTATAGACTCATCTGAAATTGAATCTACTCTGGTGGTTGATAGTGAAACAGAAATCATTTCAGAAAAGGATTATCCAAGCAGTGCTCTCGCAAATGGCTGTGACAACCCAGAATACATTTCGCTTCAAAATAGCCCTGATCAATTAATTTATCTCAATTATTGTCCAGGAGGAAATTTATTCCAGTTTCTAACCGCTCACAAACACACTTACAGCATTCCATATTGGGTGGCTCTTCGTAGAGTTGTTTGTGAAATTGTGGTTGCTGTGGCGTACTTGCATTCGAAGAATATTATCCATAGAGACATCAAATTGGAAAATGTTCTACTTAATTATGAATATGATGAATTACTCGATTTTGCATCAACATCTGCAGACCCAGTAATTAATTTGACTGATTTTGGTTTATCCAAGAAGCTTAAATCAGAAGACCAATTGCTTTCTACAAGATGTGGTTCACAGGATTACATTCCACCAGAGCTACTTATGGGTCTCAAATATAATGGAAAAATGACCGATTCTTGGTCAATAGGTGTTTTGGTGTATGCTATTTTAGAGGATCGTCTTCCATTTGATCTTCCTCCATTATCAGTACTTCAAAGTTCTGGAGTTTCTCCTGCTGTCATCAAAAGAAAATTGTCCAAACAGAATTCTGCCCATAGAATTGCTATGATTGATTGGGATTGGTTCAAGGTTAATGACTTGATAGTAGACAACAAGGTCCCAGAAATCACCAGCATTGTTCTGCAATTAAAACTGATTGTGGATGTCTTATTGGTGCGTAAAGATAAAAGAGTAACAGTGGGAGAATTATTGGAAATGGAAAAATTTCGGTGGATGAAAGAATGCATACCGGAAAGTTTCCTTCAAATGGACTAACGAGCTACAATTAACAAATTATTTATAACCTAATTCAAAGCTGCAAACTAAAAATTGCAAATTTCTTTACATTTTCTCATTCTAGAAATGTATCATAACAATCAATCCAACTTTGGTTATTGGTACAAATCCCCAGTTTTTTTTAATTCCTTGTGACTGGAGAGTTTATGGTTTTACGAGCTGTTTATGTATTATACTTTAATAAATGATAATAACGAATAAAAGTAATTGTAGAACAGTTAATTTTCTGAATACATAGTCAGATCAGGTATGTCAGTTTCTATTGTTTAATAATCATCACCATACTTACTGTAGCAGGTATTACTCGAATGGTTTGGATTCACTTAATTGCTCTGAAACACTATAATTTTAAAAATAATAACCAGAAATGGACTAGTAGCCAATTCTAGCAATATCTGAAGTTATTCACGTACTGTTTGAGCCGTTTTGGTACCTCAAAATTTTTTTCACCAATGGTCTCTATTCCTTCCTCTTCACTAATCTCGCTATTGTTAGGGTCTCGGTAATTTCAAGGTCACCAGAGATTTTCGCTAGGACTGTCTACAAAAGCGCTAACTATTGCAATAACGATAGAAACACTTGTGGAAATATGCCACATTCTTAGTGCTCCAAAACCGAGCCATATACTGACCTTTATATCTCTCCTCTTGGCTGGTTCAGCAATTTTTCACCCACCAGCTCTTGCTAGCATTTAGGGACACTCACACCACGCACCAGTACCAGCTACCACGCCAATTATCCCTTTTTTTCTCCTCCAAGAAACACTCCACGCCATTCTTCCTCTTCGCCAGCAAAACCCCAGATCACCCTAACAACTCCGTACTCTGTCATCATGTGATAATGTGTCCTCCACAAGGCACTCGCTAACTATTGCTGTGATTTGCGCGAGTTCCATCCTGACAAGCCTCGCGAAGTTTGGTACTGGAACTATCGCGCCTTTCCAGCTTACATAACCCGAAAAACTAATGCTCAACTAAAACTTCAGACTTCATTCCCCTTTTGTCACCAATCAATTGGAGTTAACCACTCGATTCGTACTCCCCGACACTCACTAAGCAACCAGAGGCTCAGTACTGTCCGCCAGAGGAACCACCGTCTCTAACTGCCTTTTCCTGGTCCCACCCAATCCCATAAACCTGGTGCTTCCATCAACCAGCCTGGTCTTACATCTGTATCCATCCCAGGATCGTATTCCTTGCAAGTGGAAGCTTCCGAGGATTCATCCACTGCTTTCACCAGCATATTCACAGTCCTTTAGTCCAGAGGATCATTTGATTGGCTTTGAGTGATCTTTTTCACGCCTTGTCATAAGCATAACATCCCACCTCGAAACCAACAAGAAACCAATCCCAAAACCAATCCCAAACTTACCAATAACCCCATTTAATATATCCACATCATTTTCATCATAGAGCACATCATGAGCGCTAGTCCAGGTATATCTAATGGATCCAATGGATCGATAACGAAACTTCCACCTGAAATCCCCCACATCACCAACAATATCATTCCTCTTTCCAACGTCCTCAAATTCTACACCCAAGAGGCTTATAAACAAATCACCACCCTCATAGAGAACCTTGCTAGTACCAAACATACCGAGTCTGACTCCAACAGAAAGAAAACATTCCTCAAGTTGATCATCTCCTTAAGACAAGACTTTATCAAAATATATACCCTTGTTAAATGGACCGCCAATGCAAAGGATGTATCCAAATTTATCGACTTGTTGAACTGGTTCCGGATGCAAGAATTCAACTTTGAACAGTTGAGCTTTCAGTTGAATGGATTGAACGGGTTTTCCGGTGCTAAACTTCCTAATTCCGATATAGTCACCAGTTTGGAGGTTCTCCTCAAAGGAAGACCTCAACTTCCATCATACAACTTCATCAAGGTACCTAAAGTAACCCCTGAAAAGACATTAGAAGTCTTGGAAGACTTAAACCTTATCTTGATGACCAGAATAGCATTGACAGATATTCCAGACCGTTTCCTTAATGATTACGTGATCAAGGATGGACGGATATTTTTCTCTATCCCTAATGAATTCCAAGTATCTATAACGGTTGCAAACGATCTTGTAATCGAAAATGAAGAAGATTATTATAAATCCCCATTTTATTTTGTGGATTTCAAATTTTTATTCGGAATTAACCCTGAAAATTCCCTTATAACTCATAGACACAATAAAGTTACTACCAGGTTACCTCAAAGTTCTCACGAGAAGTTAGAAAAAGTTGTCAACAGTATTCTTTTAAACCAAGGATTAAATGGTTTATATGATTTATTGCACAAGTATGCCATTTCTTTCAAATTATATTTGATTGCCAAGCAAATGAAAGATTTGGTATCTAATTCTAAATGGAAGGGAACTATCCAATTTAATTATCAAAATGGTAGATCTCTTATCATCATAAATTACTGGAGTGGCCATTACTTATCAAGAAATTGGAAATCTTTTATTGAAATTGGTATTGACAAATCATATAACTTGAACTTTAGATGGTTCAAGAATGGACGTTATGTTCTTGACCACGGTATAGTTGATATTTTCAAGGAGTCAGAACCTACCGGATCTCCGGGTCCAGATGAAGAACCAAATGGAGATGATTCAGATTTAAGTGTGGAATTAATTCTTAATATTATCAACAACAAACATTCCGAAATGTTAATTTCTCAAATCTACAATCAATTTTCATCAAAAGTTTCCAAATCTCCAATCACACAAGAAGAACAAATTTCATACATTTCACCACATCAACTTTTAATTAAGTTATCCCCTAAAAAATCAACCATTTTTGCCATTAACTCATCTACCGGTTTCTTCTATTTCATTGATCCAACTCCATTACAAAATCAATTCACCAAAAGAATTAATTCCATTCCATTGAAAATCCAAAACAAGTCCTTTTTAAGCGAACAAGATTTAATTAATAATGTTGTCGAATCATTAATTCAATTAAGATTAGAGACCTTCAATAAAGAAATCCACAACAGATTATTAACCACTGAATGGATCAATAATGACATTATTAAGTTGAACGATTATGAAACCACCAAATTATTCAACTTCTTAATGAAAACTGCTTCCCCAAATCTGACTAAGGTACAATTTTATCGTAGAAAAAACTGGCCATCATCTTGGTTTTTAATCAGCTTGACGAATGGAATAACAAACTGTACTCACTGGTGGGTTTCTAGAATTAAATCTATTAACGGAGACTGGAAAATTCAATGGATTCAAAAGCTTACATTCAAGGAGAATGAAGGTACTGAAAACGTCGAATTAGAATCTCAACCTGCAGTTTTGGACTTCAAGTTTTTCTCCAGTTTATCTAGATTATGTTCTAATATGATCATTGATCATATGATTCTTGAGGAATTACAAGCAAGAAACATTCAATTCTTGAAAGTGGAAAAGATTGATCAAGTCTTGAAAAAGTTTAACATCGTTATACCTGATGATGATCAGCAACTAGTGAAGAAGGAACCGATGACTATTAAAGAAGAAAATGGTGATGACTTTATGAGAGATTTTGGAGAGATTGAAGAACTTGAAGAGAAGAAACCTGAACCAGAATCTCCACGTCATTCTCCTATTAATTATGAATCTATTTTGATGTTGTACAACAACAATAACCTCCTTCCAGTGTACAATTCCTCAACAAGTTTGTTCTTAAAAATTAATTTGATCAACCTCAATCAACAAACTCAAATGAAATTAAAATTATTTGGTAACTTGAGAAATTTGACTATCAAGAATTCTGAAGACAGTTTAATTCGTATAGATAAAGACAAGCAATGTTTTGAAATTAACGATTTAATCAATCTAACTAGCAGAATGGGTGGTACAGGTAAATCTGACGATATTTTAGATTTCTCGGACCCAAATTCAAAGAACTTACTTGATATTGTATTTGATAGTTTGAACAAACTTAATGAACTTATTAAAGTCTTGGACCAATTGAACAAGAACAAGATTAAGCTGATCACTAACTCTAATAACGATATCACAATTAAAGTTGCTGACCATCTTGAAGATTTGGTTATCAAATTACCTGAAAAATCTACTGACTCAATTGAATTGGTTACTAAAGCTATGGAGGGGTCTGCAATTAAACCAGATCTTGATACATTTGATGATCCAAACGAAAAAATCAAGCCAAGGGAGAACGAATTGAAACTTATCTTAATTTATATAAATAGATACTTGAGTGACCACCATGAAGATACAGAACAAATTAGTTCTATTGTTGGTATAATTAAATATCTCGAAGAATTCTATCCTATCTTCAAATCAATTCAATCCATCAAACAAAGTTTCAAGGATCCTAATGCTCCTAAATTATCCAACAGTATCTCTAAGATCAATTTTGATGTGAAGATCCCTTCATTGAATCAATTCCAATATGTTTTTTACATTAACTATTTAAGTGTGGCTTCATCTAAGAAGATCATGAAGGATAGAATCGTTATTTCCTTAACTTTTAAGAGAAATAAATTCGATAAATCAAACAAAAACTTGATTAAGATTTCTTTGAAGGATAACCTCAATTCTAAGAATGTCAAATATAAAGGACTTTTTGAATTGATTTTCAAGTCAATTAATGAAGTGGATGCCGAGTCTCATAGAAAGGCCAAGGCCGCACAAACGCAAGTCCAAACCCCATCTTCCACCAGTTCTAATTCATCTGATTCAGATGTTAAACCTCCATCCTTGATCAAGTTGAACTACGATTTCTTGATAGATGCAGAATTAATTGAGGAAGTTATGGTCAAGATTGCCAACAGCTTTCTTGTCTACCTGAAGATGGAAAAGTCGTGAAGTTTAAGAATCCAACATTTTGATCAATGATGGTATTCTGAACATCCCGATTATCGTGAAATAAAAGTGTTATACAATTACGCTATAACTCGGAAAATTCAATTGCAATTAAGAACGTGAAAACGAGCTTGAGCTTCAACGAAAACATTCGTTATACTCGTTAGTTCGTTGTATGTATTATAATGTACCTGTATCATACAGATCTGTAGAATCACATGTATTATATTTCTTATGTACTAATTCCTGACATAAAAAATCATCAACCAAAACAGGGAAAACACCACGAAACAGTGTATAAATAATTAAGTACAACTTTTTTGATTATCTGCCAGTAAAGGTTATCAAAATAGCTGCTTCCTGTTTTAATATGGGGGGGGGTTAATCGTTCGATGGGTGCAAGATTTTTGCATCTGTATATAACAAATTTGCAGCTATTGATATTTTGGTTTTCACATAAACCCTTCCAACACCCTTAAAGCCTTCTCCAATCTTTGGATACCAACCTCATATCTAGACTCGTCTATCACCATATCCGAAGTCAAACGAGACAAAGAGTCCACTATCTTTTCGATCAACTGTTTTTCTTTAACAGGCAAGTTCAACTGACTGAATTCTTCACCAATGATAGTTCCGTTCATACTTTCCAATAAACTAATCAATGTACTGTAACTGAATGGTTTAAGATCACGAGAGGCACGTTTCGAGTTCCTTATCTTCTTACTTTTGCTCTTGGCTCTCTTGTGTGTAGGTAATCTGGTGGTGGAGTCTTTGACAGACTTGGCTCTGACTGGCTGGTTAACAAGTACTGGCTCAGTTATATCATAGTAATCATCATCATCGACAGAAGTAGGGTCTCTGAAAGTGGTATCTGGGTTATTGGTAAGACCCACGGTGGTAGGGCCAGTGGTGTTCTTGACTTGGTAATTGCTGGTATTAGAGTACTTTCTGCTATCAGGGTAGAAGGAAGATGCCGAGTGCTGACGTTCATGTGAACGTGGTGACATGTTTGGTTCTGTGTCGGAGTAGAGACCTGTCATTGCAACAGGACCGTTCTTGTGGACTGGTACCGGCGGTGCTCTTTCTGGAAACATCTCTCGCGCTGGAGCTCCTTGTTTGACTTGGTCTTCTGGGTTCATTGGAGTCACTGGACCAGCAGAAGCAGCGGGTGCCATGGGAACAGCCAGCACTGGACGGGCAACTGGGGTTTCTTGAACAGATCTGGCTACTGAAGCAGCATTGATTGATTTGGCTATTGGGACTTCTGGAGATCCTGGAGTTCCTGATGCTCCAGCAACAGCAGTGACACCATCAGCAACACCAGTAGCGACACCAGCAGCGACACCAGTAGAAGCCATTGGGACCACTGGACCCGCTGGAGCTGTATGAATACCTCTGGATGCTGGAGTAGTTGGATTATCACCAGATCTTGGAGATGGATCTGGGCCAGAAGCTGGAACAGAGGCTGATGCTGAAGTACCCTCTACTGGAGCCACTGGCTCTTCGATTCTGGTAGGACTCACTTCGTCAGACCCGTGATTGTTCTTGTAAACTTGTTCTCTGGAGGTACCCAGGTGGTAGCTGAAATCTTTCTGGATACCTGGACCCAAGTTAGCATCTTGTCCAGGACCTCTGTAGCCGATATTAGGATCAATTTGTCCTAACGAAATGGTTCTTTTTTTCTCTATTGGTGCACCTTTTGCAGCCATTGGCATTGGTTCTGGTTCGAGTTCAAGTTGAGGTTCTGGATTATAAGGATCTTGCTCTTGGAGGGCATTGCTCACTTCGCGTGCTCTTCTCAAGTTATCCAGCGATGGACGTGGTGGTAAAGTCTTGAGGTCGCGGGCTTTTGGTGGCTGGAGAATTGTTTGAGTGGTCTCAGTGGTGGTGTGCAGTTCTTCTGGCAACTGGTTACTGTCAATACTTTTGGCGTCCTCATCATGTGCGAGGTGAGGGTGATGTTCTTCTGGGGCAACATCAGTTTGGTGCTTTTGTTCAAGTTCGTGTTGATGTTGATGCTCTTGCTCATGCTCCATTTCAAGGTCTGGTTCACGTTGTACTTCTTCGCCTTCCTCTTCGTTACCGTCCAAAGACCCCAAGTTGCTGGCTGTCTTCATCAATTCATCCAAGTCGTCGCTCAATACCATGGACATGTGCTTTCTGTGTTTGGTAGCCTTTTTCTTACCTTCCAAGGCTTCGCCAAGAGATCTGGATTGAGCATCACTAAGGATCTCTGACTTTGGTCTTCTTGGTGATCTCAGTGGAACAGCAGCTTCAACATTGGTATCGTAGGAATATTCAGGCAGGAGCTTGGCCGATGCTGGACTTTCCAGGGCACGGCTTCTGATGGTTGGAAGTTTACCAAAGTTAACTGAAGAAGCTTCTGAGGCTAAGTCGGAAATATCAATTGGAACTTGGTGCACTTGATCCATATAGTCTTCTGCTTGGTCCTTGATAGGACTTTCATTGGTTACAAGCTTGACAAAATGGGGTTGGGCTCCCAAATCATCGATATTATCAATTCTTCCTGAATAATCTGAAAACAGTGATAAATATGATTCTCTCTTAGCGGCCAGTTCACGGCTTTTTGGAGCTGCTGGTGGGTGGAAACCTTTGAAATCAGAAGCTATGGATTTTCTTGAAGCTTCTCCGTCAGACTGGTGAGAGTATTGGGAAGAGTTTCTGGAAGCTGCTTCCTGGTCTCGGAAAGGACCTCTGGTATGAGAATGAGCCGGGAAGTTTATGGAGTTTGCGGAATTTGCGGACTTTGCAGAGTGTATGCTTCGGGCATCTTCATGGCCCAGTGGAGGTCTGAAAGAAGCCATTAGTTTGTTGAATAAAGGAAATTGAAGATATTATAGCATATATATTAAGGGTGTTTATGTTTGGCCAAATCGGGAAGTGTGATTGAATCACGTGATAGAGACGAGGCTGTCCAAGACCAAAGGTATGTCGGTGCGTGCCCCAAACCAGGCTGAGGTTAATATGATGCCAGAAGTAGATAGACACAACAAGAATGAGGCGAAATAGCTTAAGCGGACATATGCATATGAACTACTATCGGGCCATACCCACAAATTGGGTGAATAGCCTTTCTTGATTGAGAATGTTTATGTTGTTTAGTGGTGCGAATTACCAGCCAAATGCTTAAAAATAATCCCAGAATGAACATATCCAGAATGGAGGACAACAAAAGTGATCAGAGGTTGGTGTTTGGGTGTAAAGCCTAAAATAATAGTACCAACGAAGTAATCCCCCATCGCTTGCATGGTCACTTATGTATAAATGGTTTCTGTAAGGAGTTGTGAGGTGATGGTACAAGATTTCGCAGTCAACCCATAACCCAAAACAGAATTGAGAATGATGGACCTAGAAAAGTACGAGATTCAACGGGGTTATGTGGGATCAATTATTATTCAGGTGGTGCATGATAGACAATATTAAAATGGTAAGAATGGACCATCAGAAACAATATACGATCTGTTTAAGCAAGAAAGAGAGATCTAAAGATCTGATCTAAATAACCATACGATGGCTCATCGGTTGTTCAGGGCCCCAACTCCAGAACATGTCCAAAAAAAAAGATGGAGAAAACCAAAGGAAGATCTAAACTATAGAAAATTATTGCTTTGAGTGTAACTGTGGGGTTCTGTTTCTTGCTGGTTCTTTCTACTTGATTCCCCACCAAGCCCTTGGCTCCAACATCGTTTTAACATAGAAAAACAGCTACAGCTCGAAATTCCCAAGTGGATGATAATTTTCTTCAAATTGTTTATTTCTGCAGCATATTGGCATGTTAGAACTGACCAGCTTTAACCAGGTACCTATTCTTTTGACTGTCTATAAGCGTACTGCATAGTACTCTTGTCCATCAAGAATCATCATCTAACAGTTACCATCTTAACAGATAAGGCCATACACACCAGCAAGCAGTGTAAGCACCCATAAGTGCAGCTATAGGTAACTTCGATCGCCTCTTTAAGCTAAAACACTACTCAATCTAGCAGAAAGGGTTTCTTTAAGGCGTTGGTTAAAGAAATTTTCCATTTTGGGGCTTGACCTCATCAACTCTATGAACAGGCACGAATCATACCTCATCTAATTAGGTAGATTAACAACCATTGAACTGCAGAATCAGCAAGCTATATATTTTCGGGTACTTCTAATTTGAATGCTTAACCGAAGAGTCACCACATTCAAGTATGGCTCCTACTCTTCACCAACTCGTTCCATTCGCTGGATTGTTCACTACTCCAGACCACCACTCAACTATGAGACTTTCATCAAGCGGATAAAGTCCAAGACTCCTACCTTTATCAGTAAAGACTCCTTGATTGAAGATGCCATACGTGCCAGTAGAGACCTTCAAATGCACAAATCTCATAGTTCCCATGATCGGATTATTTCATCCAAAGCTCTAGGATTAAGGTCAGCAGACTCTACTGAGCTCGAGCAAGTACTCTGGAAATATCTCCAACGACCTGAAAACCGGGCTGTATTTGAGTCTTCCAGCGGACTAGTTAAAAAGTACGTTACTTATGCTCCAAGACCCACCGACTTCAATCGTTTGCTCCAAGTATGCGAAGGTAATGGAGATATCTCTGTGTTTTACACCACCCTCAGCAGTCTTCTTGATCAGAAGGACTACTACAATGCTTTGGTGTTAGTGGATAAGACCATTGGATCCCATACTTTCTACCAGAAACGTAAACAGGCCATTAAGCGTACCACTTCGGTAATGGCTGTTGGAGTACTTGCCTTAACAGGCTTGGAGTCGATTGCACTTCCTTCTGTGCCTGCAATTGCTTGGTTAGTCGGTAACTCATTGCTATGGGGAACTGTATTTTTTGGACTCTTTAGGTCTATGCTTATCAACCAGCTTTCGAGACTTCGATGGAGATCCTACAACTCAATGTGGTACAACTATTTGCACCAAGAAGAGCTCATAGCAGTTAACAAGATTATCACTCATTTTGAGGAGCACAACGAGGTCAACGTTAAGAACTTTCACCACAGTGAAGTGAGAAAAGAATCCAATATGAACATTTTTGACCAGAATGGCTACATTCTTGAGCTACCAGAGAACGAGGACCCAGAAATCGGGAGATTAGAGGCCCATTTCAAGTCCGAACTATTTAAAAGAAAAATGGTCTTGAACGAGTTGGAAGAAGAGCTAAGGTTCTTGGAGTTCTGGTTAACCCACGGAGAGAGCTTCGTGTGGGATGAGCCAGACCAGGACCCAGGAGAGATAATGAAGTTGAAGATTGCATATCAGCCAACTAACCAGAAACATAATCATCATGTAAGGTGAGTTTGGGTGATTAGGGAATTAGCAACATCGTTGAGCCAGCTGTGTATACTAGAGAGGACCTGGACTTACCGTCAAGCTAGTCTCTCTAGCTGATATCACTGAAGTACATGGCCCTAATTCCCTATCTTTATGGATGCCTTTATTACTATTTAAGCAGACAAAACCAGTATCGATCTACCTATCCCCATCTACACAGTTGCAGCCACTGGCTGGCCGCGAAATGGCCAGTCCGGAAATGACAAGCACCAACACCAACACTGTATCCACCACCTCAAACATCCCCTCGAAGCTACAGACAGTACTACCTCTACTACAAACCAATATACAGTATTATTGGCTCCATTGGTGAACCCATCTTTGCATCTCCTTGTTCCCCCAATCTTCTTTATTATCCAGTCTCATGTGCAGTCCCATATACCTCCTCTCATGACCAATTTCCATCAGTCCACTATTCCAATTGTACCATACAGTTGAACAATCAACCACAACTAATTATGAGTCAGTTCATCGAACTTTCTGCCCCAACCACCCTTGACGTGGTTTCCGACATCCGTATATCTCCCAGTCACCAATTGATGGTATCATCATGGGATAACCGGGTGCTAATTTACGATGCTGCGAATGCCCGTAGTGATAAAGTGGACCTTTTGGGGTCCTTAGACAGTCCAGATACGCCATTGAGCTTATTGTATGCTGGTGGAAACGCATTTGTGGGGTGTCTTGATGGTACACTCCGCCAGATCGATCATGAGAATATGAAGTTACGAGATGTCTATGTCCCTGGAAACGTGGACCCCCACACCCAAGCTGCTATCGGTAATGGTATCAACAAAATGACCAATGTATATGATAACGAGAACACAATTGTGGTGGCTTCGTTCAATGGTACGTTTAGGGTATTGGATGTGCGACAATACCGCCAGGTACTGGCAACCAGAGTAGGGGGTGGTTCTAGTGGCAATGGAAATGGATCTGGCACTGGTGCCAGCGCCAGTGGAAACAAGCCCAAGAAGATCTTCACTATGGATTCTTCTAAAGACTACCTCACAGTCGGATTAAGTACCAACCAGATAGAGCTTTACGACATGAGAGATCTTTCCAAGCCTTTCGAGACCCGTGAGCTTGGCCTCAAGTACCAGATCAAAGACTTGAAGTGCTTGCCTGATAACCAAGGTTTCGCGGTGAGTACGGTTGATGGAAGAGTGTCACTCGAGTGCTTTGATCTGTCAGAAGAAGCCCAGGCCAGAAGATTTACCTTCAAGTGTCATAGATCCCACAACAAGGAAGAAGATGTAGATTTGGTGTACCTGGTGAACTCACTCGCATTTGGAGACGATCTCACTCTTTATACAGCAGGAGGAGATGGAGCTGTGTGCGCTTGGGACATTGGTAAGAGAAAGAGAATCAAGATGTTTCCTAAGTTTGGAGAGAGTGTGGCCAGAATTGAGTTGAAAGATGGTCTTTTGGCGGTAGCAACTAGTGATGACAATTATGTCCGAGCTAGAAGGTTATCAGACCCAGTCAATACCAATGTTCCTAGTAAATTATATGTCAGATATATCAATTGAAAAGAGCCTCGAAACTAATGATCTCCCGGGGTAATTGAATAAGTACAGAGTGAACATCTAAGGCTTCCAATACATTACAGGATGAGATATTATCGACTTGGTTGAACCGTGAGATGAGTTTGTGGGAAAGACAATACGCATCTCGGTCATGGTACAAAGAAAAAAAAAGATACCAGTTATTTCATTTTCACACAAGTGACTGTTGTTTCTGTGCAATCTTGGGGAAACACTGGCCATCACTGGCCAGGTATCTTGCTGATACATCTGGATGTAATCCGCACAGTAGTCGAAGAAACAGAATAAAAAAGAATACAGTCAATTACTGGTTAAAGTAATTACCCACGCGAACCATTTATTCACAAATTCCAGTGATTGCAAATGGGAAGCGGAAGTCTGATCGCAAAATGCCATGTTTTATTATCAGCAAAGGAGAACATGGCTTTTGAGCGGGGTTAAAAATGTGATTACTACGTCTTATGCCCCATGTCAACCTATAGTTATATACCAGGGAGTCAAACTCTTCCTGCATTCTTTTTACCTAGTGCAACAGCCTGATTGTGTGGAGTGGAGGGACTCATACAATAAGCAGGTGTATGTGCACATGCCATATGCCATTCTAACCAAGGGTCTTTGGGAGGAAATTGGGTGCTTTATACGGTCAATTCTTCTGTTGCCGAGCTCAACAGCATTCACTCTTCGATATCCTTTCTTGAATGCCCGTCTCCAAAATGCTTGCCTTGTTATTACCAGCACCACCTTCGAGAAAAAAGCAACAAATATAGCGATACCATATACTATCTCCAACCCTATTGTAAGCTGTATATCAATCAATAGAAGTACATATCACTTAGCCATCGAGTTGTACTACAATTGTCATTTTAACTAATGCCCGTTCTTGTCTTCTTGTCGCTAACTCACCTGCCACACCCGTTTGTTCCTTACTAGGCACAACAAATCGGCACCGTTTGGGCCACTAGGTTTTCTCTCTCACCACAACAGTTGTTGAGAGGTGAGTAAGGACCAAAGTAACCCCAAGAACTGTTCACCAGTACCAGCTGTTACTCATCAATTCGGCTCGGCAAACGCTAATAACCCGTCGCTACCCTCACCATTACCATTACGGTCCCCAACCATGGCCAAATAAAGGTTTTCCCATCCAAAAATCCCTTCATCTCGGTGCCTGCATCTTGTGTTCTCATTCTCACGATTGCTTGCCAAAAGTTATGTACTGCACTACTTTTAGACAGCCCCAAGTACGACAAGCATCAACAGTGAAAATTCCATCACCTCCTCCTCTTCCACTACACCATCTCCCGATAATTCCACCCATTTCAGGCACTGCTGCCTGACACCCCAATCACAAACCAGCCTCTACCACACCTTTTTCTTATCTAGTTACTTCGTCACTACTTGAAAAATCTCCTGTCTCTGCTATTACGTTGTTCTCATCAGATACAGAAAAAATATTATTTATCCTATTTTCGACACAGTTAAAAGGAAGAGAATTATCCACATATTTACTTTGGAATGGTGTCTCCTGCTGCTGCTGTCACCGCTGCTGCTGTTAATAGTACTGAAATGTCATTTGAAGATGCCACTAAAGACTTCCTCCAATGGTTGGACCAGAAGAACGTCACCAGGTCCTCCAAGTTTATCATAGCTGATCTTCGCAACAAGAACCAAGGCCGTGGTTTGGTTGCTACCGAAGATATCACAGAAGATGAGGTGCTTTTCACCATACCAAGAAAGTCTACCTTCAACGCCGACAACTCATCATTAATCGAAGAACATCCCGAGTTAAGACCTCGTATTCTTTCCCTTAACCAATGGGAAGGTCTCATCATATCATTACTCTATGAAATTAAGGTGAAAAAGGATAAGTCCCCTTGGTACCCTTACTTCATGATGCTACCAGTTCTTGATAACGTCAACTATACCTTCAACCAGTTGATGTTCTGGCCAGACGAACACTTGAAGTATTTGGGTCCTTCCTTAATAGTTGAGAGAATAGGTAAGGACATCTCTGAAGGCATGTACAATAAGCTTTATCCCAAGGTAATGGTTGAGGATCTTGGCTTGAAGGAGTTGGAGGGCACCACCTTAGAAGACTATCACCGTGTCGCATCCATCATCATGTCATACTCATTCGACGTTGACAAGCCTGATCTCGACTCTGATGAAGATGAAGAAGATGAACAAGATGAACAAGATGAAGAAGGTGAAGAACAAAGTAGTAACAATTCCAAACAGGTCAAGAAAAACCACGAGTCTCAAATAAAAGAAGCCAAGAAAGGCGACCCAGAAATATCATCCGAAAGTTACTACAAATCCATGATTCCCTTGGCAGATACCTTGAATTCTGACACTAATTTGCATAACGCCAGCTTGATGTACACCGAAAACGACTTAGTGATGAAGTCTATCAAGGCAATCAAAAAGGGTGAACAAATCTACAACATCTACTCCGACCATCCAAACAGTGAAATTTTGAGAAGATATGGATATGTAGAACCGATGGGTTCAAGATACGACTTTGGTGAAGTTCCTCTTGAAATAATCAGAGACTTTTTCCTGGAACAAAGTGGATTAAGTAAATCTTCTATTGAAGAGATCTTCGAAATGTTAAACAAAGTGGTTGCATCTGAAGATGAAGAATCTGAAATGGTTGAAATTGTATTGGACTCCTATGACTGTTTCAGAA
Source organism: Suhomyces maxii (assembly GCA_030574995.1). Classification (NCBI taxonomy): domain Eukaryota; kingdom Fungi; phylum Ascomycota; class Pichiomycetes; order Serinales; family Debaryomycetaceae; genus Suhomyces; species Suhomyces maxii. Next base: position 72,321 of record JAJMGC010000014.1, read on the forward strand.
CTAGCGAAGTCATTTTAGAATTAACCTTCCTTATCCAAATCTTGACCATTCTTTCCTCCATCAATAGAATCAACTCTATAGATCTTTTAGCTACTGAAGCCAAATTCCAGTTGGTCAGCAGGGTATTCAAAAAGACATATCAATTAATTGAAGCTAGAAAATTAACTGTGGTATTTTTGGCTAATTTCGAAAAAATCTTAGCTCTTAGAATGGCACAATATCCTAAGGTTGCTACTGAACCTTTTGATGCTGATATCAATGAAAATGGTAGGGTGGATTCTTCTTCAAGTGAGCAAGGAAGCACTAGAAAGAGGTTTGCTGAGGTTGTTCTTAAATCTGAGTACAGGTCCTTCTTGAATTGTTTAGATGTCGAAAAGACTTTTGATAGCGGTGACCTTGGTAAGTTTAAGTTTATTAACGACGGAAAATTCATCAGAAATATTATTAAAAAGAGATTTAGTGATGATTCCACTGATGAAGAGGTGGTTTCGAAAAGAGCTAAAAGTTAAAAGAAAAGTTTCCAAATTAATTGACCATAATCACTTTTTTTTGCTTTAATGACTTTTTCTATATAATAATTTTCATATGATGACACTTGCACTCGTCTTGTTAGTTGTTTTTGTTTGCTTTTTGTTTGCTTATCTGGTAGGTTTGATTTTTAGTTCGTTTGTGGTCTGAGTATTATTACCGCATTGCATTTTCATTGTGTTGTATATTGGTTTTGTTATTAAAATCGGCATGTTAAAATGGTACTATTTATTAGATTATGGACATTACAACAAGGTCTGGTTCCTTGTTTATTATAGTGGGCTTGTTAGCCCCCAATGTATACAGTAGTATTTAAAAGAAATGAAAGAAGCAAAATGCTTCAATGTTTCTCTAATTATAACCTTCGGGATGTAGCATCAAGTAAAAGAATCCACATACATGTACGCCGAACTATTCAGAACCATTTCCATCAGTGTATTGATATCTACAAATACGGATATACAGTTGTCGTTGTTGCATTTTTTTTTGCGTATATAGTTCTTAAAGGAGGATGAGGAATTTTGCACATTAGATCAGTCCTCCAACCGCTAGAACTTATTAGTCCTCAAACTTATTAGTAGGCCCACCTGTAACAAGCCCTGACGAGTTATTTAGTGGACAAAAAACTACCTTTTCATGTCGTAAGTATCCTTAATTCGTTGCTGAATGCCATATAGAAAATCAGAGGTTAGTAGAATACAGATTATTAAAAGGGTACAATATATATACTTCATTCCTCCAAAACTATTTTGTAGAGTAATAAGAGAAACTACTTGAGGTGATATTCTCCGATGACTATCTGCTAATACCGTCAAATACAACTGTAATCGTTGTTTGTGTGGTAACTACGATTTTTATAATAAGGGTAGTATTATTACCTGAATAGTCTATAAAGTTGAAAATGTTTTGCAAGAAATAAAATTTGGTGATTATTTCACCTTTGAATTGAGATATCAAATGTTTCCTTATTAAATTAATACTACACCATCCAATATGTCGATGGTTTTAATAATGTTTTTTAAAATCAAGTAACTTGAATTTAAACAGTTGTCATATAATGATAAGTGTTATTTTTTATTTTGTTCTTAGTAATTTTTAATCACTTTCTGAACTTTTGTCAGAGCGAGAGGTCTCTGTTGCATCCGTGCTGAGTCCATTATCCTCATCGATTTGTCTTTGCATACCATTAACTTCCTCCAATGTCTTGACAATTAAAGGTCTTGGACGTGAAACCTGAAATCCCTTTTCTGTTTCTTTCTTAGGCTGCTTGAATCTCAGAAATAAATCAAGCCTAAATCCTGCTTCTTTCTTATCCGGGTATGGCGAGACTGCTTGGTCAATAGTATGAGAAGCTCCGGTTGATTTATGTTTTTGAATATTTCTATTCTGTCTGGAATCCCATAATTCTTTGATTTCGGGGTCAATGGAATCGTCCACAAAATACTTTTTATAAATCAAATCTCCTTCTCTAACACGATAATCATTTTGTTGTTTCCGAAGATCGGAGAAATGTTGCATCTTCTTAAATGAAGCAGTAGATTCAACATCGTCTTCATAGGTTTGATATCCATATTTGCGAAGTTGCTTTGCACTCTTACTTCTATAGTACAAGTCTTCGTCATCATCATCCTCGTGTTCCTGGAAAAGTCCACCAGTCTTCAAACCATTCTGTGAATATGCAAACTGCTTGAATTCTTCATTTCCAGCTGCAAAATCTGGAAATGGAACTGGATTAACTGGTGAAATAGGAATTTGAACTGGTTGATACTCAAATTCTTGTTCAAAAGCATCCAAACTGGTTGCTTTGCCATTCTTGTATGAATATTTAGCAATTCCCCTCTTGGTTTTGTAGGTTCTAAGGATAGAACAAATAGTCATTACCAAACAGTAAATTAACTGAATAATAAATCCCAAGGCGACAAACATATGAATAACAAATTGAACATATGCAACATAAGTTCTTGCAGTTTCACTCAATCCTAATTCCAGGACAAAGGCAATACAGAGAAATGTAACCAATAGCCTTGCTACTGGTAAAATCCACACAGAAGAAATCCGCTTCAAACTGACATAATACGGTCTAATTATGAACAAGGAAGCCACTTCAAAAAATTCTAAAATAATTAAAATAGCTACCTGAATTAAACCATTATTCTGAACACATCCAATAATTAACAGCTTGCAAACTAGTGACAAGGTGGTACTGATAATAAAGTATAATTTACTTGGCAGAAGTGACTGGTACATAAATCCCCATAGCATAATAGTGTTGATGGAAGTATAAAGACGTGATACTTTTTTGTTTCCTTTGATACCCCATTTTTTAAATTGAATAAGGTAATTGAAAATGAAATAGGCAACTAAACCAATCCATAATGCGAAAGTAAGCGAAGCAAAAACCAATACAACATGAGGAACACTTTTAAAGTTGGAAATGATGTAAAAATTGGTTTCGTTCCTGGCAGCAGAATCCATTGTAAAGTTATAAAAATCACCACTAAATTCAGGAAGAGTGACGTTTTCTTTTCTAGCGAAGTGAACCACGTATGGAGCTGTCAAACTAGCATATGGTGAGGTCATACTGAATGCATCGTTTTCAAGAGCATGAAGATTAGGGAAGAAATGACGACCATGTACGTTAGCAGAGTTATAGAACACGGATGCAGTCAACACCAAAAATGGCAACGAAAAGAGTACTAAAAATGACTCTAAAACGTAACCCAAACTGAAGTAGATGGTTCTGCGCAATGTGAATGTAAAGTCCTGTTTGTCATCGTTAAGCAAGCTCACTTTGTTATTTTTGTTATTTTTATTGTATCTCTTAGCCAAGTAATCCAAAGATTTCTTGAAAAGAAGAAGGAGCTGAATAGCCACCACTTGGATACACAACCAGATCAAAAAGATAATGATAAAATTGGGCCAAGTGTAGTAATCTGAGCTGTCGTTAGCGATAAGTGCAAAGTTTTTCAATCCTCTAGCATTGTAAGTAGGATAAATATTGTCCAGCTTCATATCAACGCCTTTCTTATGGCTCCGGCCCCGAATGATCATATGACCCATCAAAGCACACCAACGAATTGAACTGATTACAGGCTGGTAGAATCCGGGGTATTGAAGATCCAAGCATGCTGTAAATAATGCAAATTGAAGATAAAGAATAATCCTAGGCACATTTGCATCCAACTGCTTAAGCAAGTCATCGTTACAGATCATGGATGCTTTGAACAAGAACGGATTGGAGGATTCTTGGTATGAGGAATAGAACATAGTGAACGAGTTAACCAGCCCCGTCACGACTAATAACACAACAATTCCTATAACCAACGAATCTGATAAAATCTCTGGTTGCACTGGAGTGACATAGACTCTACTACAACCAATTATTTGAGACTTATCATCATTTGATACCACAGAAAATTTGACCGTATATGAACCCAACCGGTGGAAATGTTCACTAATATCTACTTCGTAGTACATCACAATGGAGTCTCCATCATATAAGGGGCAGTGAGATAACTGCAGACTGAGATTTTGGAAAATATACTCAATGGACTTATTAGACCCTGCCAAATCGACAGGATACTGTAGTTGTTTAGCACTGATAAAGTCTCCGTCTCCTTCTTCAGGGTTCCCAAACAAAAACGGGTTGTCTCTCTTGTAGTTATCAGTATCGGAATCGATGTTGTCGTCTAAATCATCTTTGTCATTATCGCTCTTGCTCAAGCCTGTACCGGTTGAGTCTCCGTGAAGCGTTCTGAAGAACACTTCTCCGTTGGGACCGGTAGGACTACCATGTCTGTCACTGGAGTTTCCAACGGGGGTAGGGGGTCTGAATCTGGGACCTGTTTGGTAGGCCAATGTATCTTTCACAGCCACCATATCACAGAACCGTATGTCTTCACGTACGAAGGTTTTACCCATGAAATCGATCTCAACATGGAATGTGGTAAATCTGTTGGTGGTCTGGTTAACATCCGTTATCACCGGGTTGAAAAGTCCTATATATGCTGGATCCAGGGTATTTCTTCTGTCTGTACCGTTGAAGTCAGGATCAAGAACCAACGAGTTCATGAAGAACTTGAGCTTTTTGTTCTTTTCATCCAAGGCTCCATCTATAACGAACGGTTGAAGAGGGTACTTGGTCTTTTCATCAGTACAACTTTCGAGTTTGAGAAACAGCGCCTGTCCTAGTTGTAGGAACTCTAGGAAGATTAGTAGAAATAGTATTGGATACATGACATGGGACCAGCTATACGAGAACTGATGATGCTATTATGATAATTTTTGGTTGAGGAGTGGGCTGTGGGTTGTGGGTTCTTTTGTATCCAGAAAGGAGCCTGGTAGTGAACTGGTTCGGGTGGTTTAACAAGAGAGGAGTTATATCCTTTAACTTTTGAGGAAATGTGGTTATCTCCTTTAGAGGACCTTTTTTTTCTGGCTTGATAAGCTGACACTTGCTAGTCCAAGCTACGGATCCTGTCCTGTATAACTGTGCTCAACAGTTGGTGATAATCTGATGACCTGCAAACAGTTGGGTATGCAAAACTCTTGAAAGGAACTTGGATTTAGTGAACTCTTTATTGCTGAGACTGGTGGGGGGCTATGACCTTTTTGAGCTTTAGAATTGTCGAGGGATACGACAAAGAAGGCTGTTGTGGCAAAGCTTCAGGCGGTTGGATGAAGAGTAGCCGAAGCCTTTGAGGTTGTTATAGCTGAGTGTTTAATAATGCGTTTGGGTAAAGATTTATGTGATTCTATAGAATTTCGGCCCACACATTCTTTGGGTGCTGCATATTGCCCTCCCTACCATAGAATCAAGAGATGAAGATTCTACAATCGGACCGAAACAGGAAGGCAACATCGCTACTACTGCTACAGGGGGGGGGATTGCCGATGTACCATGTACTGGAACCAGATGATATCCACCCATGATTATTATGAGACATGAGATACAGAACAAGCTTCTATAACCAATAACCACTTAATTATATTCCCCAGTATCTTCGCATATACATTCTTTTTTGGGGCCTTATTGCACCCTGCAGCACTAGACCCACTACGGCACTTAGAGATCGTATATGTATAAACCGCGAATCTGGATCACAAATTAGGAAATAAAAAAGGAACTATCTAGATTATCACTTTGGTATGAGCCACCATAGAGGAAGAAGAAGTAATTGAGAAAATGGTGGTATTTTATGGACGACTAGAATCTTGGAAATTCAAAAGAATCTTCCAAATGGAACGTTTTTCTGTTTCTTTCTGGGTTGTTTTAATGTAATTTATTGTGCATGTCTTCTATCAGCTGCCTTCTATGTCTAAATTCCAGCCAAATTCCTCTTGTGCTGTTTGGCCGCACCACACTAGGAAAAATAACCTGTTTCAGTCTCCTCTTATTTTGAAACAATGTAAATGATGTGCATCATACACAAATTATGGGCCAGATGATGTTCTTGGTATCTTGAGGCCACCACTACCCCCTCCCCATCCTATTATGTCACTGTTAATCCCGCATTTACATAATTTTTTTTTTTGATTACACAATAAGAACTCTTGATAGCTTTCTCCAACTCTGTTAACTACCATTAAAAAGCTTTAGAAGCTTTTCAACATCTGGACGACAATTAACGGTTGTTGAGGTGACACTTCGTTCGTTCGTTCTTACGCCTCCATCGATTCGGCGTTTTTCCACGTCCTTCGCGTCTTATCTCTGCCCCTTTTTCGCATTCGAATTTTTCAAACCTTAAACCCCGTCTCCACCAGTACTTGCGCAAGGCTGAAACCATCAAAGACACATTGTAACAAGAACTGGCAGTAATATAAATTACACAATATGTCCCAATACGGCTATTGATCTTACCAGTTACCCTTTCACAATTCACAAGCGAGACATATCTGGTGCGTGCTGCCTGGATGCTGCATATCTCATCTGGGGGTGTCCATTAGTATTGGGTGCAAACCCCACAACCAACACGTCCAACACGTCCAACACGTCCAACACGTTCAACACCGTTATTAGTGGTAAGCCTAGCCAATGGCATCTCTGTATGTGTGCCAATTGACGAGGTGGCTCATCAAATATTGTTATCAAAAACTGTTAATTGTTTATGTAGGTTTGTAGGTATATCTAGCGTTTGTTTCAAGCGATTGAGTGCTGAACAAGAACCGTAAATGTTCAAGAAAGGCCTCTAAAAAATGGCCCAATAACTTCCAGATGATACTTGATTTAAACGGCTCTTAAATATGGTTCGAATGGCTGTTCAATCAATTCTTTTTCAAGAACTAAATGGATATAGTAAAAGGGTAGTTAGGTTCATGAAATTTGGCTATCTGGGTCCCGAATCAATATGTGCTACTTTCCATTTGAGGATTTCGTTCTTTGGCTCATTCAGTAAGATCGCTTGTTACTTTTTGCAATTGACTTGCTTATCTTTTTCAGAAATATAATTGCCTGGGATCTGGAAACTTCAAACATCTTAGTCTCAATTTTCGATTGATCTTTATTTTTCTTCAAACAAAGATGAACAGTTTATAACAAAAGTTATGGTCTGCTATCCCACTATTATAGTTAAGTTTTATTTAAGCACTTTCCATCTAATTGATGTTCTTCTACAGATAATAAGTCCTTTCATACTCTAAAAGCTTTGACACTTTTGTATTTGTAATTTCTTAGTCAGACTCTATTTGTGCTACTCACGTCTCTCTACAAATTTCCACAATAAGCGGTTTTAGCTCAGTTGGGAGAGCGTCAGACTGAAGAGATTCAGTCACAGTTAATCTGAAGGTCCTGTGTTCGATCCACAGAAATCGCATTTTTTTTCAATACTTGAGACCTTCAACCCTGTTCCCTTGTAATTGACAAATTCTATCTTACATATATACAATTGAAATAGTGTTTCTGGTGTTGCATAAATTTTTCACTATAGCATAAATTTTTAAACATCCATATAACCTCCAGTAGCACCAGAAAAATTGCACTAGATTCCTGCTTATAGACCAATTGGAATAGGGTTTAGGAACTCAAGAACTTGCTAAGAATGGGTTCTCTGGAAGTTGGATAAGTTGGATAATTAAGACCACGACTGAAATGCAATTAATTTGATTCTTTTTGAACTACAAATATCTCAATGGGTTTGGTGTTATTGTTCGACTATTTTGTAACTTATGTACTTGACCATAACTAATAAATAAAGAGAAATGAAAAATTGGATCCATTTTCATCCAAGTATTTGAAAAATTATAGAATGTTGTGAATAGTTAATAATTTCTCTTCGTTAAGTAGAGTCATTTGTAGTCTCATATTTTCTGACGGTATTCTGAGTTGTAACCTAATGAGTTTTAACAAAGGACATCACAGTTCTACGCTAGCCAAGGTATTGGGTACTCTATCAAGAGCAGATACTTCAGATCCCTTAGTTCTACGTCTCTAGCAAGCCAACCATCTCAGGTCTCTTGACTAGTCTACCTATTTCTTTCTTATCATGCAACGTAATATTATCTGTTCCAGTGGCCTATAATATATACACTATGGAGCTAGCCCTGGGCTGGCCACTGGGTCTTTGGTTTCACTTGAGCCAAAACCAATTTCTTATTTACTTTGGCCTAACTGACCATACTTGAATTCCACTCAACTAAACGCTATACCAACTTTATTTGGTGGAGGATAGGTTTTTCATTTTCTCTTCCATGGTGTTTAAATACTTGTATTCGTTTAATCGTTCACCTTACCTCTCAACTTTGGATATAATCTTCCGGCGTGGTAGTTCACGGTACTCCATCTTTCCTTTTCTGGTTTGTGGACTTCCATGCAACTCTTTAAATCATGCTCGAAACTGGCACATTGTAATGCACCTTCACCGTTAGATGCCCAACAGTTCAACAAAGATGACATAAGCACAAAACACTGGTTAGTGGATTTGGCAACTGTGGGTCTTCTGATCTTTAGCCTCGGTAAAGGAGGAAGGTTCTTAGGTGGTGGACCCACTTTCTTGTAAGCCATGGTTGGTTGGTTGGTTGATTTGGTAGTGATAATTCTGATGGTGAATTTTTCATCCTGTTAGTAGTGCGCTTACCTGTTTGTGTGCAGGTCGTATACTAGAAGCCTATAGTCATCAGTATCACTATAAACTACAGTTCAGAAGGTATCCAAGGCAGCTAAACTGAGATTATTTGTATTCAATTTTTAGGTTGTTGCTTTTTCTTTGAATATTTTCCATCATTTTTTGCAATTTGGACACATTCTTCTTAGTCTTTTAACATATTAGGCGATTCCACCCGTAAAAGTGACCTATAAATTAGCACACATAACCTGAATGGTTTTAGACCAAAATAGAGATTATACCCTTAATTTGTCTTTTCTTTACGTATACACATGCTACACTTGTCTTTCTCTTATAAATCATCTCTATTGTGTATTAAATATCATTCGTGACTTAGTTAAGTATGGTGTTGGACAAATCGTAACTGAGATTACAAACTGGACCAATCCTCTTATGGAAAAATATCCCAGTCTAGAAAGTGAACCTCCAGTGATAGTATCTTTGCTGACTTCTTGTTTGTTATTGCTCATTGATAGTGTTCGTTATATTCTATGCTATATATATGACAAGCGACTACATCTGTAACGAGTCTGGTTGTCACGTATAAATGAGATTAATTAGAATTTGGTAAAGGAATATTCACTGAATATCGTTTTTTTCATCCCTAATATTCAATTAAATTATCCAATTTTTTCCAATTAATCTTTAAACTTCCTCTCCTTGTTACCCTGGCATTTTTGACACCATCGTCAAACCCTCTTGTTCTATTATTTAACCAATAAATTCTCTTGAAGTTATTGGAATGATTAAGGTATGGATTGAAGATCAAGGCATCATATTCATTCAAATCATTCTTTGAAGTCCATAAAGGTTTGAATAACTTCATCAATTTGAATTTAATGGTATGACCAATGTTCTTAACAATCTTCTTCATAAATCTATTCATATCTTTTTCATTAAAATATTTGATTCTGAAAAGAATATCAATTTGATCTTCTAAATTAATGAGAAAGACTTTGTATAAATGATTTCTTAAATTTTTTTGTTGTTTTAAAGTATTGAGAATTAATCCATAGTTTGGAATCAAATTAAAATCTTTAATATGATGATTAATGACAACTAATGATGATGAGCCAGCAACGTCTTTGGATTTTGTTTCATATAATCTATATTGATTATATTTTAAATGATTAAGATTGTTATAAACCATAACTCTAGAATTCATGGAAGATTTCATCATTACTGTTTCAATCTCATGTTGTAAGGATTTTTTCATTAATAAGATTTCATTTTCAACTCTAATAACCATTTCATTATTTAAGTCAAGGGAATTATAGTTATCAACAGAAGCAATATTAATGGTGTTTAGTGGAACCTCTAATTGGTTATAAATCTTACTGAAGAAGTGGTTTAATTGTTCTGAAGTAGATAAATCACCAGATTGTCTGTCATCAGACAGTTTAAACATTTGAACCTTCTTAGGATTAATGTTTTTGGAAGTTTCTTCCTGTTCAATGAAATCCAAATCTCTTTTATAAACAGGAAGTTTCTTACGGTACATTTGTAAATCTTCCACGAATTCTTGGGGATAGAATTTCTCAGTGATCTTATGTTTGCCACTTCTTAAAGGTAATCCACTTATGGTTGTATCGAAACCTATGACATTATAAGGAGCACCAAACAAGTTTTCATTATAGTAATAAGCTCCTGGGTTCAAGCTTAAACTTTCTAATTCTTTCCTTCTTAACAGTTTGAATTTCTTATTAATACCATTAAACTCTTGGATCATTATTAATACTGGATCACTATACTTTTTCATGTATCTCTTGTAATATTTATATTGTACTGATTTATCAGTATCAAGAAGAGTTAATTTCTCATAAACATCTTCTATGCGTTTGAGTTGTTCAGGATTAAACAAGTCGATTTCATCCGGCAAATGCTTGATTATGTTTTTACGGTTCAAAACATGATTGGAATTATTAGAAAACAACTGTCTTCCTTGATCCAAATTTTGTTGAATCATTAAATCATCAATACTCATATGTGAAATGACATCATAGGCACTATTAAGTCTATGTATATTTTCTTGATGCTTAGACTGTAAAGGGTCAGTTTTCTTGATTGGTTCAGCTTCTTTGGCTAATTCTTGTTCATTTTCTTCATCATGTCTTTCTAATTCTTCCGACTTTAAGTTACCCTTTTGTAGTGATAATCCCAAGTTCTTTAATAATTGCTTGGATTTCTCATCCTTCCTTAAGAATATACTGGTATGGAACAGCCTGACTTGGCAACTACCCCTACCACTATTACTCCTGGCGTATCTTAGCACATTCATCTTCTTGTTCTGTATATTGATACTATTGGGATCTTTTTTTGGAATGTATCGGATATAATTTGATTAAATAGAAAAGGAAGGAAAAAAAATGTAATATGATGGCAACGGTTGGTTGTGACAAAGAGGACTTTGAATTCTGTTTGATTGGGATAAAGTTACGGAGATTAAACTTAGATATTACGTGAGGATCATTCGTTTTTAGGTGTGCGAATGGGTGAAATCTCCACTTAAAATTAAGCAATGGCCCGGGAGAAAGGTTGGTGAAAATAGGAGGGAAAATCGGGGGGAAAATCGGGGTGGAAGTATTAGATACAGCTTGGGGTGGTTGGGGGAGTTTTTCGGGGCCTAGTGGTGGTGTTTATAGCATGAAAAGTACCCTCTTTGGTGGGTATTGCTGGCCCATCATCTACACCAACCACCATCTGGGGAGATCATGTGACTTTTCCTATTATCGGTGATAGGTTGCGGACTTGAATTACAGGGGGACTACACATACAACCCACACGAGAGAAATTAGCGAAAAAGGGTGAAAATAAGTCTTTGGCAGCGAACCTGCAAATGGCGTAACCAAACCTGCAAACACCACTGGCGGTGATGTAATGGTCGTCCTGGTTCACCTCTTCCAACCATATGATGCACTGGTTCTTAGATTACGAGGTGCACGAGAATACGGAGCCAACTAAACCGAACGTAATGCCCTGCAAAACCCACTTGGTCCCACTACACTACCCTATTAACTAAACTGTGAGAAAATACTCCTGGCATCATCTCATTTACGCGTTGCTGGTTTGTGGGGAACCTTAGATAACACCGCACCCTTTGAGATGAAAAAGAATGGTTTATCAAAATCTGAAAAAAATGTAAATATCAGACAATAACAACCGGAGAGAAGGTTACTGTCCCGCCTTTCGCAAGAAATCAACGGATCTCATCACCACCAGATAATCAAGAGCAATCAAGGGCAAAGAAAGTGGCTACAGCCTTAAACAGTGGTGGGTGTGTGGATGTGGTAGTTGTGTATACTGGGGGCCACAAGGAGTTGCCCAGTTTAGCCAACTGAAACATAGGCTAGATAATATGGCGTGGAGTGGAGTGGAGTGGAGTGGAGTGGTGGGTAGATCATTGCTGGTGCTGGTAACTGGCAACATTATGGAATCAAGACCTATCTCAAACCAAGACCAAAAACTTCGTGGGTTATGAACCAGCGAAGGTGTTCCAGAAGCGATCCAGGGCTGTAGGAGTGTTTTTTTGGGTGGCTAGTTCCAGGCAGATTCGCGTTTATCCCTTCACAGGAGACACACACACACTGAGATACGCTCTCGATGCGATGTACAATGGAAAACACATTATGAGTCCTCGAAGGTACAAGTCTCTACCTTTCAATATTCCATGCTTAATGACACAGACAGCACAATAGAAATGATTCCAGGGGAAGTGTAGGTTTCGAGGCAAGCACCAGCTACCACCATGTTACCATTTTTATTTTTCACTATTATGTTAACTATTATAAGATAAATAATAGAAATTTCATATTAATAATGAAAAATACTGATTTCTTACTCTTTTTGTTCAATAGTGTTCTACAATTTTTTGCTTTGTCTTATCATAAACCCATTAATTTATAAAATAGTAAAAAGAAGAACTAAAACCGTCCAGGCCAGCCGGACACCGGAGCTATTATATATGCCCTATGTTGATCGACTGAAAATGTCTTAATAGGCAGGTGGAACATCAAGCCTATTGTTGGTGTGATTTAATTTTTTCAACAATTTATTCAATTCCAATTCTTCTTTTTGAGCAGTTAATTCGATTATTGGATCAACCACTGGAGAAGGAGATGAAATTGATGATGAAGGAGATGCAGAATCCATAACTGAAGAAGCGACTGACAGTATGGAGGATGAAGAAAGTTGTCTGTAGTGTTGTTGTTGTTGTTGCTGTTGCTGTTGAGGAGATAATTGAACGTCTCTTTCTTCCTTTTTCTTGGATAAGTATTTTCTCATCTTACTTGATTTGATCAAATCGTAACGGATCGGATCAAGGAAGGAATCTAAGGCAACAATCATATCTTCATTTTCAACTCTTAAATCCCAGTTTAAAAGATAAAGAAGTTGTCTTTCCATAAGATTGATATCTTTAGCAGTAAAGAGACCATCAGTATATTTAGCCCAATGCTTATTCTTTGGAGACGAATCATTGTGAAATTTGGAACTGAGAATCAAACAACTTAAAAGAATTCTATGACGAGTACATGGTAAACCTTGAGCATTTTTTGGTAATTTAGATTTAAGCTTATTGAGGTAAACCAAAGTAGCCATTAAAGTACCGGTATAAACATTAGTGTAACGAACCAATTTGGTTAAAAAAGTCATTAACGAAGGTAAAGGTTTTTGATCACCGCTGGAATTATAAGTTTGATTTTTAGAATCTTGACATGGTAATACTTGTAAAGTAGTGACCACAAGCTTATGGATCATGTCTTGAGTAATAGGAGTGTTGACAAAGATGTTCAAGGCCTTAAGATCGATAGGAGATGACATGATTCAATATGGTAAATGAGAGTGTAAAGCAGCTGATGGATAACCTGATAATGATTGGGAGGAATTTGCATCTAGTTATATATTGAAATTTTTCACCATAAGACGCCAAAAGAATAAAATTATCAACATCTGCAAAGTACCTGAGAAACGCACCACACAAATGCCCCCTAACGCCAGAAGGGTCGTCAAAGGAACAATCCTAACACTCCTACCATCGCGGTCTAGTAATTGTTTAGAAAATCGTCAACGCATCCCTTCGATCGCTAACCTAAAATGGTATATATAACGCGTACGCGGTGAAGGCTGGAACAGGAGTGAGACAATCCTCGATTCACGTGAGCCCCACCGCCCCTTTTGACATGGTCTACCCAGTTACACTCCTTTAGTTGGTAGTTAATTGCCCAGTTTGAGAGTTTCAACAAGAAGGGGTGTGGTTCTCGCCTGACACCTGTTACACCGATCAGTGACCTGTAACACACCAACCCTTTTTATCTTCATCAGTAGTCTACCAAACTAAGAGTAAAAAAAAAAAAACAACAAAAAAACCATATGAATGTGTAAACTAGAACAGTTTGTCTTTACTATGGCTCTTGTTGGTAATAGACAGACAATAAAATTGTAATAATTGATCTACTTTCCATTAACCACTTTGGGCCTAATTAACTTTACCTATTACAGTACCAATTGTGCTGAATATACTCATTTTTGGAATCCATATACACATCTGGAGGTCCAGAATATATATATAAAGAAAATAAATATAACATCTTTCATTGATGTACCGCCATAACAATCTATTATACTTGGTTGTTGTTCTTAGGTATATTTTTCACCAGCCATTTTTTTTTCTTCCTGTCTCTATTATGATGGATCTATTATGGAACCTGATATTATCAATTCATTGTAATTTATCGACGCATGTTATTATCCTTTTTTGTATCTATTTGCAGATTGATTACTGTCATTCCCAATTTAAATTTAATTTACCTCTTTTGGGATTAATTGACATATCCGTTCGTGGTGCCAGTGTACTTATGCGAATCATATATTCTATATTCATACATTACATTAATACACCAAACAAAGAATGCACTCCAACGACGCGAACACGAACTTTTTTCTTCTACTATTGAGCCATGATCCTTATCCTTTCTTGTCCATTTACTCCACACCTCCACACCTCAGCCCCATTACATAACGCCCTGTCTCTCTTTTACTTTAACTACTCCCCGACATTTTCCTCCTCGAGATCCCTGGTCCAGGCTCCTCCCTTCACTACACCGCTCATACCCAACACCCTCCTTCTATTACACCCTTCACGCTGTACCGTGCCAAATCCTGGTTTGGGCAGTCGGTACCTAGAGCCTTATTTCAACTCACGTAAACCCTTCCTAGGCCGTTTACAACGCTCCTACTTCTACTAAGTATTTACACGGTTCCCGACTTGATTTCTTCTCTCTTCTTCTTCCTCTCTCCTTCATTGTTTTAACTTGCAAAAATAATAAAATAAAACATGGCGTAGATAAGTTCAGAAATTTGGGTATACTGGGTCAATCATATGTTTGAGTACTCTGACTGGTGCACAGCGTTTTGTCGTCATTATCATCTCCGCCTTGTTTCATCCTATCCTTTTCACAATGAAGATCTCCTGACCTTCAGCAACGAGGATAATGAAGTTTTTGGTGAAGTTTGAACGGTGGTGGTGATTCGCATCCTTTTATAGTTGGAAAATTTTTCAGATGAAAAGTTACCCGGAGGCTGCCGCCAGTTAGGGTTTTCTGTACTATACGACTGCGACATCCGACATACAAAGCCCTAACTCCAGATAGGTCCACTATACCATATCCCATCCATCCGTGGTGGTGAGCGGTACAAGGTAAAAGGCGAAGATTGCAAAAGGAAAGAGTTGACTAAAACAAACTTACTAAATACTCCCGACTAATTTGTCGCTTCCTGATTTGGTATAACCGTTCCATTAATTGGCCTCACTTTAGAACCCTGCGACATTGTTGCAGCCATAATTGCAAACTCCAATTCCAACTCCAACTACCAACAATCATTCCTACACCGTCATTCGATTAAATTAATTAATTATTATTATTATGATTATTATTATACGGAGTCGGTATTAATTACATATATGTCTAATATTACAATATAACTTAGAAGTTGTCACATCGTTGTCAACTTTCTTCATCTTTTGGTATTATCCTGTTAGATTCACCAAGGATCGTTAACACCATCAATACCTAATAACTGATCTATAGGAAAGTTATTGAAGATATCGACAGAGGTCATAGGAAAATTCAATTGGCTTTCATCTCCATTTTGGCCATTTTGGCCATTTTGACCGTTTTGTGGTTGACCATTTCTATCGCCTCCATTCATACCATCAGAAAACAAAGCATTAGGGACTAACATAGACATGAAAGGTGATTGGCTATAGCCACCTGGTTGCATCTGGAGATCACCTTGGTTAGTTCCATCATCAACTGGACCATTATCATTTTTCATATTGGCCATTTGTAACCACAAACGGTCAATATCGGCATTTTCAATAAATTGGAATTCTTCCATTTCAGAATTATTAGCAGAATCAACCGATGATGGATAATTACTACTAAGTCCCAATGATTGACCATAAGGACTATGAGCAGAAGAAACCGATGAAATAGAATTCTTCATAGGAACTTTACCCGAGTAAGTACCATGTTTAGCCATTCCATTCATATCATGCTTTTGCTTCTTATATCCCAACTCCAAATCATCAGTTTCAATATCATCAAGCAAGTTATTATTAACACTGAAAAGCTTTCTTTTACCAAACTTTTTGAGACAATATTCAGCAAGAGAAATTAATTCATCAATTTGATCAAGAGACATTGGAATAATGGTGATTTTTTCCTTATCAAGTTTTTCATAGAACTCTTCTCCTATAATAAGGTTCAAAAGATAAGTATGTGCTTTAGTCACTCTCCAAGCGTAGTAATAACGTTGACTCAATCTGGACATTGCAACAATACAAATCTTGAAAAGTCTTTCTTGAAGCTTGGAAAATCTGCAAAGTTTGCCGAATCTAGTTTTATATTGGTAATCAATTCGCAAATTTTCTTGATGATTAGGATCATGCTTCATTTTATAGATCACAGTGTTAAATCTCACCAATAAGGCAACCATGAACTGACTAACCTTATGGAAAATACTCTCCAATGAAGGGTTCATGAACAAGTCAGTAAATTCACCGAAATTTGTATGGTTGTTCGAAACTAATGGACAGAAGAAAGGAACTAAATCAACACAAGCAATACTGAAGAATTTTTTCATGTAGAAGAAAGAAAGATAGTTTTCTCCTTTTTTCTCGTAAAACAAGTAAAGGTGGAAGAAAACAGTACAGAAGAAAGACCTTATATTGATAACATTTCTGAAACAGAAGACCTTATTAAAAGAATGCTTCCATTCATTTGAATCAAATGGTTTAAGAAAGTTCTCTAGTGGGGGGTACTTTGCACTCATATAATTTTCTAAATCACTTATTCTTGCCACGAGATCAGCCACCTTCATTGTCTTCTTCATACTTAAACAGGCTTCCAACAAGTGCAAGACTTTTTCATAAAATGGTCCAACACTTGAAAGAGTCAGCAAGACATTCTCTTCCATAGTGTTATCATTGATATTGGAATTTGCTGGGGTGAAATATGGAAGTTTTGTGTCGTAGTAATTACTATCGATACAAAGTGGGTTACCATATCTATAAGCTTGAGCAAAATCACTAATTAATAAATAGAACCATATTTTTCTACCAAGATTACTGGTTTTTTCATCTTGTTGAATGTCATCAAATGCATCAGGATCTCTATTAATTCCAAGGGAATAAGCCATTTGAACCAACATACCGTTGAAAATTTGACTATCACCACCATCTGAACCATCACCATCTTCTGGTGAATGCACATGGTAACATCTCATTAATACAGCACATTGGAAAACCACCATATTAGTCTTACGAAGTAATTCGAATTGGTCAAGGCACAATTGAGCCATATTTATCACATCAATGTTAATAGGGTTCAATAATAAATATTTCAATTCTTGACTCTTTGGAGAAGGATCAGTGGATTTTAAATTCGTTTCGTTATCGTTATTCCTATTTGAGAACAAAGAAATGTAGGTAATTCTCAAAACAATTAGCAAGATACCAATATGAGCAAAATCCAATCTCCTTTCAACCTTTAATTCTCCCAATTTTTCATCTTCGTAATCTTCAGGTCCAAGAATACGAACCATTTCAGTCTTGAAACTATTTTCATCAATAAATGGAATATAAGGATACACATTAGTGAAGAATTTAGCAATTAAGGTCCATATCACTTTCTTTTTTGGCAAGATCATTTTAATTTTTTCGATTAATTGCAATTCCTGATCCATTTGACCTTCGAATAAAGTCAAACCTAAAGAAATAGCATTTTTGTTCATTGCACTTCTTTGCAACTGCATGCTTTTTGATTTAGAAACATCAGCATTAGCAGGCTTTTGTTTTTTATCTTCGTAAGTTCTCAAGTCATTATAGCCATCACGATCAATGGCACGTTCTCTAAAAGCAGCTTCTGATTCAGTAACGTCATTTTCCTCATCTCCAAGTGGTGCGAGAGGTCTAAAGGTCGTTATAGATGAATCTTGTAAATTACGCTTTCCATCACGAGAACTTTCATATTTGGAAAAGTACATGAATTTCCACAAGTTTAATAATCCTTGATCTTTCTTCATCAACGAGAGCCAAGCAAATGGTCCAAAGTTCATTCTTCTAGCAGCATCTTTAATATGAATCAGCGTGTACCCTTCATAGAAATTAATTTCTTCGGTAGTTGAAGCATAAGGATTAATACCCGAGTATATTTTGTTCAAAGGATCGTAGGGTATTTCCTGAACCTTTTGGTTAGGGTCTTGATCAGGACGATGTCCCAAATTGATAGGTGGGAGCTGGATAGGGACATTGTTGCTGTACAGAGAGTAACTGGGTCTTGGAGCATAGCTTGCATAGTTTACAGGAGGGGTGGAAACTGGCATAGCTACTGGGGTTGCTGCATGCGATGGAGGACCCTGATACATTGAGTATGCTGATGGAGTGAATACACCAAGCTGAGGCGATTGTGCCTTGTCTTCAGGCTTGTGCTGGTCCTTCTTCCCAATAGAGGCCTCTATAGTTTTGATCTTCTGTTTCAATACTTCCAATTCTGACTGTAGACCCGGAGCAGGCGATTCCGGCTCCGAATCGGTAGGAGCGTACATCTGGAAGGGCACCTTGGTGCTCCCTTGATTGAGCGGTAATCCCTGTTGAGGCAGGTGGTGCTGGAACTGGTGTTGATTTTGATTTTGATTTTGATTTTGATTTTGATTTTGATTTTGATTTTGATGTTGCTGTTGTTGCTGTTGTTGAAGTTGAAGAAGATGATGATGCTGTTGTTGCTGTTGTTGTTGGAGCTGGTGCTGTTGGAGCTGGTGGATCTGCTGTGGCAGCTGTTGGGGATGTGATAGGAGCGGTTGTTGTTGAGGAGGTGTTGGCTGGGGAGGTATTGGTTGCGATGGAGGGGAATGGTGGGAATGGGTGGTGGTCTCGTATTTCTTGGGGCGCTTAGTGGATGGGGTTTGGTTGACCTTCTGGACCGAGAAAGTAGGCAACATGCCTATATTTGATGGAGGTTCCCTTTCAGACTTCTTGGAGTCAGAAGGAGACGTTGATTCACCCTGTTCGGCAAATGAGGGTTCAGGGTATTCACATAGATTGGCTACTTTGTACCTGATACATGATGAGCATGGTTTGCCTCGATCACACTTGACTTTTCTCTTTTTACAGTAGTTGCAACTTAAAGCGATTCTGCTCCGTTTCTTGGGCCGACGGATGTCAGACATTATACCAGTGGTGTGATAATGTCAAGGTGGTAAGATGAAGGAAGGATATAGTAGTAATAGTTGGTTGAATAGTGGTTGCCCCGGTATGATATCAAACAAGTAATAAGCAATATAACAAATATGAATCTAAGAAAAACAAAAGAAAAGACTGGTATCAAAACTGGTTTTCTGTGATTAAAGACTATGATTTAGTGGCGGGTGGTGAGGCACTTTTGGTGGTAAGTTGTTCCCTGTGATATTTATTTTAATTTTCATTACATAGAAATTGCGAGGCTTCTTGCCGAGAAGTCATATATATAGAAAAAGGCGAAATAATTGGAGTAGGTGAGGTAACCAATAATCTCTGATTCAAACCGTAATAGAACTAAAGTACACGTCTGTAACTGCTTAGTTAAAGCTTGACAGGTTGCGTATCGGAAGACAACCCAGAAGGGATAATGACCGATGTGGGCCATGACCGAGATTATCTGTTTGTGGCTCGGTTCGGTGATACCTCTATATAGATTAACTGTACGTACTGTATGTATTTAATGAATAGTTTAAAATTAGTCTAAAATTGTTAGTAAGGTGAGTGACTCAGACACGGCTCTACTGCATTGTATTTCGAGGGTTTTTTTAGTACTTTATAATTGCTACAAACAACAAAGCTAAACTAATTTGTCAGCTATTTCAGATTGAATGTGTCAGCGGTATTTCATGGAAGTGTGGTTTTTCTAGCCTCCTCTGATTATTGACACACAAGTGCCTTTAGATCATGTGGTGGGGTTTGAATATTTCTTCTACCCTTTTTTTTTTTCAGTCTTGGTTACGAGTTTAGAACCCCAAAAAAACCCTGGAAGTTTCTGAAATCCAGGGAAACGGCTGGAGGTCGAATATAGTAGGTTCCCCCAGAAATGTGAATAAGTGGCACCACTGATAGCCGCATGTATGTGACAGAAACAAATCATGGTTGCTACAAACGAGAATTTTAGTTGGGCAGATATTCAGGCCAACTTTTTCTTCTAGTGGGTTTCCTGTAGATATCAGTGAGAACCATATTTGGAGTTCCCTTAACAGTTCTCCCCAGTATTTAATGGTGTTTCTGTAGTACGACGAATCAACGGAATCAACGGAATCAACGGAAATAAGCGGTCAACCATGGTAATCCATAGGATTTAAGGTTAGACACATGTTGGTTTTGGAAATTTTGAGGCAATTTTTTGCACCTATAAGCAAGAGCCATATGGTGTGAAAATATAAAAGGTGAAAGGATGAAAAAATTGTCAAAAATAGGCATGACTGTAAATCCACATTCTAGACTTCAAAGCCTTATCAACAGGTTCGAGCCACTACAGCAACTTCTAGATTCCGTGATTACCATTACAGTCACTGGAAGATGTCTAATTACATTACTAAGATAGCCTTTTCTACATGTACTACCGAATAATCTTTGCCTTTTTAGGTTGGACGACAACAGATCGTTTTGTGGACCAATACACCATAACAGTCAATATCAGGTATATTTTACCAGTTTATTATTTTTTGTAGTTGAGTTTCGCAGCCAAATGTTACTAGACCATTTAACTACATCACATTTTGATTAAGAAAAGAAAATGAATCAAAAAGTTAGTCTTTGCATTTTTTCTAACGGATATACTTGAGTCTCTTCAAAGCATCGAGCCACCCGAGCTACTCCAAAAAAAAGAAAAGTTCAATGCTACATTTACTATTCCCTTATATTGCCTTAAAATTAATTGTCCAACATGGTTCGATTCGTATAGTTCACATATATTACACTATAAATCTTGTTTATCAAAATCAACATAAACCTCAAACAACTTCAAAAGATCCTCACCGCCAACTTCCGGATTTTCAAAGACACCATAGTTAAAATTATTCAAGTTGGAATAAACTGGTTCATCAAGTTCTGCGGCATTAACTTCTTCCAATCCTGCCAAATTCTCCTTTTGATTGAACGATAGTGGTACACCACCAGTACTGTTTGTACTCACAGTTCTCTTTAATGGTGGTTGTGAGCTTGTATAATTATTAGGAGTACTTCCAGTACTATCATTTTGAGATTGACTTGCAGTTGGAGAAACATTAAGGAAACTGATTGATGGAATCAAAGTGTATGAAGCTGGGAATGGGACATTATTAAATGGAACTGAACATTTACCTACATCACCTTCAGCTGTTTCAGCTGTCTTAGCATTAAGTTCTTGCTGTTTCAATTTAGCTGCTTTCAATTTGGATTGTTCATCCTTTGCTGCTCTGAATTCTTCACATAATTTACACAAATATTGCAATTCATAAATTGAAAAGAATTCAAGCATATTGGTTCCTTCATGATCAAACTTGGCTTCAGTAAATGTTTTATCAAAAAACACTGCTGGATTTTCCATACATTGCCTCAAAACAAAATAGGACATAACATAAAGCTTGTATGAATTAATATAAGTTTGACTCAACCTACGGAAATTTCCCACAAATAATTCTGCTTCAATCAAAACAATCGTGAACAACGAATCCATAACTTCCAATCTTGCTGCATAACTTGGATTCTTATCAATGTTTATAGAACAATCTCTCTTATGGTGTAATAATCTCACAAAGAATGATGTTAAGAAACTGTGAGTTTTAATCATACATCTTTCATTATGAGCAGTCAAGATATAGTCATAATTCCTTCCAAATAATTCAACAGAATTATCTAAAACATATGACATAATATAAACTAATTGAATCACACTCTTACAGAATATTTTGAAAAGTTCAATTCCCGCTTTCATGGATGGGGTTTTGGATTCAGTGTACTCATTTTCATAATTGATGGCAATCATATAATAAAGGGAACTTAAGTTCGTTCTTAGTTGAATAAATGCACAAAATTTAATCACTTTTAAAAAACTTTCTACTCTTTCTATCGAATTCATTGCAAATCCATTAGGTGGTTCTGGAGGTGCTGGTTTGCAAACACAATCTTTGAAGAAATCTTTACCAAAGTAATCAAAAAAGGTCTTTTCTAAACGATTAGTTTCAGTTAATAATTCAATAACTTTTGGTCTAACTTTGACACTAGTAATTTTGTTTAAAATGTTACGGTACAATCCACAAATTGTTCCAATTTTACGACTCATTTCATTCAATTGTCCAGATGGGTCTTCTGGATAAGATGGATCTTCCACATCACAATAATCCATATTGCCAAATTTCAATGGTAATCCACTATGTATGGCCAGACTTGCATCAGTCATCGATAAATAAAACCATAAACTTCTCCAGGTCCTGACCAAAATTTCACGTTTATAGATAGATTCATGAGCAAGATAATTCATAGGATCTCTATTCAACCCTATAGATAAGGCATGGGTCATAATCACACCAAATAAAATACGGGCATCTGCACCACCTAAACCATGACAGTCATCAGGAACAACCAGTCGGTAAAAATGAAGAATAGTTAAACATTGAACCAACTTGAAGGTGGATTTCAGAGCAATAGGAGAATCAGAAATACATAATTTAAGAACTCCCACGAAAGTATCAGAGGATATTCTCTTCATATCCTTCACTATACTTTTTTCATCATCATTATATTGATTATTAATGGCATCATTATGAATTAAACTCAAATATCCCAATCTTAATACGAGTAATAATATTCCAAGAATATTCAAAGAATTATCGTTTTCAAGATTGATTTCGGTATAGTAATCATTAGTTAAAATTGGGAAAGATGGAAGAATAGAATTTAAATCAATCTGGAGCGAACCTTCTTCAATTACAGGAACAAATGGAAGGACATACTTGAAGAATCTGCAGAATAATTTGAAAACATTAGCTTTTGAGGGTAAAATTTTCAATATAACTTGTTCAACAAGGGCATAATATGCTTTTCTGTTTTTCTTGTCAACACTTGCAGCATTAGCTTGTGGTAAAATTTGGGATAAGTCGATTTGATCCGATTTCTTTTGTTTTTGGCTATGAAGTCTGGCTTTTTGACTTTGTTCATCAAGTTTTCTTTTTTTATGAATAGATTCTGCTTCTGCTTCTGCTTCTGTACTACTGTCTTTGTCCTTTGAAGAGTATTCATCTTCATCTTCTGTATTTCCATTTGTAGTTGGAATATTGATTCTATCCACGAGTATTCCATCTTCTTCTACAATACCATCTGGTCCACTTTCCATATGTGGTTTTGGTGAGAAAGGTGCTTCATCTGACATACGAGAAGTTGGCATGGCACTTGAAGCAAGTTCATCCAATTTGGACCATTTTGAAGGTGTACTTTGAGACGAATTTTGGAAGTTAGAGCTCATAGACATAGCTGCCGACTTTTTTCTTCTTTTTATGGTTTCATCTTTAATAAATCTGACCATTTCACCACTCTTGAGTAATAACACTGCATAACTTCGCAATATCTTAATAAATGGATCACTCTTGGTTAAACCAATATAAGACATAGTACCTTGTTGTTGCCACAAGTGACCTTCAAGATTAAGCGAGAAACTTGCATTGGAGAATATTTTAATAGTATCATTAGGGTTCACTTGAAGGGTAGAATTAGGACCCAAAGAAATTGACACTAATTGACTCTCAGGCTTTTCGTCGGAAGTCCTGATAAGAGCATTGGGAGTAATAATAGAACCGTATGGAGAGCCTGTCAGACCACCGGAGCCTACAGACTCACGTTTGGTATAGTTATCATTAAGCGGAGACAAGCCAAACAGACCTTGCTGTTTTATTGAAGGGAAGTGTTGTTGTTTGAATTGTTGGGAGGATCTGCTGGAGGCAGGAGATAAGAAAGGCTCTGATTCGGGACTTCCAAAGGCTGGGACTCCTGAAGGTGAAGGGTTTACAGAACCTGGTGGTGGAGGGAGTATACCCAGTGGTTGTCTGGAAGGCATAGTGCTTCCTGGAGATATTTGTGGGAGGTGTAACGGTGGAGGATGTGAAGGGTGGTGATGAGCGTGATGGTGCAGAGCATGATGATGCATCTGTTGTTGAGGGGGCTGATGGACTTGTGGTGGAGGTGGTGGAGGTGGTGCCGTCTGGTGGGGAGTTTGGTGAGAAGGAGGTGGAGGTGGAGGTGGTGCTTGGTGGTGTTGATGTTGGTATTGGTGTTGATGCTGATGTTGATGCTGATGTTGTTGGTGCTGGTTTTGATGTTGATGTTGGGGAAGGTTCTGAGGATGGTGTGGGTGATGGGGTGGTAAGTATTCTACTGGGGGTCCGAATCCAGGATGAGGTAACTGTTGATGAACTGGCACTGAAGGAGGAGGAGGAGGGATATGATGATGTGGCAGCTGGTGATGAGGCAGTGGTTGTGAATATTCCACGTGGTTAGGGAAAGTGGTGATGGCAGAATTATTTGGACCTGGTTTAGAACCAGAAGAATCATCGGGTTCTGATTCGTAGTAACACAAGTGAGCAATCGATTTCTTCTTACATGAACCACAAACTGGTCTAACTTTATCACATTTTGACTTCCGCTTCCGGCACACCGAGCACGATGCTGGAAGCCGGAACCGCTTCTTGTATGGTAAGTCCATTCTGATCTACCCAGTAGCCAGAGGTTAATGAAGGACGAGTAATATAAAAACTAATTGGTATGTAATCAGGAACATTTTTTTCGAGAGAGGAACTCCAGGTTTACGAATGGGGGAATGGTGCTGCATAAACCAATTTTTTGAAAGTAGATGTGGGAAATGTGGCAAAGTGGGGGAAATGGTGTAAGTGGGGATGAAAAATAGAGGGTTGAAGACAAGTTAAGATCGAGTTAGAGTGGGGAATCACCACTCATACAATACGAGATGGTTAAGGTTTAGAAAAGGTTAAGGATCACTTGAACAAAAAGAAGAACAGGGTTTTGACACTTTTTGTTGTGTGAATGTCGGAGTTGAGGGCTGAATAGGAGGGTTTTGAGACCTGCGAGTAAGGTCCCTTGCATAACAGTAGGGGAAAAAAAATTACTATGAAAAAGCTTGGAATAAACGGTGTGAAAACAACCGTTCAACAATACAATAGTATGCTAGGGTAATTGTAGTCTGGAAAATGGATTAGATTAACCCCACAAGATGGTGTTCACTTGCAGTGGGTAGACGACACACACTCATGACGTAGTGCATATTTCTCCTAACTTATGCAGTGCGTGACTGCCTTAGGAATATAGTTTGAATTTACAATAGGCGACAATAGATGTCACTATATTGTGGGTCTAAAAGGTGGAAACAGAGTGCTATAGTTACTTTTGATATAAAGTTTTGGAAACAGTCTGGACTGGAGAACGGTCTAATTGAATCTATTTATTTTGTAGAAAGGTTGCTGCTTTTGCATCCACTGCAATCTACGGGCCTAGACTAGATATTTAGAATGATGTAATGCGAGGTTGTTGCCTTAACGATGCAAGAATAGCTTAATTGATGCAGGTGTCTATGGGATAGTGCCTGATTCTGGTATCGACAACGCCCAATTACTTCAGGATACATGCTCACAATAGAAACGCTCATCAGTGCTACTGAACGTAGAATCTCAAATAACGTTTGAACACCAAAATGTGATTAAAAACACACAGTAAGATTACTTCTCCGTTAAATGAACAGATACCACCAAAATACCAGGCATTAATAGATACTAAAGCAAGGGCTGGACAGACTACAACTAGAAAATTCTCTAGCAACCCCTAAAGGATTTGGTCTTAGAAAATGTGGTATAATTACTAACTATACAAAGGAATGCTTGATGTCTTATTTTTTCAATAACACAGATGATCCAGTCACCTCACAAACAAAAAGAATTATCCTCTAGTTCCATGGAATGTAGTTATAGTACCAGATCTGACTCCGACTTTTGTACACTGTAAGTTGCAGCAATTACTACATCTCTGGTCAGCCCACTATCAGAGCTCTACTTGTCCTACTTATCCGTTCAGGACTCTTTGTTAGAGAATTGAGTATGTTCTTTTGGTGCATTCTCCTTTATCATGGCATCTCTCGGCATCGCCTGGATCGCAGATTCTTTGCACTTCCCTATTGATCTGACAATAGACAGTACCACAAACCCAAATGACTCCGAGTCAAGTTATACTGGGTGATTAGTCCAGTCGTATGTACTGGCCAACGTATCTGATGAGACTTGTTTGAACCCTAAGAGATTAGATGGATTGAAACATTTTAAGTTGCCATAACTATGGAAGGACAGACTAAGGATTAACTGCTACTTGCAACCAAAGATCCAAAGATCCAAAGATCCAAAAAACCACCTCGGATTTATAAGCACTACCATGTACACGTACCTACCCTGGTTAATCAATCGATAGCCTTGGATGTCGTTGTTGGTGGTGGTGGTGATGAATTGATGAAGTGGTTTGTGGGGTATGGAGTTGACATACTGTCGCAACATTTTGCGACGCACTCTTGGCTCGCTTGTGACATCTCCATTTTTCACCAATTCGCGTATATCATGAAACGCGTCTACCATCTACAGATCTGTAGACTCCATCTCTCTTCACCAAACATGTCACAGACAGATGCATATTACGATGTATATGATGCAGAGTTCAACGACTTCATAGACGACGAACCAGAGCTTCCCCCGCAGCCGGAAATTGAAGAAGAAGACGATGACGAACCTCACCATGACAGAATACTCGAAATGACCACTACCACCAAGCCCAATGAAACCCAAACCCAAAAACTCTTAAAAGCTCATATCTCCGTGTTAGTGTCAGCATTAGGAGGACCGGATCACACCGCTCAAACGGTCCCACCCCCATACAAGTTGGGCCACGACGCATTGGCATGCTTAAAAGATATTAATAGATGGATCAAATCATTTGACGAAAAGAATAACAGTTATGAAGTAGCCATGGCGTGTGCCGATACTGGGTTAGTATCCAACGACTTGGTGGTGATCTTATGCCAATGGGAAATGCAGCACCAGAAGAAGCAGCCTATCAAAAACGTCAGAACCACTGAAAAGATCATGTTGGCATGTCTTGAACTTTTGGTTTTATTAACATGGCCCGTTGAATTGGGCCCAGAACAATCTGAAAACCAGAAGCTCCTATACTCCAATGTCAAAAGAGCACAGGTATCGTATAAACACAGCATTTTATCATACAAAAACGGTCTCACCATCAAAGCCATCATCAGATTGGTTTTACCAACAATTGCGAAAAGCAGAATCGATAGAGAACCAAGAGATAACTCGATCCTCCGTCTTGTTCTTTTCTTCCTCAGAAACGTCCTTTTCATTGAACCAGCAACCTCTTCCATCTCCAGCAAAGCCACAAAACAAGTCATTGATTCCGAGAATATACCTGCCAATATTACCTATGACGATATTTCATTAAACTCGGTATTACAAGCCTATAAGAAGAATAAGGCCCTAATGCTATTGCTCACTATATCCGGCTCAATGGGTACTGAATTCGATAAGCAAATATTCGGCCCAGTTTGCTTGGAATGTATATTTTTGATCGTGAAAGGAACACAGTCCAAAGATGTTTTGGGTTTGACCAAAAACTCCTCTGAGAAATCTGAAAATACTGTATCCCACGCCTCCGACATCGAAAATAGAACAACTTCGAATACTACCAGCACTACTCCTCTGATCACAACCACTGCAGGTAAACAATTACAAGACCTTTTAGCAGATGAATCCAAAAAACTACACCAAAATCAAAACTTACAGACAAGACACGGAAGATTTGGGACCTTACTTTCCATCAGAACCAACGATGCCAATGCATATGTGATTTCGGGCCAAGATGCTCTTCACGATACCGATGCTTCACTTGAAAAGTTAGACCGAACCAAGAAATGGAATACTCGTAGTGTGTTCAAATACGATTCAGATGAGTATGTCAAAACTGCATACCCGGTGTATCTCAACGGTTCAGGAAGAGAAATAATTGGTGAATTTATTGACCAATTCTTGAGTGGTGGATGCTTCAATAATTTAATAGAAAGTATGTCTTCCATCTTTGCTGGAATGAACGATTTAACCTATATGGATGGACACGAAAAAGCTACTTATTTCTTGGCCATTGCCTGGTTTTTCAACTACAAGCGTGAAGCCAAAACCAATAATTTACAGCTTGAAGATTCCAACGATTTTGGCTCAGTAGGAGCTGGTCTTAGTGAAGTCAACTTTATTTTAATTATATCTTATTTAAGAGAATCATATGCTACCAAGCAATGGAGTTCCCTTCACGCAGCCATGATTTGTTTCAAGGAATTACTTGAAATTGCCCAATCTCTTTTTGGTAAACAAGGAGAAAATGAAGTTGATAGAGAATTGGCCGAAGGGATCATTAGAAAATTATTTTCATTTAACGATTTCTTGAATTTGATTATTCAAATTCCTCAAACTGCTTATAAGCACTCACCAGACTATTTGGCTGTGAGTATATCAGTGGTCCATATTATTTTGAAGGCATTTAAATCTTTTGCTGAGGAGGATGTGACTCTTTATGTTCAAACTAAAAGAAAAAAAGCCAAACAGAATAAAAAGCGTATTAATAACCTTGATAAAAGTACTGAGGACTCACTTCGTGATATCATTGATGATTCAGATCAAGAGGATTTTAACGAAAGAATCACTCAAGTAAAGAGAGAAAGAAAATTGGATTTCAGCACCACCGAAATTAGATTTTTCCAGACCTCTATCGTCTCTACTTATATTGAATATCTCTCCAGATATGAAGACTTGACCTATGAAGAAATCAAAAAATGTTTGTCCTATTTCCATAGATTATTTGTGGTCAGAAAGGACTTCACAGGCTTATACAGATTAGATTTCATGAACCTTATCCATAAATTAAGAAATTACTTACCAAAGGGTACCAGCATCAGAATTCATGTGGACGAGTTTATCTATTACTTTATGAAGAAGTTCAAGATAGCATTTGCTAGATTTCCTGTCCCTATTGAGATCTTATTTCCTCGGTTCGAAGATGCTGAATCCAAGACCTTTTTGGCTACTGGAGAATTGTTTATTAAGCCAGAGAAGTCTTCTTCTTCTACTCCAAGATTAGCTAAGGCCATGGAATTTGTGAGAGACAATTTAACTATGGATGAAAAGATCAAGATTCTTGTTAGTGCTCTTCACATAGAAGAAAAAGACCCTTTCTTGAACTGGTTGGTCAATGAACTTGATAGAATACTCAAAGAAAGATTAATCACCCCTGGTTCCTATAGTCTAAAGCCAAATAATCAGTACAGAAGATTCTTGATTAATTCAGCCAATATTCGGTTTTTAATTAGTATTATTGGATTCGAGTTACCATTTATTATGGATGAAGATTGTGAATTGCCTCAATTGGTTTCCAACGATTCTTTAACCGAATCTTTAGAGTTGATCAAAAAATGGATTTCTCAACAACCAGCGACTTTTGAAGACGATAAAGATCCCTCTTACTTCTTAAGATTACGCGATACCTACGGAGAAAATTATGGTGATGATGACGTTGATTATAATGGTAGAGATGAAGATGATGATGCTATTGCATTTGTCACCGAGCCAAATTCCAATGGTTCTAGAAATAACTTCAACGAGTTGGATAAACTTGATGAACTTGAAAGGTCATTAGGTGGTGAAAAGGGTAAAGCTAGACGAAAGCCAGGCTCCATCAAATCAAAGCCAAAGGAAAAACCAGCTAAAGAAAACAAACAACCAAAGAGTCGTACACGTCGTCCTCCTAAATCATTCAATGTCACTTCTGATGATGAAAATGAAAACCGTCCTATCAAATCTGCTCAGTTCATTGATGATTCGGATGATGATTCCGATACTGAAAAGGAGAAATTGTTCTTTGAACGTGAAGAAAGGTTACGTCAACTTTTGAGTGCATCTGGAGGAATTGTCAATCCAAACCAATTGAAAGCTTTCAAAGCTGCTTGGTCCAAATTGGAATCAAGTCATGGAAAGGAAACAGCAGAATCTGTTTCTGTTGCACTTCAGGAAACTTCATTGTTCGTGGGCGACGACGAAGATGATGACACATCACAAATAATCGGATTCCCACTTGGATCCCAAATGAACTCCCAAATGGACTCACAATTGGACTCACAATTGGACTTCCAACTGGAGTCTCAAACCTCTCAGATGCCATCACAACTCGAAACATCAGATAATGAATCATCAGGAGAATCTGAAGCTGAAGCCGAAGCCGAAGCCTCTAATGAGAATGATGAAAATAATGTGGATGTCTCTGATAGTGAGGACTTTAAGAGACCCAATGATGATGATGATGATTCAGCTGTGTCAGGACCAGCCAGAAAAAGAAGAGTCATCCTCAGTGATGATGAAGAATGAGTCAACAAACAAGGCTGAAAGCTTTTATAGATTTTGGTAACAGGTTTAATATATAATAAGTAGTAGTAACAATCGTAATAATTGTAACAAAGGTAACCAATGTGACCAAGAATCAAGAAGAGACTATCAGGATCAACTGTGGATAAATGTTGATTTTGCCATAAATAATTGAAACATCTTACTCAATCGTCCACACAATGACCATCATCTCCTCCTTTCAAGCTTTGTCTAATACTCATAAAGGAACTGATAAACATTACCGTGAACCCAAAAATCACACATCCAATACTTGGAAGGGCTTTTGTGATAATAAAACGTCTTTTGGCTGCCAGATCTTCCTTTTGGTCAAAACGATCCCATGATAATTTTAAGTAGCATAATGGTGGAACAATATATGCCATCAAAGAAGCAGAAGTAGCACCAATTAATTCCAAAATAATACCCAAATTACAGGTAAATAATGAAACTGACATGGAACTAAATACCAAAAAGGTTGTGACGAAAAAGTGCTGTTTTGAGCTTAATTCTAAATGAGCAGTACTTCCACTACCATTTCCGGTACCTGCTAAAACGATATCTTTCAACACATCTCTGACGACAAAAATTTCTAATGGGAATGTGGTCATCATATTCAAACCAAAAAAGAATCTGGCGACATTGATCCAATTATCATCACTTTTGAAGTTGTTTAGAATATTACCCTTTGTTTTATCACCAAAGTTAAGAAATCCATTTAGACCCATAACCATACAAAAAATCATAGATACTCCACAAGCAATATGAGTTAAATTAGTGAATTTTTCGATGGAAGCATTTTTCATCGAGTTATAAATGAAAATAGTATTATGATGGCAAACCAATGCAAAGGAAATAACAGAAATACCTTGGAAAATATTATAATTGACCACCCATTGTGATTTAGTAAGACCACCTTTTAAAGCAGGGTCAATAAATGGTGCTCTAACCACAGTAATAATGACAATAATCGACATTCCAAACAATGCAAACCCTGACGCTTTAGCTAAATTCGAAATATCTTTATTCAAAGATAATGGGTACGAAATGCAAGTAGTAAAAATAATAATGATACTATTTCTCTTGAATAACCAACCGACAATAGAACTAGGATCCGTAATACTATGAGGTATAAATGCTTTCAAAACATGAGGTATAGTGTCCCCAATAATCACACAGAATGCCATACAGCCACCATAAGCAAAACTGCTAATACTTATCAAAAGCACAATTCTACCCCATTTTCCAAAACAATAATTCACAGTATCTTGGTATGAACGAGTTTGTGAAAGAGTAGCATTTATCACTATCAATCTTAGAGTCCAATCAATAAGAATAGTCAAGACAATCATGACGACGATACCACCCATAAAACCACTGTTCTTGAATGCAAATGGCTGGCCAATGATCCCTGCACCCAAGATCGAATTGGCCATATTCATAAATGCCATCCTCATACTGGAGGACCCTTGGTCGGGGTTATGGGTAGGGTTTTCATAGTCCATATAGTCTAGGGTTTCAAGGGAAGAACGGTCTTGATATCCTTCAAGCGGAGTGGTGGCAGCCGATGGGGAATTATCGTCACTATTTTCAGACCCACCAGCGGAGCCCATTACTGAGCCGACGGCAGAATCAGTAGTGCTATCCTTACCAGAGATTTCATCAGATGGTCTCGGTACGGGGCCACTGGGGACCGATTGGTACGGCTGGGATTTCGACATAACGATTTTTGATTTTATAAGGCCTTTGGATAAGGGATATGGATTTGTGAGCCACCGATACAACTGAGGAAAGTAAAGCAAACAGGGTCTATGATCACAATTGGAGTCTGTTAGTTGTGTTTCGTAGATCTAGGCGTAGATCTGATGCGACATGACATAACTAAATGCGACATAAACATGTCACAAGATAAGACATGTAAAAAATTACAGGAAAGAAAAGGCACAAAATAAAAGCGACTGGATAGGATTATGCCCCAGTCGTGGCTAAGCTGCCATGGTAATAGAGACGAGGGAGCTCGTATGTTTTTACCTAGCTTATTCTGGTTAATGCTTATATAAGTGGCTAGTAAGTTTCCAGCTCAAGATTATCAGGATTCGTGAAAA
The DNA here is from genome assembly GCA_030574995.1 of Suhomyces maxii. Lineage (NCBI taxonomy): Eukaryota > Fungi > Ascomycota > Pichiomycetes > Serinales > Debaryomycetaceae > Suhomyces > Suhomyces maxii. Next base: position 105,091 of record JAJMGC010000014.1, read on the forward strand.
ATCTGAAATTTAACAAAGTAAAAAAAAGACAGCTCCTGATTCATATTATTGAGCAAAGGAATACCCACAGGATCCCATTCTCTGGCCAGAACTACCCTAATCTTGTCGCTTGTGTTCCCTCTAAGTAACTGATCTAAAAACCTTCATATCCTGCACACAACCCTCATCCCATCATATACTAATTAAACCTTTAATAACTCACGTATACCACTTTATCCATTACTTTACACCCAAAATGCCACCAAGATCCAGAGACAGTTTCACGAGTCAAAAGAGGCACTTTGATCGTCGTGAAACCAAATCTAGAGATATTCAAAAGGCCTTGACTCATCGTGCCAGATTGAGAAAGGGATACTTCAAATTACTTAAAGAAGAAGGAGAAGCGGTTCCAGAAAAGGATGACGAAGGAAAGGAACATAAAGAAGAAAGAAAACCAAAGGTTAATTACACCGAAAGAGCAAATATAGTAAAAGAAAGAAAAGAACAAAAGAGAAAGGCCCAGTTAGATAACATTAAACAAAGGAGAGAAGCCATAGAGAAGAAAACCAAAGAGAGAGACTTAAAGAAATTAAGACTTTCCCAGACAACCAAGACTGGACAACCTTTGATGGGTCCACGTATAAATAACCTTTTGGACAAGATAAGGAAGGACATGCAATGAACAAAAAGTTGGAGTGAATCAAGTACTCAGTCCTTCAACATAATAACACTAATATTATTCAATATTCACCATATCATTTCACAAACACGAGCCACCGTCATTAGACCAAAAGATAAATGCTTTTAGTTGTATTCCAGCACGTCTTATTATCGCATAAATTCACTCTTTCACTAGCTACACTTAGAAACCGTAACTGTGATCAGTTGTATAGTACTATAAATAATTAATTTGTTAAACAAATGTAGTTGAAATTACAAGAATCAAATCATTGTTCTACCTTTTTCTATTTTTCGATTGTTCACTGAATCGTAAGTTCTATACCAACATCTACTTTAACTATTTACAACAACCAAGAATCAACTCTTGGTTCATACAAAGGTGAATAGATCTTTTATAAAGTCACTGGACTTGATTGTTCGTTGGGTTGCTTTTTCGGCACCAAGTTTCTCAACATCATGACGAAGTCGTAGATGTATAAAGTACTCAATCTTCTTTGGAAAGCCCACCAGTTCTTGAAATATTCCACAGATCCTCTAAGAGAATATTTGGAGAAATGTTGAGATATCTTTTCCTTTGATTCGTCATAAACTACCTTGGCACAGTAATTGGCCATGATCAAGAAAGTTCTTTCTGGACCCAAAGGATTATTCAAGTTTTCATCCAAGTTTCTAGTCAAATCATTAGTCTTAAGAATCAATAAAACAATCCGTGGCATAGAACTTAAAATGTACATTAGATCTTCCAACACACCATCAGTGTGGTGTAATTGCCTTTGAATGCTTTTGATTTCATCGCTAGAACGGGCTTTAGAAATATCGTAATTAAGAGCATTATCTGGCGATCTACCAGTGATAGCAGAAGCAAAAATTCTGAATTTTTGGTCACCTTCGATACCAGCAAATTTATAGGCATATTCTCTCATTTTAGGAACATCACCATCTAACACAGAAAGCCAGAAATGAGCATATTGACGCTTCATTTCCAATGGAATCTGTCTATAAAGACCGTGGTCGTATAAGATGATTTCGAAGTTATGGCCATTTCTTGAAGTCTTTGGTACACTTCTGATGGCCAAGTTACCACCATGGGGATCACAGTGTAAAGCCACATCAGGAGTGAAAATCATATCATTGAAAATATGAGATAAACATGACGAAACTTCGGCAGGATTAATCTTATGATCTTCCAAGTATTGTAAATTATCTAATCTTGAACCGGCAACATATTCCATAATTAACACTCTTTTTTGGGCCGAAACGATTTCTGGGATTCTTAATGCAGTTTCATGAGTCCTATTCTTGAAATAAGCAGCAGTATTTTGGGCATTTTCTGCTTCATTAGTAAAATCCAATTCCACATAAATCGAATTTTGCATTTCTTCTCCTAACCAAGTAAGAGGGTATTCTGGGAACACTTTATACATTAAGTTGAAAACAGTTTTGGTAAGATAAACATCTAAAGGCACAAACTCTTGAAGAGAAGGATGTTGGACTTTAACAGCCACTTTTTCACCAGTCTTCTTTAAGGTAGCAATATGGACTTGAGCCAAAGATGCCACTCCAACAGGGTTAGGATCAAAACTACTGAAGATCTCTTCCATAGGTTGACCCAAATCCTTCAAAAATAACTCCTGGATATCTTCAAGCGATGATCTAGGACATCTATCTTGTAAAGGAAGCATAGTATCAGTCCATTCTCTTGGTAACAAATAAGTTAAAGCAGTCAAATGTTGACCTAATTTGATATAAATACCACCATTCTTTTCAAGGGCTTGAAGAGTAATTTCAGCGGCCTTTTTATGAGTCTTGTTCAACTCTTTGGTTCTTTCTGCTTGATCAGGATATTCCTTACCAAGAGTCTCTTTATAAAGTAAGAAACATCTGGTGGTGGCTGCAGTGACAACCCCGATTCTTTGACCAGTCAAAACCACATGTTTTACCGAATCGTTCGTGGAATAAAGAACAGAACCCGCTAATCCAATAGCTACACCAATCTTGAAGAAAGTATATTTTGATTTGGATGATTTGCCTGATGTGGATGGTTCTGGGGTTTGAAGTGTCGGTTTCAGCGCCAAATTTCGACGCATCACCATCCTACCCGAGCCAGGCACAGCCAAGCGGTGCCCAACCCTTGGAAGGGACGATAGACGTGTTTGGAGCATCATGATGATGAAGAAGTAATGGCAAAGTGGGAGGCACGTGAAATGAATTTCGTTAATCAAAGAGACACCCAGAATCAGTTGATGTGCGACATAGCTACGACAAAATACACCATCACCAAAAGAGATGATGGGTTTCGGGAATGGTGTTGCCACAAATGACCCTTCAAATCGCTGAAAAATTAGCAGGGATATGGAGGAACAAGAGAAAATTTTGAGAAGGCTGGTTGTGGAAAAGACAACACGTCTTTATCCACGTTACTACATAGTTAAAATGAAAGTTTTAGTGTCTTCTGTTGTTTAGAAAACAGTTTTAGTACTATAACAAGGCTGCGACAGGAACAAAGAAAGTATTGGGATGATGTCGCAGCACCAAAAGCATCAGTCACTGGTTTAAAGGTACCAGAGTGTATATAGGCCAGAAACGGGCCTGAAACTCGGGTTCGGCATTGTCATCACCACAAATAGGATTTGCACATGACATGGTCACGACCACCGATTGGGTGCAAAAAGATCGAGCCAATGAGCTACAATAGCACAGTTACTTATAGTGTAAAAATGAAGACAAAAACTACTATAGTCTGCATGTGACCAACACCACATTAAAAACAGTTCGTGTTATTCTGTTCCTGCTCTTAACCTTACTTATACTGCCAGATCAATAGATTTCCATATTCTACAAGCTGCAAAATATTATTTGAGCACTTGAAAATATTCTTTAACTATTATTATGAACTATATACCTTAGTCAAGCACTACCCATTACCCCGCTGTAAAGACCACCAAGGTCCACCATAGTGTTGACACAACCAACAAATATAATAAATACTCTAGATACAGCCAAGATTGGCTAGTTGAAACTTAACTTTTTATAATAGAATGATTATTATTATTATGATTATTATTATTATTTTTTTTTTTTGAATTTTGTTTTAGCTGCAATTATTGAAGTAAGCCATCCACAACCGAGCCATCTAAGCCAAAATTTAACTGTTCAAAAAACGAATCATTGTGAAGGAAATCAAAATCAAAATCGTTCAATAATTGTTTATCGTCGAATCCTGGTACTGGAGTAGGAGCTATTTGAATTTCAGGTGCCTTTTGTGGAATCGAATCAAATGAGTTAATGATTGGTGACTGTGGAATAATCTCTTCGATCTTTGGTGTAGGAGTCTTGAATACAGGTGGGCTAGATTGTGCCGATAAAGAAGAAGACTCTCTCAGCATCTTACTTCTGATATTACTTTCAACTCCTTTACTGATTGTAGGGTTATTCCATGTAGTATGATCAAATGGACACTTTCTTTTTCTCAGGTCAACCAATTTAGGAGACTTACGACTGACTGGAGATGCACCTGCCTTAGGCATTTCAAATGACCCACTTACTGGACACTTACCCCCAACCGTAGAAGTATTATGACTCACAGGGCATTTACCACCACTGGTTGCAGTATCGTGACTAACTGGACATTTTCCACCAGTTGAACCGGGGTCTGCGATCGAATGACTTACAGGACACTTGCCTCCACTCCTTGAAATTTCCTCTCCTGGAGAAAAATCATTATCCATAGGAGTAGTAATTTGTGATATTGGACAGCGTTTAAATTCTCCCTTTGAGATACTAGAAGTCTCGGATTTGGAAATAACTGGACACTCTTTAACCCCTGGATTAACTTTAAATTCAGGAACATTGGAATGGAGCTTTTCATAATTAATAACATTCATCTTGTTAGAATTAGTGATGAATGTCATGTAAAATTTCCATAATTTAGATAATTTATGAGATTTATCTTTATCAGTCAATAAACCTTCTAAAAGATTAACAGTTCCTTCAATGACTCCAACAGTTTGTACACCAATAAATTCATCAGTATTACAACCATATTGAGCATTGATGGCTCTATCGAGTCCTACCCTCAGTTTATCCAATTCTGTTTTCAAGATATTATCAGAATTGTCTCCTCTGATTCTAATTAATAACCCCACAAAAAATTGAATTAATCTAGTATATAACTCAATTATTGCCAGCAATATATATTGGGAGTTCATATTGATCAAATCAAGTTTACTAATGTGATCAACAAAATATTTCAAATTGGTGAAAAGACTGGGTATCAATGAATGTACCAAATTGTAATTCGCCGAACTTTCACTTTGAAGTAAAATGATATATTTCATGAAATACCTATGGTAATTCAATAATGAAAAGATCTCAAAATTTCTAATGAATGAATTGGATCTTGGCTCCGACACTTCAAAACCAGTTGACTGCACCTTGATGCCATAATTGTCATGATAAAACCCTGCTTCCAGTTGATCGATGAGACTATCACATTCTTTGATAAGATCCTTCAAGTTATTGGTAGTCAATCTGACTTCACCATAACTCATTATACCGAATGAAAGGGCACAATGGACCTTTGCAATGTGATTATGGTATTCTAACATAGACTTCAATTTAGAATACTTGGATGATTTTAAATCACTAAGGTACTTAACGTGACCCTTTCCCATAGCTGACTCTTCTACCTTGGAATACAATTTTCTTATCAATGTATCCAAAGATTCCGAGTGTTTTAGTATAGGAACAAAATTAAATGATACCAAGTTAGTGATTCTCACTAGATCTGTCCACAAGAAGCAAATATGAATTTTCAAGTCCTTGTTCTTTTTTTGAGAATCTTTTAAAAAGACATAATTAGGATCCTTCCACAACTCTATAGGATCAGATTCATTGAGTACATCCTTAAGCAAGTTTGCGAAAATCAGGGTAAATCCCGGCTTAAGATCGGAAGTAGGATCATTTTTGTAACTAACCAATTGTCGGTTCAAGAGCAAGACACAGCATGAAATATACGACAAAAATGGGGTACACGGTGAGTATGAGTTGACCCATCTAACGTTCTTTTGATCATCATAGACATAGGCGGGGAAAGTACGATCAATGGTCAAGATGTCTTGAACCACACGTAAAATATTACTCTTGTAAACTTGATTAGCATGGACAATTTCTGAGGGGAACAACAATTTAAACATGTCGGTGATATCGTCTTTAACATTGTAGCTAATTTTTTCTCTCAATATTTCCAAACTTTCGTCAACAATCAAAGCTAAGAGACACAAATAAACCCCCTTAGATAATAACCTTTCAAAAGTGCTTTTGTCGGAAGCTGGTTCTAGTGAAGGCTTGATGTCATTCAGTAAATTAATACCAATTTCATTGCCATATTTCTTGATAGTCCCTTGGATTTCCAGCCTGTAGAACCCCACCAAACTCTTAGATTCAGAGGACACATCGTTGAAGTAGAAGTCAATGAGGTAGTATAATTGCTTATAGTTCAAAGGCTCACTACTACGACTTAACCCCAAGATACTGTGCCATAAATTCTGGATTTGAATCAATGCCTTCTTACCCTTATCAGATATTTGGTCATCATATTTTGTTCTCATAGTTTCAGTCTTGATTACTGGGAAGGGGGAAGCAGGTCTGGATGGAGTCATTTCATTTTCTTCATTCATAAAATTGAAATCGCACTCAATAACGGGACATCTAGAGGCAGATGATTCTACTTTGGACAACGGAGAGCTGACCGAATAGGTGAAGTCGATCTCATTGATTCTGTAGTCAGACTTCTTGGAATTTGGACGTGAATTAGGATCTCTTATCAATAGGTTCATCTTATATGTATGATATATTTTTTGTAAGTTGGTAATCTTGAACCAAAGCGAGGTCAATTGAGGATCCAATTTAATTAAATTGATCCAGTTATAGGTATCGGTATATGTAGATTTGTTGATATGATTCGGAAGAATAGAATAATTATGATCGTCACTCACCATAAAATTCTTTTTATTATACATGTTAGAAGGACTTAACTTATTAAGAATAGTAATAGGTATTTGGATATCTGATGATGACGGTGATGATGTTGGTGATGATGGCAATACCGCCGGTAGCACTTCCATTTTGCTGGATGCTGATGGCGATAGTTGTTGTAATACCGAAAGCTGACGCTTTAAATCTTCGATCTCCTTTCTTTGCCCTTGTATCACCTTTTCATTGACCGTTTGTAATTGCTTATATTGTTCGGAATCTTCAACTCTTTCATGTTGCTCCTTTTTAGAGCTGGCTTCGCTTGACCAGTGTGGTTCGAGATACTCACACAAATGGGCCACCCCATTTCTATTACACTCTGAACATGATGGTTTTTGCTTATCACACTTAACTTTCCTCTTTTTACAGATTAAACAGGCCAACGGCACTCGTTTCCGCTGCTTATTTTGGAAATGACTTTTTTTATCGTCCGACATAATTGACAAGCTATGATAAAGTTTTCCTCCAATACCAACTATAAGATTTGCTTGTATTTTATTGTAGCTGTTGAATTTAGGGATGGGGGTCTACCTACCCTTAATAAAGTAGGATAAGTAGTGGTGTCGTGCGGCTACCACAGAGAAAACTTATTATGCCCAAACCTACTAATAATTACCAACTATCCTGCGGAACAAAGCCGGTGTAACCAAGAGGGAGCGATTGTAACAAAGAGCCAACAAAAGGACTAGAATTACAAACCCTAAATCATTCACACTTGTTGCACATTAGAATTGCTGGTTAGTCCCCGCCACATTACATTTTAGCTTTCTCCATCTCAACCACAGTATAATATTCCATACACTATACAACGGGTACCACCATAAACAGTCCATCAGGTACCAGTATAGAACAACATCAAGGGACAAAGAGCATAGAACATCGTATTTACTACCTCCGTTATTTCCATTCCACTATAACTTCGTTTTTGTTTTTGTTTTTTTGATTCATCATGTCTGCTGGGATTCCTGTCAGACTTCTCAATGAAGCCCAAGGACATGTCATCTCGCTTGAACTAACTACTGGTGATACTTACAGAGGTAAATTATTAGAAAATGAAGACAATATGAACTTATCGCTTTACGATGTGGTAATTACCAAGGGAAGAACTGGTGCTACATCTCATATGGACCAAGTGTTTGTTAGAGGTTCAATGATACGGTTTGTTACTGTTCCTGATATTTTAAGAAATGCTCCAATGTTCTTTGTGAAACCAGGAGAGAAGCCACGTCCCCCAGTGAGAGGGCCACCTCCTAAGAGGGCAAAGCATTGAAGCATCTATCCCTTTTTTTTTGTTTTTGTCCTCCAGTCCCACCAAGTCCCAACCTCTTCGCCCCACATACTTACACATTCTCACCTACATATCTCTAACTACATTCACACAAAAAATTGGGGTCGGACGGAGAATCGGAGATTAAACTCACCTTCATATATTTTATTTGAAATGGAATAATGCACCAGGAAAATATAGATAATTGGTGCAGAAATGCCCCCTCTGACCTGTCACCTTCCACCATTAATTTTCCATGAACTTATTTTACAGGTTATAATTTCAATGATATGTACTTCATCGTACTATTATACACCCACAGTCATGAACACGGGGGATCGGGGGATTAAGAATTTAAGGAACAGGTCAGAGTCAGAACTCAACCACAACACAAACTTCAATGTTCTGTTCTCAATTAGAAAACGGTGTACTGTTCCCTTATTCAACATACAACAAAAAAACCAACCTTCATTTCGCATAGACTCCACATTTTTACAATTTTCATACAATCCAATCAACTCGATATCAACGGATCCTTGTTTATTACATTCAATTGTATTCGCTGAACTGGTTTCCTGATGGAGTTTGAGGTTTTGCTACGAAATCTAAAAGTCAGTAAACTTACTTCGATGTTTTTAATATGCAATATTATGGTCTTATCCTCTTATTATTCTATGCTTCGTATGCTCAAAATAATCTATAAGGTTTGAAATTTGGGGCATTTAAGTACATAAATGTATATTATACTGTATATTATCACATGCTTAATTGGGAAGAACTAGTACCTAGATAAAAGTAATAGATGAAGTAATTATATTATGAGCTAGCTCATTCCTTTAAACTATTCAAATAACTAATTTAATTAAAAGTTTGGGAAATCCCATGTCTAAGAATGTCTTCTTTTTTTTCATTTTCTTTAACAATTTTCAACAAAAATAATAGTGTTCACAATAATCCTAGGGTCACATTTAGGTCATGGTAACCAATTCTTCAGCAGAGGTTGGGTGAATGGCGACACAGTTGTCGAAATCCTTCTTGGTAGCACCCATCTTAATGGCAACACCGAAACCTTGTAAGATTTCAGCACTAGATTCACCAACAAGATGAAGACCAACAACCTTTTCTTCCTTACCAGTAACAATGATTCTGTAAACGGTAGGATCCTTTAATTCAGGTTCCATCATGGCGAAGTACATGGCAGTAAACTTAGAGTTGTAAACCTTAACGTTTTCTTCACCATACTTGGCAATGGCTTCAGTGGTAGATAAACCAATAGAACCAGCTTCTGGATGAGAGAAAACAACAGATGGAATATTGTTGTAATCTAACTTATCGTTAGCAAATTCTTCTTTACCAGAAAATAATCTGTTGGATAATCTACGACCAGCAGCAATGGCAACAGGAGTAAGTTCAGCCTTACCAGTGACATCACCGAGGGAAAAGATCTTTGGGTGGGTAGTTCTTTGGAAGTCATCAACTTCAATTTCAAAGTTGTCATTATACTTAACATTAACCAAATCTAAGTTCAAATCGATCAAACCCTTTCTACCAATAGTCCAAATAACTTCATCAACTTCCAAGATTTCACCATTCCCTAAAGTACACTTCTTCTTACCATTTTCTAAGGCTTCAATCTTGGTAACACTACCGGATTCCTTAATGACATTAATACCTAATTTGTTGATGTAGTGATCAGTCACAGTATTTTGAATGATTTCATCAAAGTGTCTTAAAACAGTGTCACCTCTAATAACCAAGTGAGTTTCGGTACCTAAACTTTGGAATAAACCAGCCAATTCAACACCAATGTAACCAGCACCAACCACAGCCACAGATTTAGGTTGTTTTTCTAATTCAAAGAAACCATCAGAAGTAAGACCCAATTGAGAACCTTCAACCTTTGGAGGAACAATTGGAGCACCACCAGTAGCAATTAAAACATTTTCACCCGAGAAAACCAATTTTTCATCCTTTTGGAAAGTCTTACCATCTTCCAAGAATTTTATTTCTTGATCAGCAGTTAAAGTAACTTCAACATGACCTTGTTCATTAATAAACTTGGCCCTACCAAATAAGAAATCAACCCCTTCTCTTTGTAAATTTCTATCGTAAATTCCATTTAATCTATGCACATAAGCATCTCTCTTAACCTTCATGGCCTGCCATTGGAAGTCACCAAATTGAACCTTGTTATCTTCTTCAGATAATCCATAAGATCTCAATTGATGCTTTCTATGAGCAGCATCAGCAGCATACCACATGACTTTCTTTGGAACACATCCAACATTGACACAAGTACCACCTAATTTGTTATATTTGGCTTCAATTAATAATACTTTAGCACCATACTTGGCTGCTCTTCTGGCAGAGGCTACACCACCAGATCCACCACCAATGACCAAATAATCGTACTTTCTTATAGGAGTAGGAGCCATGTTAATTCTTGCACTACCTAGGTGTCTTGTAATTGTGATAAGTCTTGAAGTTGACTGTTGAAGAAGATGCTTTGTGGGCATTAACATCATTGTATAGGGAGTTTGGAGTTGCAATTTCTAATCAGACTGGGGTCGTGCGGGGAACCAGGAATTGTGTGTTATTTCTTAGTTATTGCTGCGAGGACTAGAACCAACGGAAAAGAACTGGGGATCAACCGATGCCGAAGATTGCCGAAACACCTGATGGAAGCTGTCAAAAAAAACGAGCGAGATGAAGAATCCAGTTGCCAATTGGAAAACTGGTTGAAAAAAAAGAGATCTTTGTTAACACGAATTTCTCCGCATTTGGCAATTACTGTTTATTTAAACTCCTTGAATCTTGTACGACGAGGGGGAGAAAACGGCTCAAAGGAATGGGGTACTGATTACCAATGGATTAGTAATTGTTTCGTGGTGGTGGAATGCGATTAGTGTGTTATTATTTGAGAGTGTGTAGTGTATCCCCACAATCAAACAACAGAAACCAAGTCACGGGTTTGCTTGTGATTAGGGGAAACGATATATACATTTATATTTAGATGTATCACTTTCTCTCGTTCTATATATGGTTTTTATCGTAAAGACATAGACTTTGCAGAATTGGAGGGCGTAGTGTTGTGGCTACTCGAAAAGCCAACAACTAATGGTCAATTCCTATTGGACTTGGTGATGATCTATTTTTGTCTCACAAGCCTAGAGATCCGCTATGTTTAGTTTCTTTGTTCGTTCATTTGTGTATCTCTGTAATTTTCTTGCATACTTTTCTTCCTTCGTTTCTGTCATATCTCCTCGGTCTCCTCCTTTATACATTTCCTTAAGTATGAAGTCGTGAATTGTTGCAACTCTCCATTATTGGCAAATTCTTCACTCTCATCATCATCTATTCCATGGTCAAACGATTCGTCTGGATTCATAGACCGCGTATATATTTGGTCCAATTTCTGCGATACAATTTGCTTGAATTTCTCATAGTCAAATGCTTCTTCTTCTTCTTCTTCTTCACCCTTATGACGTTTAGGATCAGAACTGGTAGTGTGATTTATTTTAGAATCTAACAATCTTTGCTGTGTTTCCATCAATGCGGTAGTATAGGCAGTATCTTCAGCCAATAACGACGATATTTCTTCTTTATCTTCATGGAACGTTTTTTGAATATTGGAGGAGTTATCTAAGGATGAATACATTGAATTATTAGTAATATATTCCCGATTCAAGTTATTGGCATACCCAAACATCTTATTAAGAAGCTCTTTCTTTTGAGTGATTTGCACCTGCCTTCTAGTAGAGATAGAATGTGTTTGGGAAAATAATCTCTCATGGTTGGCTTGTATTTTCTTTTTTAACTCATATAATTGTTTCTTTTCTTCCATTGAAACAATCGACGACGAACTGGCTTGTCTCGATTGTGATTGATCGTAAATTTTCTGTACCACGTTCAATTCTTCCTTACTATACCCTGGAATTGCAGTTATACTACTCTTGGTGACTATATGATCATCTTCTTTATCTGATTCATTATCTTCAGAGTCACTAGAATCACCAAAAATTATATTTTGACTTATCTTTTCAGCAGATTCCCAAGCTTTAACTTGTGACTCTTTTACTGCTGGTGGTAAATGTTCTCCATGTTGTAAATCAGTTCCATTTGGGTAATTTGTGAACACGGAATAATCATAACTATTCATATTGATTGGCTTACGAAGTATGAAACTAGGCACGGACTGGTTAGGGTGATTTGGGTCCATTTTCTCTTCCATGAACTGATTCTCATTATCATCTCCATCAACCCCGGAGTATGCTTTATCTATGAAACGCTTCAGTGATTGGTGTAAGTTTAACAATTTACTCTTGATTAATCGGCCATTCTTTGATGATTTCTGACTGATATTCTTCTTCTTAGGATACAGTTGAGGCTTTTGGATCGGCTGCTCAGGGTGACCAAGTTGTTGTCTTTGTAAACGGCGAATGTTGTTACTTGGGGTACTCATCATGGATGCGGATGATGAGCTCACCGTCCTGGTGCTATTATACATGGAATCATTGGCAAAAGTGGTGGTGTTATCGGCAAGGTGTGACGACGGAATTCTATTGAACTTTGGAAGGATATAACCATGGCTGTTGTTGGGATTCATAACATGGGTTGTATTGTTGATAAGGGTTTGTGTTTATCATGAAATAAGTGTGCGCATAACGAGAAACTGGTGGGGCGAGCTGGCGGTGGCTCCCACTACCCCATACCAAGGCATGGTTAGAGAAGCAGTGCTAATAGCGGACCATTAACGAAGGAATTGTGAGTACTAGAGCTGATACATGGTATTTATAGGCTACTTTCTGAGTGTCTAAGTGCTTTTAGGAAGGAGTTCCTCTTGGGGCGGCTGCGTTTGCTGTGGGTGTTGGTGGTGTGGAGTAGACAGACTACCGCGAATGCCGTTGTGAGCTAGGGCGGTAGGGAGACATGTTAGCGAGAAAATAGTGGAACTGGGCTTAACTGCGACCTGTCAGATAAGACATAACTCCGAGATCAACCTGGAAAAGGAAGGTAACCAAGGAACTGGCTGGGGCCTTGGTCCTTGGATTACCACAGTGTGAACTCCTTTGGTGTGTATCGGCTCAGTAACTACAGTGAAACGACCAACTCGGGGCATAGGGCGAAAGAGGTGGAAGTTGCACCTCTTTGTGGTGGGTGCAAAATAGTGACAGATGTGATTCAGATGGGGACAAAGAAGGAGACAATGAAAATTAGGGTATTGCAGTGGGGAAGTTACGGGCCCGCTTCTGCTACTGTTTCTTTACTTATCGGGGTTTTTAACGTGGCCCTTAGTGAACAACACGTTTGGTGTGGCCTGAACCTCGTATAATGTAGTGGTTACTGGTTGCGCAGTGTTACCCACATAAGACCAGTCAATAAAGAGCCAGGAGAAATTGGAAACTATTTGGGAACGAAGGACTCGGGTAGCAACACCATGAATATAACAGCCTTCCGTCGTGCTGGACCGCCACATTAAATCTTCTACATTATACTGGGTACTGTAGTGGGTAATTAGTTTTAATTATTATATTATTTAGCACATTTCGGTGTGTCGCACGTGATATACTAGGGCCTCAGCCCTAGTCTTCGCACTACCACCCCATCAAACATATCCTGCATATGGCCGTACAAATACCCAAAGAATACTCACGTGATGCTCGCACTGGCAGTTTCTCCTTCTGGCTCTACCGTTCGCTCGCACCACTGAAAAAATCACCAAAAAAATTTTCATACAACTTCTGTTTAACTTTAGCATACTAAGTAAGACAAGATGGCTACTGAATTAACTGTTCAATCTGAAAGAGCTTTCCAAAAGGTTCGTAAAGTCGTTCAAGCAACACACTCGGGTCCTCATAGTCCAGTGATGTCCAAATGATCAGGCCCCCAAATGAAGAGGAAAGATACTGAATGGAAGTGAATGAATAATCATCGAATCGTTAAGTGGAAGAAAAAAATTTGAAAAAGTGACAATCAATACCAACAACATTATAACACAGTATCACTACTACTACTACTACCATTATCCATTATTTACGTTTGTACCATTATCGTCATCAAACATCACATATCATACCTTCTTATTTGGCCTGATTATTATAAGCAAATTACTGGAGTAACTTTTTGTATTTTTGAGTGTTAAAAAACCAAGTTTTTTTTCATTTCATTTCATCGAAAGACCTTTAATTTGTTTTAACTAAATGCTTTTTTCTTTTGCATTATAAACTTTAATACTAACTTTTCCAGCAACCTCACATCTTCACCAACCCAAAGGCTAAGGCTAACAGAAAGACCAAGAGATGGTATAAGGATGTTGGTTTAGGTTTCAAGACCCCAAAGGCCGCCATTGAAGGTTCTTACATTGACAAGAAGTGTCCATTCGTCGGTACCGTTTCTATCAGAGGTAAGATCTTGACCGGTACTGTTGTTTCTACCAAGATGCACAGAACCATCATCATCAGAAGAGACTACTTGCACTACGTTCCAAAATATAACAGATACGAAAAGAGACACAAGAACGTCGCTGCTCACGTTTCCCCAGCTTTCCGTGTCCAAGAAGGTGATGTTGTCACTGTTGGTCAATGTAGACCAATCTCCAAGACTGTTAGATTCAACGTCTTGAAGGTTGCTGTCTCTGCTTCTAAGTCTAAGCAATTCACCAAGTTCTAAGCTTGGAAAATACTTAATATACTTGTATATGTGTTATTAGGGTATTTAATGTTACATTAGCGTAATTGAAGACGATTCCACCGAACTCATCAATGTCAATCTTTGATAAGTAAAGGTTAGTTGAATGTAGTGAACTAGGACTGGTAACTTTGTCGTATCTTAAGCATGTACCAAACGAATGTCAATGGTGATAATTTCTCAGTGCTCCAAAGTAGTGCTTTCCAACGAACTCAATACCAATTTTTCACTTTTTTCAAAAACTATAATTAGCTAACTTCCAGCACCTCGTGGGCCTGGCTTCCCCAATCTTCTCTACTCTACGCACAAATAGTCTACAGCTTAATACGTATGTTCTGGCTATGATTAGATGGTCATAAATAGAATGGTCATTATACATAATTGAACGTTATTGTCGTTATTGTCTTGAATAAAGCAGTTAACGAGTACCGACGAACTATTGGGTGTATGAGTGTCGCTTTAAATACAAGTAATTTCTTTTGCGAAAGTGGCAGTTTGAGACTTTAGTCAAATGTTGTTTTCGTAGTACTCTTCTCTAGGTCTCAACCATTTTTTGTTGAAATATTGGACTATCAAGGAGTTGTTTTTTTTAAAAAAAAAAATTAAAAAAAAAAATAAGTTGTAAAATCTATCCGTCTATCCTAATTTTAATATGAGTCTTGTTTTAAAAAGTTGTGGTATTCATTCAGTCTTTTCATATTTCATGTCATAATATGTTATTTCTTTAATTTGTTGATATGATTTTGTTTTCTTTCATTTCTTTGTTTGGGATGCGAAATTAATGGGCTGGAATCATCATTGTGTTTCGATATTTGACTCTAAATGTTGGATGGAGCTTCAATCTTACGCACACTTAAAGAGCTTGCACCCCATTCAGTTAACAATGCCAAAAGGTCACCATCTTGATGGAACTTAACAAAATCATCAGCTCCACCTCTACTCAAACTAGATGCACCGACCAACACATTTGGAACGGTGCTTCTGTGGGTTAATTCACCCAAATATTGTTGTAATTCAGATCCATGAGCATGTTTATCCAATTCAACAATGGCAGGTTGAGGAGTAATCTCATAGTTATCCGTCAACAACTTCTTGAGCTTCTTGGAGTATGGACAATATGTTTTGGAAAAGATGGTGATTGGAGATAAAGCTCTGATCTGAACCAACTCTTCAATAGGATCAAATATGCTTGGAGAGTTTGGATCATTTGGATCAACCTTGACATTACTAATGGCATCTTCTTTCATGTCATCAGGAGCATTTTGACCCTTTGGTCCCGAACCTTGGGGAATAGAATCTGGTTTTTGCACAATCTCCTTGGCGATTTCATCGTTGATGGCAGCATCCACTTTATCATCATTACTTGAATCAATAAGACTACTGGCATCGGATTGAGACTTGATCTTACCCATAACTTGTGGATGACTGGCGGCGCCACGTGATGCGTTCGATGAATACAACACAAATGTAAGGAACACAAAGAACACAGCAATAGCCACGACTCTGAATTGTCTGGTGCTAACCATTATGATGTTTCTTGATAATAGTTAGTGGCTTTTTTGTTGTTGATATGTTGTTGCCAACACTCGCAAAAATGTCCGCAACCGCGGGGACGCGACACCGCGACACCCGTAAAATTGGTGGTCTTTGGGGTACCATTTTTTTTTTTTTTTTCAGGCAATGTTAGTGGTTGGTGCTGACTGAAGGTGAGCCAACCATATAAATATAGTCAAATGAGTTTTGCACATTTCCCTTATAAAATCGCCCATTTTTGGATTCCCAAATTACGCTTTTTCTAAGAATTGCCCTTCTGATCGAATAGTATTGCCGGTGTTGTAGAGTGATGTGAGCATTTCATTTTAAAATTGAGTTATACCTAGCAGAATTGCTGAAAGATAACGTGGATAATTAACAATATTGAACGTAATCAAAGACACATTTGCAATGTGACCAAATTTCCCTCTAATTCAGAATTGTGATAGAATAAAATTGTATATAATTCTAAATCCCAATCCTCAATTTAATCGGTAATTATTCTTGAGCTAAAGGGCAGCTCTCCAGATAAAAAAAAACTCAATTTACTCAATTGTGGAAGTACAAAATGGACAATTTTATGGAGCAAATGTACAAAACTCAGTAATTTGAATATATATTGTATGTGTGGATGTGTGTAAATGTTAAATCATAGTAAATCAACAGATCGATAAGTCAGACAAGCCAAGAAATCGTGGTTATATTTTTAAGGCATCGATCATAATTGGGATCAACTATAAACTTATCAATGATTAACAATTTGGAATTTTAGGATTTATTAACCCAAAAAAGGAGTATTTGAGATGGGGTATAATTCTATTTCTGTCAGTATAAATTTTTTAGACCTAAGTCCAGGTACTTGTAGAATTAAAGATTATCAATTTAAGCTAAGTTGAATTGCTTTTGTAGTTAAGAAGAGGTTGTTAATGGACCTATGGATTAGTCAGTCTTGTGTGCACTTGATGCCGTATTTTAGAATAGTTGCATTTTTCCTTCTTAAAATTGCAAATACCGTTTCATGGTGTCAGAACCACAATAGCGTAGCTTTATCTTGCATGTAAATCGTACGCATAGACGATTTACCACAAAAAATCAAGATCATACTCTTCTTACCCCTGTGAGTTTTTTTTTTTTTTTCAATCAATTAAATCAATTTATTCTATTATTCTTGATGATTATCTTTATAATCAAGCAAAAAAAAAACCCTTTCACAAATACTAATAATAAGGTAAATGGATATGCCTTGAGGCGGATTTGTTGTATCGAAGCGACCAACTAAGCCTCTTGATTAATTCCCCGTATTTCTTTTTCAGCTATTGTAATGTCACCTAAAAATTTTATTACGAGGTAGATCCTACCTCACCTGTGATTTAACCAACGTGTGCTAGAGACTTAAAACGGGTTTCCTGCATTCAATCAATAGATAATTTTATTACCTTTTGTATTGTTCCATCCACACATGTTTCTGTAGAACAGGATTAGCGAGACTCAGATTGGCATTAAGTCCTGAAAAATAATCTGAATTTCATGTCCGTACCATTGGGCTAAAGGTGTAACATATTGGACCTTCAAAATAATTTCTGACAATTAAATTTTTAGTTGATGTGCTTCAGACCCCTTAAAAGTTTTTCTGGTACAACGTGATTTTCTTTTGAATGGTTGACGGAGATCTCCACCATATTCCAGGTCAATATTATCTGGCTTCCAGGATTTTCATGACCTTTGATGTTGCATATTGTGAATTTGCACCCAATTCTACGGCCTTCAGACCGGAAAAATAAATTGACAAATCCTACCAAAAAGACCCTGTCACTTATAGAACATGCCACTGATGCCAGATTGAAAAAATCCCTATATAATTTCTTCAAACTATGGAAAAGAAACATCAAAACCTTTCAATAGAAATCACGGGGTCACTGGGATCAAGCCATCAGATTGGTTTCAAAAAAAAAAAAGGACCTCCCTCCACCCACAACTGGTTCAACGTCATCTCAACCTTGATCTCGATAGTTTCTATTTTGTAGTTATTTTTTTTTTTGGTTCTATTATCTGTTGGTTGACCAAAGAGTTGCTTTTCTCATATCCTCAAATATCTCACCACCTTTACTCAGATTCTCTTTTGGGACACTTGAACCCTTTAGACACATAATAACTTCGTATATCTAGATCATTGCCGGCAAATTGCCGATCTTAACTCCGTTTGTTCTTTCCTTTGTAAGTCCCTTCTTAACCAGGTTAAGTGACTAAGGCTATGACCTAGAGCTTGCACGCTTGGGGCTTCCTACCCTGAACCACTTGCTTAAGGGAAGCACGTGCGACATGGTGAAACATAAGCGAACATAATGCTTTGATGCCGTGCATCCATCCCTTAACCTGTGCTAGGTGCCAAACAATACAAACGTCTCTCTCATGCTTTCCATTAGAGTACGCCTTATGAACTTGACTCTCGTGAGCATTAACCTTATTGAGAATTAATCCACGTGGGGAGTGCGCGTACCGACAACGTGGGGGTGAATGGTCCTGAAAAAAGCTGCGAAATTATCTACACGTGGGGCTGGGCAACAGGTAAATCCCAGCATCCCATCCCTTCTTGCATGTTAGAGGAAAGCTGGGCAACAGTCTTTCCAAGACCTTTGGCAGCTTAAAAACGTCAAGAGAGCTTGGCTTCAACGCTAGAAGTCAGTTTGACAGGTCAGACGATCAATTCAAAAGACGGCTCGTTCAATTGAATGTAATTACCCTCATCAACCGTCTTTAAACACCTTCTAGTATCTTTTATCTTTTATCAGAGATCTTTGGCCGCGGCTCCAAACTAAAACGTAATATGCAAAAATGCCGCTGGTGCAGTAATGCCGCCAGAATATCTTTGACCCGATAAATCTGCACCTCATCTTTGCCCACGAGACCCCATTTCTTTTCCTAATAATAACAATTGGGTAGGTGATGTAGTTTCTTTTATGGCCTGGAACTCTAGTATATAACATGAGAAGTATCCACATTAATTGTAAATTTCCATCTCATCATCGATCTACTTTAAACAATGACTGACATCAATGAAAACAAGCCTTTCAAGGAAAACAACTCCGGTGGTAAGACTGCCTTCAAGGACTATGTTGAAAAGTTCGCTCACATTGAAGATCCATTAGAAAGAAGAAGATTAGCATTGGAAGAAATTGATAATGCTGGATTCGGTTGGACTCAAGTCAAGATGATTTTGATTGCTGGTGTTGGTTTCATGACTGATTCTTATGATATCTTTGCCATTAACTTGGGTCTTACTATGATGTCTTATGTTTTCTGGGCTGGTGCTATACCATCTTCTACTCAAACTCTTTTAAAGGTTTCCACTTCTGTTGGTACTGTCATTGGTCAAGTATCTTTCGGTACCATTGCTGATATGGTTGGTAGAAAGAAGATTTATGGTTTAGAATTGATTATCATGATTTTCGCAACCATTATTCAATGTACTTTAGGTCACTCTCCTGCTATTAACTTTGTTGCCATCTTGACTACTTTCAGAATTCTTATGGGTATTGGTATTGGTGGTGATTACCCATTATCTTCTATTATTTCTTCTGAATTCTCTACCACTAAATGGAGAGGTGCTATCATGTCTGCTGTTTTCTCTAACCAAGGTTTAGGTCAAATCTTAGCTGGTATTGTGGCTATTATCTTGGTTCGTGGTTACAAAGATGACTTGGAAGTTGCCACTGGTAAGGACTGTGTTGGTGCTTGTGCCAAGGCTTGTGATCAAATGTGGAGAGTTTTAGTTGGTTTCGGTTGTGTCCCAGGTTGTATTGCTTTATACTACAGATTGACCATTGCTGAATCCCCAAGATACTCTCTTGATGTTGATGAATCTGACCAAATTCAAAAGGTTGCTGATGTTGAAGCCGTTCTCGATGAAGGTGCTCAAGACATTGCTCCACCAAAGGCTTCTTTCGCTGATTTCGTTCGTCATTTCGGTCAATGGAAATACGGTAAGATTTTGCTCGGTACTGCTGGTTCTTGGTTCATGTTGGATGTTGCTTACTATGGTTTAGGTTTAAACACCGCTGTTATCTTGCAAGCCATTGGTTACGCTTCTTCTGGTACCGTTTATGACAAATTATACAACTCTGCTGCTGGTAACTTGATTTTAGTTTGTGCCGGTTCTTTACCAGGTTACTGGTTCACTGTCGCTACTGTTGATACTGTTGGTAGAAAGCCAATTCAAGTTGGTGGTTTCATTATCTTAACCGCCTTGTTATGTATCATTGGTTTCGCTTACGACAAGTTAGGTGAACATGGTTTATTAGCTCTTTACGTCTTGGCCCAATTCTTCCAAAATTTCGGTCCAAACACCACTACTTTCATTGTTCCAGGTGAAATTTTCCCAACCAGATACAGATCTACTGCTCATGGTATCTCTGCTGCTTCTGGTAAGGTTGGTGCTATCATTGCTCAAACCTGTCTTGGTACTTTAGTTGACCACAACTGTAAGAGAGATGGTAAGAAGCCAAACTGTTGGTTACCACATGTTATGGAAATTTTCGCCTTATTCATGTTGCTCGGTATTGGTACCTCTTTATTAGTTCCAGAAACTAAGAGAATGACCTTAGAAGAAATTACCGAAAAGTACCATGGTGAAATTGATTCTACCAAGTTATCCAGGGACAGATATTCTGCAACTCAAGATGAATCTTACGATTCTGACTTGAAGCAATAATTTTAAGTCGTACATTTAAGTTCTCTCTCGCTTTGAAATCTTTTTCAGGTTTTTAAACTTTTCATTTCATAATATAATCTACCAAATTTAGTTCTTAATTTATAATAGCTTTGTAAAGCTTTTAATAAAATATTCATTTTCAAAAAAAAAAAAAAAAAAAAATTCAATTGTAGAAAACTGAGAATTGGTAAAACATCGGAGGCTGTTAATTGCTACTGAAAATGAATCATTGGAATGAATATATTGATTGATCAAAACCTGCAAAAAATCAAACTCTTACATTAGTATTGGCAAATACGAATGTCCGACTTATTGTTGGAAAGCTTTGGTAACAAACAAAAAGTACTAGCCATCACCAGAGCCGGATTTATTCCCATCTGATTGTGATTCAATCGGATTTATGATTTGGTTGGGTTGAACGTGGTCCAGCAAAAGATGTGTAAGAAGTGGAGACACAGTGGAAAAGGGTTTATTATTTCTGTATAGAGTTAGTTTTAGGGGTAATTAGGGTGGTTTAGGCAACAAAATGCGAAATTTTGTGACCAGTAACTTCGTTCCGTGGCTGAACGAAATAAGGGATATTTGGCGGTAATATGAAAAACTTTCTGGTGCGATTAGGAAGAGTAGCGAAGCCACAGTGGTACGGATTTCTAGGGAGAATTCCCATCACCAGATAAAAGATACACATTCTTACCATGTAGCACATTAAGCCATTCTGTCGCTTTTGACACAATTGACAGTTGAAACTCCCACATTATGTGCATCATGCCATAACGGTAATTTTCAACGGCTGATTTCGCCAAGTCAGTTCTTCCACACTCTTCCCTTTTGCCGGGTTGTGGACTTCTAGTTCTCTCGCTAATCTCGTTCCCTCACGAATAAGGCGCGTCGACATTCCTACTCAACAACCATACCATCCATACAACCATCACTACTAGCCCGCAATGCAATACAAGGTCTACGTAACCTCCAGCAGGTTCAGGTCCTATATACTTGATTGGATCGTCACCATCGGCCTCATTGTAATCCTCTTTGTATTCTTGGAGAGGGCCAAACCTTTCACCAGACAATTCGCCCTATCTGACCTAACCATATCACACCCATACGCTGTGGTCGAAAGAATCGGTGACTTACAATTATACTTCTGGTCTGTCATTGTGCCCACTCTTGTCATATTGTTTATCTCCAATATCAACACTCCTTCAGAACTCGAAAAACTCCATTTGATCCAGGTCTCCCAGTTAGGACTTTGGTTCACCACTGTGGTTACTTCTGTCATCACAGATATATTGAAATGCTGGATCGCCTACCCCCGTCCAGACTTCCTTGAACGTTGTGGCGCCCCTAATTCCACTCCATCTTATACCTTGGTTGATATCGAAGTTTGTACCTCACCAATGGGTAAATCGGTATTGATCGAAGGACTCAAGTCAACTCCTTCAGGTCACTCGTCATTAGCATTTGCAGGTTTGGGATTCTTGACCTTATGGTTACTTGGCCAATATAAGATATTGGCAAAGTCTGATAGTCCACGTAAACCAATTGTGATGTGGCCAATTCTTTGTTCTCCTTTGATTTTAGCCTCTTATATCGCCTTCAGCAGAACCCAAGACTATAGACACCACTTTTTCGATGTTGCTTTGGGAAGTACAATCGGAATTGTTCTTGCATTTTTAGGATACTTCAACTATTTTAATTCTTTATTCGATAGAAACTCAGATATGCCTACTGAATCGGGGCTTGAATGATTAACAGATCAGAAAGACAAAAAAAAAAAAACCTACATACGAGAACAGAAGTAGTCAAAGATGAACCGTGAGTAATACTGCTCATGAATTGACTTGATTAGGGCAGTAGAATCGAGTTTTAGGCAATTGAATTGGTGTTTCTTTGGTCTGAAATATCCAAGTGAAGTTGAAAATACAAACTAGAAAAAAGCTGAAAAATGAATAAAATACCCCTCGTGAATCTTGCATCATCAAACCACAGTTCTGTGTGGAAATTTTACTATCCTTAATGGTGTAAATCAAGTTGGATTTATTGACTTGCAAACCAAAAAGGCTCGGTATATTAGCATTCTTGTAGTTATTATTAATAGATGATATCATCAGTGTTGTCTTTACTATACGTAATTACAATGTAGGCACATTCTAGGATATATCAGACTATTTCAATGGGGTCGATTTAGGGTGTAAATTCACCAAGAGTCATTTCCGGGTAATTTGCCCGGAATTCACATCTCCTATCCTAGCTTCGTTTATTACACCCTCTATATTCCAGAAAAAAAGAATGCAAAAAACTCCTGGGTTATCCTCGGCCCATAATTGTTCAGAAATTCTACACTTTTGAATTTTAGAAGCCTTTTACATCCTTTTCAATTTGTCTTCATCTACTGAGGTAGGTGGGTCGGAACTTTGTATATCACGTGACTACACTCGAATCAAATTCTTTATCTGGTTATCAGATTCACTTCACTACTATATTTTCAAATATAACATGTATTATCTAAAATTCTAACCAAGTCATGACTTGACATGATACATGCGTATATAATGACCTTAACTGTCCGTTGAGGACACCCAAATTAATGCAATAAAAAACTCTATCCTTATCAAAAAATAATTAGAATAAAAAAAAATCCTGTGAACTAGAAGTTATTAACACAATTGAACAATTGAATGGTTATAATGTGTAGGTGGGGGTGTGGAGGGGTGAGGGATTATGATGGTTTGGTTGGTTGGTGATATAAAATTCATAAATGGAGAATCAAACGAGTTGAGCGTTGATTCTGTGACGATAGTCAAATGACTTCGTCTCGTGAGTCATTACATTAATCATTAAGTATTATATGGTAAAACAACAAAAATGAAATCACGGAAACTGAAATAAATTAAATTAAAAAGAATCAATTGATCAGAAGATCATTATCAGATCATCATATTAGTCAATTAATTAATTAAATTTAAAGCTTCAACTTCTTTGGTTGTTCCCATGGGTTTTCTTGGTTGGTGAAGTGACCGTAAGAAGCGGTCTTCAAGTAGATTGGTCTGGCCAAGTCTAATTCCTTGACAATAACACCAGGTCTCAAGTCAAAGTTCTTCTTGATGATGTTAACCAATTCATCAGAAGAGTACTTGGAAGTACCATAAGTGTCAACGTAGATGGATAATGGTTCAGCAACACCAATGGCGTAAGAGAATTGAACCAAAGCTCTTCTAGCCAAACCAGCATTAACCAAAGACTTGGCAACCCATCTAGCAGCGTAAGCAGCAGATCTGTCGACCTTGGAGAAATCCTTACCGGAGAAGGCACCACCACCGTGAGCACCCCAACCACCGTAAGTATCAACGATAATCTTTCTACCAGTAAGACCGGCATCACCTTGTGGACCACCAATGACGAATCTACCAGATGGTTGAATGTGGTAAACGGTCTTGTCATCCAATAAGTGAGCTGGAATAACCTTCTTGATGATGTGTTCGTGAATTTCTTCTCTTAATCTTTCGGTGGTGATTTCTTCAGCGTGTTGAGTAGAGATAACAATGGTGTCAACTCTGAGAGGAATGACAGCACCACCATCCTTCTTGTATTCAACAGTGACTTGAGTCTTGGTATCTGGTCTTAACCATGGTAAAGCACCAGATCTTCTAGCAGAAGCTAATTCAGCGTTTAACTTGTGAGATAACAAAATGGTCATTGGTAATTTTTCATCGGTTTCATCAGTAGCGTAACCAAACATAATACCTTGATCACCAGCACCCAATTCTTCAAGGGCCTTTTCGTAATGTAAACCTTGAGCAATATCTGGAGATTGTTGTTCAATGGCAACTAAAACATTACAGGTCTTGTAATCAAAACCTTTTTCACTGTCATCGTAACCAATGTGCTTAATGGTGTCTCTGACAATCTTTTGGTAATCCAAGTTGGCCTTGGTGGTGATTTCACCGAAGACCATGATTAAACCGGTCTTAGCAGCGGTTTCACAAGCAACCTTGGATAATGGATCAGCAGCCAAACAAGCATCTAAAATAGCATCAGACACTTGATCACAGATCTTATCTGGGTGACCTTCACCAACAGATTCGGAAGTAAAAAGGAATTTTTCAACTGGGGCAGACATGGTTAATTTTTTTTTAACTACTTGTTAAACTAAACACAGACTTGTTCAAAGTGGAAAATTTCCTTACACAACCGAAAAATTCTCGTGTATTTATATAATGGAGGAAAGCCACAATCGGGTATACCACAAGCAGATCTGTATACAGTCCAACGACCCGTGGGCATGTTTAGCGATGCCATTTGGCCAAAATTTTTCACCTTGAGTGTATTCGTTATAACACGTGACCGGTGCATGTGAAAAACGCCCTGATAAACCATCCACCCATAAATAGAACCAAATGCCAGACAGGTGGCCAGTTATTCGGAGATCTGGAGATCTGAAGAAGCAGTGGGTGAGGTCCCTGCATTGCCACAGTGCTGCTGTGTTTCCTGAGCCTATACCTCGTTTCAAACTCGCTCCTTCTGTGTTAACACGTCTATGTCTGTGGTACCGTGCGTCTAGATTATACGAGCAGAAAGATCTGTATCTGCACGTGTAAATGCACGTGTACTATTCGATGCAACCTCTACAGCCAATAAGTTGTTGAGAGCCAATCGGGCTTCCTTTACTGCATACAAAATACCTAGTAGATATAGAACTACTCCAAACCAATGACTCGCTCACCTCTAAGTCCGTTTAAACACTATTTTAGGTTACCAGGCACTAGTTAATCAACAAAAAAAAATTGGCCCATGGCACCATGTGTCAGTGCCCTTTTTTTGCAGAATCAATCTGTACCATATGTACTCAGCACGTATAATTATGCAATTGTACGACAAAAAAATGCCACTAGATCAATCAACCAACGGGGCCACATAATACAATAAAATAAATAGCCACCCCAGGACACCCCCCCCCAAATGATCACTTCCCTCAAACTGGACCCAACTCTTGTGACTACACAGTAGCCCATAACCATAACCATAACCACCAACACACAGACCAATCAGGAACTGAGGAAATTTTTCACTTCCTTCAAAACCTACCTCTTGGCTCGGGAAACCCTGCCACAATTGCATTGAGCCTGTGTCGATTGCACTCCAGGTCCGAGTCTAATCAGTAACCGTCTACAGCCGCTCGATCTCCATTTTTCTCGGATTCTTACATAAGCCAGGATTTGGTTTCTCAAGGTTCTCATTTTCTCAATGTCTCAGGTTTGGTGAAGTCTCCAGTGGGTGAAAATTCAATTCTCGAAGGCTCGCTGCACCTGCATGTAGTCCCTCTTCGCGATTTTTATATTTATGACGCGCTTCACGTCTAGTACGCGACTTTACAACTTCAGTTGCCAGTCAAAACTCTCATTAAACCCCCATCAACACCACTCTTTCATTACCAATGGATCTCTTAAACGACTTGGAGGACGTGTCTCCGTTCCAGGTACCGGTGGATTCGGCTTCAGAAGATGAACACGACCAAAATGATATCAATATCGACTTGAATGCCATCTCTAATACCTTTGGAGGTGCTGATTTAAGTATTTTATCAAGAGTTAAGCAAAGATTACAAGGAAATCAGCACTTGGAAGAAGAACAAAGCGACACTCAGGTGGTTGAAGCTCCAGAAGACCTTGAAGGTTCTCTTGGAAATTCCATCTTGGGTTTCGGGGCTGGCTCTGGATCTGAAGTACAGAAACTACCACAATTGGCTATTGACGAGTCTGAATATGATCAAACTCAAGCAATTGAAGTGAACAAAAGCATACAAGACACTCAGCCTTTGGGCACTTCCTTCTTATTGGCTGATACTCAACCAGTAGGAGTTTCAAGCAACCAAGAACACCAACAAACCCAAGCGCATCGAATGGATACTCAACCAATCAACGTAACACATGCATTTACTCAACCAATTGACGGTTCTACGCAACCAATTAATAGCGTTCCTGATGCTCAACCAAAATTATTCGAGTCTGAAGAGGAAAAGGAAGGAAACGATGAAGATATTTTACCGCTAACAAAAGAACAAAGAGCTGCTAAAATTGCTGAACTCGCTGAAAGGAAAAGACAAGAACGTATGGAAAAAGAAAAGCAATTAGAAGCAGATATCACTCACACTTCTCTTACAGATGAAGAAAATGATTTAAATGACCATAATGATACTGTTGTTTCCACCAACAGGGATGATGTTTCTACTAAACAATTGGAACAAGTACAAGAATTTATCAATATCCAAAAAAGAAATAAAGATATCAGACCAACATTCGAGAAGAAGATTACTTTTACCAAAGATAAGCTCTTGTCTGCATTCAGTGATGACGATGATAATGAAGATGAAGATGAAAGGCCTGAAGATCTAGGTTTGGAAAATCTCAAGTCTAGCCCAACTACTTCACCGATTAAGGGAAAGCAAGAGATCGAAGTCAAGTCAAAAGAAGATGACGATTTCGATGTTTCTAAGTTAAAGCCAAAAACTGCACCAATGCCTATCCAAAGCACTCAAAGAAATCCAATTGAGTCATATGCAAAGAACTTAAAGCAATTATTATTATCATCTCCTACTGCAGAAAACCCTACTATCAATTTAGATGATTCTGACTCTGATCTTGACTTACAATCATCTCCATCTAAGAAGGCATTTAAGATCCCAGAATTATCTAAAGATGAAAAGTTCATGGTTAAGCAAAAGTTCTCTAGAAAGAGATTTGGAAACACTAAGACCATTGGTGCTCAGTTTAGTGAATCAGCCAGTTCTAGTGCTCAAAAACAATTCATATCATGCTTGAAGAAAGCAAACATCAATCAATTGATAGCACACCATTTGGCTAATCCTAACCATGAGATGATCACTGAAATGGAGAAAGATGATGAAGTGATGGGATCATTATTGGAACGTGAAATGGAAAGAGTTCGTAATATCAGAAAGAAAGAAAGATTGAGAGAGCAAGCAAAGGTTGCGCTCACTCAAGCGAAAGAAGATAGTGAAGGTGAAGACTATCAAGAAGGTCAAGACGAAAATGAAGAAAATGTTCCTGATAGTGATGTTCCTGATAGTGAGTTCGACTCAGCTGAAGAAGGATACAGTGAAGATGATGAGGAAGAAAATGACCAAGAACAAGACGAAGATGACCAAAATGAGGAAGTCAGAGTCAAGGCAAGAAGATCCAAACTTGTTCTTTCTGATGAAGATGAAGATGAAGATGTTGACGATAATCAAGCTGAATCTGAGCCTGTTATTAAAGAAGTTAATCAAGTCGATGCTTCAGAAAGCGCTCGTAACGATGATAGTTATATGTTTGGAGGTAACCATGACGACATCAACATGAACGAAGATTTAATTACCACTGTCTCCTCTGATATTCCAGTATTGAGTGAAGACTATTCAGCTCACGAAACGCATTTATTTGCTCCAAATGGCTCTGGTGATTACAAATTGTTTCAAAATTTGCAACCTCGTTCTAAATTTTCGCAGCCATCCCAAGAAGTTGTTCATCCTACACAAGTTGCAGTACCACTTCCAGATTTCAGTGCTCCAAATACTCAAACGCTGGACCTTCATACTCAAATTGATCACACTGCAGCTGATCAAACCACTCAAGCTGATGGGACCCAACCTCTTGGTGACGATATCACTCCATTAAATGTTGAACAAGGTCGTGAACAAATCAGATTGGAAAACATTGAGGAGAATGCTGACGAGGAAGATGAAGAAGAGGAAGAAGAAGATCCAGAACTCATTAAGCAAAGAATCAAAGAGTACGAAGACAAGATTAGAAAGCGTGAATTGAAATTACGTAAAAAGAGAAAGGAATTGGAAAGAAAGGGAATCAAGAGCATCGTTGAAGGAGAAGCCGAAGAATCTGAAGATGAATGGCATGGTTTAGGTGGTGCTGATGGAGAATTCTCTGATCAGGCCAACTCTGAAGATGAAAGAATGATCGATAACAATTTCAACATTGACCTAAAGAATGAAGAAATTAGAAATAAGTTCATGGAAGATTACCAGATTAAGGATCAAAAGGAGTTAGAAAAATTATTGGATGATGTTAAGAATCACAGATTAACGAGAAAAGTTGCAGGCAATGGATTTGATATTGAATTAAGTGACGAAGAAGATGAAATATTGGCGGCATATAGAAGACAAAAAATGACTGAACAACAAGAAAGATTAGCCAAGAATAAGAAGCTTCAGGAATTATCTAAGAATGAAAAAATGAAAGCATTTTTTGCATCTATTCAAGAAGCTGAGTCTGTCATTAAACTTGATGATGAACTTGATGATGAGCCAGAAGAAATTATTAATGAAAAGTCTAATGAAGAACCCGATAATGAAGAAGGTGAAGAAAAAGAAGAACCTATCAAGAAAACTATTCGTATTGAAGAATCATTTGTTCAAAAGCAGTTATCATTCTTAACCACTGGTAATGATGAAGAAGAGTACGAAAGAGTACAAAGAATATCTAATTTCCAACATGGAATTGATGAAGAAGATGATGATGTGGAAGACTTACATACCTTGAAGACCAAGAGTTTAAGTAATTTAATCACCAGAAAATCTCAAAGTCCTGTTGAGGAAGATTCCAGTAAGAGAACTTATGAAGAAGTTACTGATGATGATGAAGAAAATGAATTCATGCCATCATTCAAAAAACCATCAATTATCAAGTCATTCAAATCATTCCAACACCAACAGAACGTCCAAATCAAAGATGGAAAACAACTGTTCTCGGGTGTTACTGTTAGTAAACAATATAGGGTTGCTTCGAGATCCAAGGCATCTATCACCTATCTTTCTAAAAACAATGGACATAACAAACAAATTAAGACTTCTCGTGAAAAGAGAATTGAAAAAGGTCTTAAATTATCTAAAGAACAAGGTAGTAAGTTGTTTGCAACCGGGGGATTCGATTCTTAAAATGTATATTATGTATAATAGAATATAAAAGTGTATGCAAAAATAAAAAGCAAACGAAACGATTAATAAAGAATTAATAGACATGTTTGTTTCGATATCAAGAGTAGCAAATTACCTTTATGAGATCACTTAAACCTCTAGTAGTGGTCAAGTATTGATGAGTTAGATAAATAGAACCAAGCTCGACTGGTATTTATGATATAGTAATTATGATAATTAATCGTGATGATAATTATTGATAATTATGAAAATAATTTAGCAACTGAATAGGTACTGTTTATGAAGAAACAGATGGCTATGTGTCCAGCATAGCTATAATTCAGGTTTCGGTTATAGGAAGACTCATTGAGAGAGCTTCTCGTAATGATCCATGACTTAACTTACTAATTACAGGTCTTCTAAAAACTGAAGATGTCCCATGGTTGATTACTCTGGTATTATTAGGACCAATAGTTAATTTGGAATGGAATCCATCGTTTCGAGATACTCGTATCGGTAAACGTTTGTTCTGGTACTCAGAATTTCCTTGGATGGGTTTCTTTTCCTTGGCTGCCTTTTTCAACTGCTTAATCTTTTCTGGAGTAGCTGGTTGTGGAGTATTAACAAGGGACAAGAAACTGTCCGTCAATGATTTACTAATGTTGTCAATACTCTTTCTTCTTTCATCTTGAGATGGGAAATATCTGCTTGGGGAGTTTAAACCTGGGAGGTACTTTTTAGGAGAGTTTAGTGAGAAATTAAACAAAGAAAATCCTTTTGTTGGTGAAGATTCTTGAGACTTTGATGAGGTTGATGATTTAGATGATTTACCTGATGATGATGACGATAAACTAGCAGTAGGTTTACTGACTTTATTTCTCGATATAACCTCATTTAAGAGTTGCTTTGAGTCATGAATGGTTTTCGATTTGCTAGTAGATGTTCTTTCGGTGCTGGTGCTAGTGCTGGTGACGGTTATAGTGGTTTCTTGACCTCTATAATTGCTATGTTCGATAGTTGGTTTAACCACCATTGAAGAGCTCATGATATTTTCCACTGGGTTATGGAATATGTATGGCTTTTGAGGTTTTTTGTATATGCTATCATCTGAATTAGACTTGTATAAATGAGGGAATGCATCTGTGAAATCGTATCTGCTTTCTCTTAAAAATTTATCGAAATTATCAAACTTTTGTTGGCCAAACGAAAGTTCCCTTGGCGAATAGTCGGATACTTGGGAGATGAACGAGATGTTATCGAAATCAGCATGGTCATCAAGGCCAATCGTAAGAGAATTCTCAAGATCAATGGATTTGGTATCATATTCAACTTTGGAAAAATCAATTGATCTAGAGAGAGGATCCGAATATGGATTAGTACCGAAGTCCGGGCATGTCTTGGAAACAGGATCATCATGATCATCATCACAGTCAAATGGATTACTATTGGAATGTTGATGTTCTGGGTAAGTTCTTGAGATATCCGAAGGGCCTTCTGATGGGGCATCGTAATTGCTCATTATATCATCATTATTAATGGAAAGAACTGGATTGGTAGGAGACTTGGAATAATCATGGTCCAAATCTTTAAAGTTATCTGCCTTTAAGTTACCATAAGTAATGAAATGCTTGAGACGGTTGAAACGGAGCTTTTCAGTATCTTCATCTTCGAATTGTGACAAAATATTGGACTTTTTCATAGGGGCTGCCTTATTAAAAATGTTGACTGAGGATGGAGTCTCTGGTAAAGAGTTTGATCTTAATCTTAAACCTAAACCAGAGTATTGATCTGAAGGAGAGCTAGCTACGGTCTGGTCATCTTCACATTCATCAATGGTTTCTACTTGAGTAATAGGATCATTATTTTCCATGATATTCGAAGCAACAGAGGTGGCTTCGCTCACGGTACGTTTGGATATTGGAGTGTTGTTGGATTTACCATTAGGAGTAGAATCAACGGTGTATCTGGTAGATATAGGGGATTGGGTGGCAGAAGACTCGTAGTCTTCGTATGCAATGGGGTTGATATTAAAGAGCCCAGATAATCTATATCTGGATTTTTTCTTGTATACTCTCTTGGTGTTGCAGCGGATTGGTTTAAGCTTCAAACTGGCCAAGGAGCTTTTGGTGACTAGTGAAGGTCTAGACGAGGCACTAGTATTGGAAGTTGTGGTGGTGGAAGGCTGTGGAGATTCTTGTTGTGCTGATGCTTCTTGCGGTGCATCTTGTATTATCGGCACTTCTTCCTTGTGATGTTTGACGCCTGAATACATGTCGTTTTTCTCCAATTTCTTGACCAAGTATCGGAACTCTTCTGTTAAGGTCTCAAACGACATTTGGTTAGTGACAATATCGTTGGTATGCATGTTGGATTCGAGATAAAACGACTTCTCGTGAAGGTTGGCGAACTCCTTCATCAGCATGGTATTGATGTCCATCAAGTCCCTCACATCATCTATACTTTCGTCCATCTGGGCAGTCTGAGAATTGGCATATGCTATTCGAGATATAATGTGATGGGACTCATCAACACAGTCCACGAGCCTGTCTGAACGTTCCTCGAGGGCATCCACAAAGGCAAGGATCAGATCAAGCCGGCTCATACTAAACTAGATCTTTCAGTTGGTACAGCTTTTTTTTTCCTGCTTTCAAGTGGATGAAAATGTGTAGAATAGAAAGGATTAATATTATTGAATATTAAAGATTTGAGGTAATGAAGAAATACACTGGTTTTGGAAATGAGTGGAAGTGACTGTTACGAGCAGCGACGATGCAGTTGGATCACGTTAGTGGGGGAGGTGGATGTGTAGGGAGCACACTAGTGGACAAGGGACGGAGGAAATGTACTGGTGGTTCTTTTTTAGTGTTGGTAGACTTACTGGGTATATGATTTGTATCCGTATCCTGCATTCAGGTTATGTAAACAGCATTGGCAGGTGTCCAGATTAGGCAGGTACATAACCTATTGAGAGCGCAGCGACGAAATTTTCTGTGCAAACCGGCGCTAAAGTTCCCAGAAATCGCTGAGCCTATTGATATTATTCTAATCCATCTCTTTTGAAACTTGAGCTGCAAAAGGTCCAACGGTGCAACGGGATTTTACGGGTCAGTCTGGCTAGGTTCTGGTGTGTATTTCTCTGTAAATACTGTCCACCGCTTAGACTCTATTCCAGCTGTTGTTTACTGGTCTCTCCACCACCACTAGCCTGATAAATCACGCTTGATGCAACTCTAACTGCAGGGTACTGCAATCGCTGCATCTCGCTGTTCCTATAACAACATGTTGGCTAGAGGAAAAATCGCGTCTCTATTTCATAGTACAACAAACCAGAGAAATTGATTACTGCGCTCTATAGTGACTATCCTTAGGGCTCAAGGAACCCACTCCGATATACTGAGCTATTTTCTTTGACTCTTAGATTTTCTAAGCCGCCCCTTTTTTTCATCATGTCTTTTTTCAATGTGTTTGGGTCCACTTTTGTCTCTTACTGCGATCTACGAAGAATATTTTTTACCCAATAAACAAACATGAAGTCAATTTTTCTTACAATAATAACTTTGATAAAATATCGCTTCCATTCCCAATCTCATACCAATTTGTTTCGGTCTATTTACGACTCGCCTTGGCACTACGTTACAACCGTTTTTTTTTTTTTTTCTTCCTCTACCAATGAGCTTATACTACTAGCGATATATCCTCGGTATACCTAACAACATCTCTAGAAAACTAATAACTAAGTAATCTGCGTATCTGGTGTACACTTGGTCCAGTAGCCTCAGATCGCTCTCTGGCTTAGCAGAGCTACCAATTGGGCCTATGTCGATTTTTATGTCTATTTTTAAATTGCATACTTTCCGAGACATCTTTTTCACAACCTCAAATATTGTTGATTTTTATAGATTTTCACACTTTTTAACAATTTCGCAACTTTTATGGACCAGATAATTGAGACAGACACGTCCGTATGGAATACCTATAACCATTAGAGTTGGTATATGTTAGTAAGAGTACAATCAAGTAAATCCATAAAAAACCTACTGGAGTTACATTGACCTTTATTTTGGGATTTATTACCTTTATTTTGCTCCTTTCATTGTCCTCCAACTACATGTATTTCCATACTATAGTCTCAGTACTTGGCTTTAAAGCTGCAAAATACAATTAAAAACCCATATATCATCCAAAAAACCAATTGCTGGGAATGAAGCCTTTGATTATCTTACAATTATCATTGCATTCCTTCAATTTACTTATATTATAGATTATGCTATACTAAACTATTATGCCTTGGATTTCTTAGAAGGCATTTCTTCCTCCTCCTCATCATCGTGATCTCTCTTGTGCTTCTTATCTTTCTTTTCCTTCTTTTCTTTCTTTTCTTTCTTTTCCTTCTTTTCCTTCTTGTCCTTCTTAACTAATTTATTTTCATAAACTGCTTCTTCAGGGGCTTCGAAATCCTTTTCTCTTTCTTGCTTTCTCAAGCCAGTGACCTCTTCTTGCTTTTCTCTCTTTTCTCTCAACTTCTTGATTTCCTTTTCCTTCTTACCAAGGAAATACTCACCACTTTCAATTTGTAAATCAATCTTTCTAGGAGTTTGTGCAGGTGGGAATGGAGTGTAAACCTTCTTTTCCTTCTTGGTGGTCTTGGACTTCTTTCTAGCAACATTTCTCTTCTTGAAACTTGGTAAGAATCTAGACCAATCTTCTTCGGCAAGATCTGGGTTCTTGGCTAATTCTTGTTTAATCATTAATTCTTTAATATAGTAAATTGGATGAACATTCTTCATACAATCTTCAACAACTCTTCTGACTTCTTTCAATCCTTTGAAAGGTCCCATAGCACTGACAGTGTTACCTTGAACCAATACATAACATTTGGTTAATAATTCCAATGCTTTTAAAGTATTACCATTTGGACCCACCAATCTTTGTCTTCTCTTGATAAAACGGTCTTTGTTGGCAACAAAGTTACCAATCTTAATGACATCACAAGCAATATCATCTTGTAAAATCTTGACAGCTTGAGGGAATGGAACAGATCTTGCTAATAATTTAATTAAATCACGAGCCTTAATAATCATAGCAGGATCAAAAGTTTTGGTAGTGGTCTTGACAGTCATGGAACCATCAACCAAGTTCAACTCACACCTGATATGGTGTTTTTCCAAAGAACTGGTAACTTCACTCCATATTGATCTTAAGTATTGTTCTCTATATTTAGGGAATAAAGTCATGAAAGAGGATTCCTCGGCAAAATGCTGTCCAGAAGCGTTGTGTTCTGGCTTGAACTCTTCGAGGGCCCATTTGTCTATATCTGGAGTATCCCAAGGCTTGTCTCTATTATGTGTGGAAGGCATGATGGAATGGTGTAGTGGCGGTTGTATTAAGGGAAGTTGGAGATGAGTTGGAGATGAGTTGGAGATGAGGTTCTGGAATTTTTTACCAGTCACGTGCGAAATCAGTATGTGCCATATTATAAAAAGTTTCTCATACAAGACGCTAAAGGAAGATATACAAAACCCCAAGCGATGCCTCCAAAGAAACAAACCAAGGTTGCCAAGAGAAAGGTGTCTAAGGGTGCCAAGA
The DNA here is from genome assembly GCA_030574995.1 of Suhomyces maxii. NCBI lineage: Eukaryota > Fungi > Ascomycota > Pichiomycetes > Serinales > Debaryomycetaceae > Suhomyces > Suhomyces maxii. The sequence continues at coordinate 140,491 of JAJMGC010000014.1, forward strand.
CCAAGAAGTCCGAGTCAAAGGCCAACAGAATCAAGATCCACAAGTTGAACTCAGACATCAATGAAATACAAGAGATCCAACAGTTGGCAGCCACATCGGTTAGCCAACCAAAGCATACTTTGGATTCGAAGAGTTTAAAAGAAGACTTGAAAAAGGATGAAGAGTTAAAACAACAAAAGAAGAATGTCAACAGCGACTTATCGAAGCAGTTGGAGTTACTCAGTGGAATGGGGCTCTAGATACCAGAGAAGAGATTACCAGGCCAGGTCAAAACCAACATCAATAGGAAGGCCAAAATATAGAAGGGTTTGAATGTGATGGAATGGCTAGCACGAACTAGGAAGATGTTACAGGTGAACGTTGTGAAAGAGCGAGAAGTGTGAACAGAGTAATATGGTCTCATAAGAGTGACAGGTCATATTCCTTTGACAATGTCAAGCTAGCACTTGCTACTATTTTTCTCACCAATCTCACCCACTACATTAGTCTCACTACTTACTAAAGGTATCTCTTGAGATCCTCACCGTAAAGCTTTACACAGGGATGGGTTGTTAGATTGTTGGAGAAGAGAATTACCAGCTGAATTGAAATTTGATATTGACTTGAACGGATTTTCATTATTCCCAGTACACTGAGAACAGAAGAACGTGAGGAGAAAAGGATTGAGATAGATGGCAATGTCAAAAAGAAGGGTAACATAAATTGGTACATTAGATACCAACCAAGAACCAAGAACCAAGAACCAATCTAGCCTAGCCTAGCCACGCGACAACGGTAAGATTTTCATCGTCAGAAACAAGAACTGGGCATAAAATGTTGGCCATAGCATATTTCCTACAGGTGAAGGTCAGGAGATAGACCAGCCATTCCAGCCTCATGTATAATAGATAGTATAGACGATAACTAATGGACAATTAACGAAACAAAAACACACTTAGTTCTCCACTCAAAAATATGCCAGAATCACAGGCTGTCCCTCCTTCGGCTACAGCCCTACAACTTGCTGTCATTGACTTGGGGCGACCACTTACATCAGTCTAGATTCGATGCGAACTAAACATAGCATCTCGAGTATAAGTGAGATTAATCTGATGCACACCTGGAAACGTAGTGTGAACAAAGTATTGTCACTATCAAGGATTGGAACCAAAAACCTTTGAAGACTCCCTCAAAGCCCCAGTCTCTTCTCTAATTGGCCAAGACCAGCAGTTACTCATTGGGAATAATGTGATGACACAGTCGCATGTAATTTATTCCACAGATTGCAGACACTACTACATTCGGAGCACTTTATTACCAAAGCAGAATAAAATAAGATGTCTCAGATGAACTAAAGACTTAGGAACACCCACCGAAGAAAATAATAAATTACCCAAACCTACACCTTGAAATCCTCGACCCAAGATTGCATCCCCAGGATTACTAGCCTCTACTACGTAAATATACTCATGAAATAAATTAGTGAATTATTTAATTAATTGACTAATAAAATACTTATTTACCAAACCACTGGTGGAAATTGTTCATTAATAGACAGAAAATGCTTACTGTAGTTGTAGCGAATGGTGACATCTGACATCACCCGAGGTATCCTTTGACAATAGCACCAACGGTCTTTCAGTAGGCTAGCAAAAAGAAAACGCTTAGTTTGTTCTAACCAACGGTTGATCGATAGCAGAACGCGCGACTTTTTTTTTTTTTGGTGTCTCAGCCTTGTTCCACATCTGTATTTTGCAGCTATTGGCTGTGGTTTGATTGGCAGGAGGCCACTAGTTTGGTAGGTACACCTCGAGGAAAATGGCCCTTGGGCCCTTGGCCTTCTAGCCTTCCATTCCTGTCCCCTCCCCCAAAGAAAAAAAAAAGCAGGTTATTGATTAGTTGTAATGATCCCCGTAAAAAGTGTAAAAAGTGTAAAAAGTTAAAAAGCGTACAGTGTAAGGTGTAAGGTGCAAAGTGTAAACCATTACTAGGTTACCTGGTTACCAAGCTACACATAATGAGTTAGTGACTTCTGTAGCTGAAGATACGGTGACAACAGACATATGTAAACATCATCGATAGACAATAGCCAGAAACACCTAATGACTTGTTATTGTGGTGTCGTCTATACCAATGGAAAAAAAGGACTCATCTTCCCATCTATTTTCGGCACATTTATTCCCAATCGGGGCTACCAGTTGTAAGGAGGTACTTGGACGCGTACCTGAAACACCAAAACTGCAAAACGCGTCCAGGGCAAAAATTTTCGACTGGCTGTTTACTCTACCAACTTTGGTAACTTTCTTATTTATCTAATCATTTCATCACTCCTTTTCTTAACATCACCAATTTGAAAGTTAAACCGGTTCATTGTAACTACCCTCATTATCCAACCCAACCCAACCGAAACCGAAACCGAACAAACTCAAACCCAAGAACAACCACAGCTTTCCTTTTACTATCCCCTCTCCTCCATTAGACCCACCAAATATAACATAAAAGAATGTCTCATTCAAGACAACCATCGATAACGTCGTCAATCATGTCGACCAGTCATAGTCATCCTCAAAAGATTGGACCTTGGAAATTAGGAAAGACTTTAGGTAGAGGTGCCACTGGAAGAGTGCTTCTTGCTACCCATCAAACCACTGGACAAAAAGCCGCTGTTAAAGTGGTATCGAAATCAGAACTTGCTGACAATGATGATCACAAAAAGAGTACTGATGAAGCAGGGTTACCTTATGGAATAGAAAGAGAAATCATCATCATGAAATTATTAACCCATCCAAATGTTTTAAGATTGTATGATGTATGGGAAACTTCTAAAGCCCTTTATTTGGTATTAGAATATGTCGAAGGCGGTGAATTATTTGATTTATTGGTAGAAAGAGGTCCTTTACAAGAAGTTGAAGCCATCAAATATTTCAGACAAATAATATTGGGTACTGCTTATTGTCATGCCTTAGGTATTTGTCATCGTGATTTAAAACCGGAAAACTTATTATTAGATGCTTCTCTTAATGTTAAATTAGCCGATTTCGGTATGGCTGCTCTTGAAAGTAATGGTAAATTACTTGAAACTTCTTGTGGTTCTCCTCATTATGCTGCTCCAGAAATTGTTTCTGGTTTAAAATATCATGGTGCTGCTTCTGATGTATGGTCTTGTGGTGTTATATTATTTGCCTTATTAACTGGTAGATTACCATTTGATGATGAAAACATTAGAAATTTATTATTAAAAGTTCAAGCTGGTAATTTTGAAATGCCTGAAGAAATTAGTTATGAAGCTCAAGAATTAATTGGTCTTATGTTAACTGTTGATCCAATGAAAAGAATTTCTACTGAAAAGATTTTATCTCATTCTTTATTATTAAAATACCCAATTCCTAATGAAGATTTAATTAGTGTCAAATCTTTACCCCATCCTGAAACCGCATACAAATCTTTAGGATCGGTAAAAAATATTGATAAACAGATTTTATCTAACTTATCCATTTTATGGCATGATAGACCTCAAGAAGATATAATACAATGTTTATTAAAACCCGGTTCTAATCCTGAAAAAACCTTTTATGCTTTACTAATGAGATATAGACATAACCAAGGTGAAAGTGGTTCTAATTCTCCTAAAAAGTCTCATAGTTTCAATACTAAAAGAGGAATGGTTCGTAGTGGATCAGTTAGTACCAAAAATACTCCTAAGAAAAAGAGAGCCAGTCAAATCAGTGCTTCAAGACGTTCCTCATTCCAATACAAACCTAATAATAATAACAGTAATAATAGAGCTTCAATTATTAATACCAATGGAAGATATTCTGCTTCTTCAAGTGTTCAAAATTCTCCAAGAAAATCTCCAAAAAAGTATGGACAATCTCCCGGTAAATCTCCAAGAAAGTATGGTTATAATCAATCTCCTGCTAGATCTCCTTATAAATCTCCAACTAGATCTCCAAGAAAGTACCAACAATATGATGATTCTACTCCTCAACCAGCTATTCCAAGAAATATTTATAATGAAATTGTATCAGCACAAAGAAATGGTTCTCTTCAATCGATGCCTCCTTCCTTACCTTCAAAGGATAGTTATTTAGCTCAAAGAGCTGCTAATCAATATAATCAACAAGTCCCAATTTATGAACAACAAGGTACTGAATTAACTGAAGTTAAAAAGTATGAAACTAATACTTTAAAGAACGCTCCAGAAAACTTCATTCGTGATTCTCCTGATGAAGGTAGAGAAAATCCAATTGTGGATGAAATTAGTTCTCAAGATTTATTAGCTTATGCTAATTCTCAAGAAGCTAAAGCTGAAACTAATAAGAGAGGTTCAGTTATCAAAAAGAGTAATTCTAAGAATAGATTATCTAAAAGAAAATCTTTAAGAGCTTCTATGACTTCAGGCTTAAAGAGAAATTCTATTACCATGAAACTTTTATCTACTTATGCTAAACTTTCGGGTGAAACCGATTGGGAATATATGGATAAGCAAACCAAGAGAACTTCGGCCACTTTTGCAACTCTTTGTGATAAAATCTTCAACCAAGAACAATATGATGCTGAAGAAGAAAACTTGGAAGATGAAGAAGAAAAAGAGGCTAAAGAATATGAAAGATTAATGGAAATTGAAAGAAAGAAACATGAGGCTGAAATGATTGCTAGAAAGGAATTGGAAAAGAAGCGTAGAAGACAAAAGAGAAAATCTTTACTTAGTTCTCGTAAATTAAGTATTTTGATTAAAGATGATAACAATAGCGAAGTTGAAGTTACTGAAAATGAAATAAGTCAACCAAAGAGACAATCCAAATATGGCTGGAGATCATTATCTGAAGGAAATAAGGATCAATTGACCAGTGAAGAAGTTGAAAAATTGAAGAAGCGTTCTGCTACTCAACCTGTGCCCCAAAGAAGACAAACTCCTGTTTTAACAAGAAGACCAGTTTCCAGATTAGATCCATTATGGAGTGCTTATGAAAATGAAGAATTGAACCGTGCTAAGGATGCTTTGGATGCTGAATTAAAGGAAAGCAGAAAGAAGAAGGAATCCGCTCGTAGAAGAGAATCAAAGTACAGAGAATCTAAATACAAAGACGCCAAAAATAGAGACTCTAAGTATAGAGACTCTTCTGCAAAGGAATATGATAGAGAATCTAAGTACAGAGAGTCTTCCAGAAGAGAATCAACCTACCGTGATTCCTCTACCAGAGATTATGATAGAGAATCTAAGATTGTCAAAGACTCTAAGAACCGTAATAGAGAATCAATGGTTCATAGGGATTCTAAGTACCGTAATAGAGACTCTGTTATTTCTGTGATGGATGATAGAAGATTATCTAGACACTCTAGATATGAATTACCAGAACCAGAAGTTGAAGATTCCGACCTTAGTGAAGAGTACATGTCAGAAATCAGAAAGTCTAGATTATTAAACTCTCAATTGAATATCCATGGCAACTTACAAGATTCTCCAGGTCCAAAAACATTAATTGGTAATGTGAAGATTCCAAATGTTACTAGAAAGTCTAGACATTTTTCGAGCGGTGATAATAAGAGATTATCTGTGTTGTCTATGTATTCGACCAAGGAATCTTACCGTGATTTGCATTCTGTTTTGAACAGTGGTGATGAAGATATGGCATCTGTTCCAGGATTAAGAAGATCTTTCGCTGATAGATTGGATCGTGCTGGACTTGCAGATGATGAAGATGAAGAACCTTTGGATGAAGGATCCATAATGGATTTTGAAGAACATTTGGCTAACAAGAGATCATCTTACTACTCAGCTTCTACCAAAAGAAACTCTAGATATGATACTAGTAAGAGACTCAGTCAAAGACCAATTTCCCAACTACCTGATCTTCCAAATGAAGATGATGAAGAAGAAGTTGAAGAAATTGACGAAGAAACTTTTGTTACTAGAAATGAAAAGAATCAAAGAAGAAAGAGTCAAAGATCCAAGTATGATGATGAATGTTCTATTGAAGGTGATACTGATGTCTTTGAAAACATTAAGTTACCTGAAGAGGTTGCTAAAGAACAGAAAAAGAAGCAACAACAACAACAACAGCCACAAACCATGACCAAACCCAAACATAAGAGTATGTTACCAAGTGCTGAATCTATGCTTATTCCAGACCCTACTAAAGTTCCAATCCATGCGGGATCTTCTCAACCATATCCAAAGGTGCGTAAGAACAAGGATGAAGACAGCCCTCCAAAGCCTCCGGCACATGCAGTCAAAAAACCATTGGAAGACTCTACCAATATCCCAGAGCCCCAACCACAACAGAAGAGAAATAGATCTATTTTCAGAAAATTATCTTGGGGTTCAAAGAAGGCACTTGATGAACCAACTCAAAAGCCAACTCAATTACCTTCTCCAGCTGATTCAAGATCTGCTTCTGCTGAAGATAAGCCAAAATCGTCCTTCTTTAGATGGTTTTCTTCGTCATCCTCTTCTGCTCCTACTGAAAATCTTAGTGCAGAAATAAGAAGATTCAAGACCATCTTACCAAAACAAGAAATGTCTACAGCCTTGTATGCATTATTGAACTCATGGTCCAATTTCGGTATCAAAAACTTGAAGAATGATCAATTCGCTTACAACATCACTGGTGGAATTTCTTCTCAAAATGCTTTCAACTTGAAGAGTTGTAAATTCAGAATCAAGATCAATGCCAGAGAATATGACCAAAAGTCAGAAATTGTTTGTGCAAGAGTAAAGGGATCCAAGGTGACGACAGATACTTTATTCAAGGAAATTGAAAAGGTTTTGAGAAAGGAAGGTGTTTTGGACCAATTAAATACCCAGTCAAGATGAGTTTAATGCTTGATTACCCAACCAGATTTTAAGTAGACTAGTGTAATATATATGATTAATTAACGAACAATCAGACAAACAAGTAGTTAAATCAAGTTAAATAGAAAAATTGCTAAATGCCACTTCAAATCAAAATCAAGGATTATGATATAGAATAGAAGCCGATTTATTTACGAATCCAAGTTTAAATTGAACAAAGAAGACGTGAGTTTACGATTGAAAACAAATGCACATACTTAAAAATTTATAAAAACCTATAAAGTGGCCAACACCTATAGGTAATTTCTGCTTTTCATTATCTAATTAGCATCAATTGTCAAAGAAAAAGACTTTCCAAAAGTAGTTTTCACAACCATTTATTCATTTACACTATGATCCAATGGGCCAATAATTTCTCCTTAGCCATTTATATTACAAGGTTCAAAAATCTTTCACCCAGCTTTTCAACCAGATTATTCTCATTTGTTGAAGTGTTATTTGGCACATCATACTCATTCATTGAGTTTGTACCAAGGATAGTTTGTTCCTATTTCTTCCAGTTGCCCAACCTCCAAATACCACAATCCGATTGTTTTACAACTGTAACTATAATAGGAGAATGTTGATTGAAGAGCCATCCACATAAAATAATACTGTACCTCGTAATCATGTTGATATTTCATTTTTTTGAAGAGTATCAGCCACATTGTAAAAATGTTGCAGAACACCGTCCTGTAACTTTTGTCCTAGAACTGGAGATTGAATATATTCGTGGGGAAAATCTTCAGGAAATTCAAATCTTGCAAGTATATCTCCAAACAAGTTTTGAGATGTACATGATCCAGGAATTGTGGTACGAATAATTTATACTCAAGTATTTTTGTTTTATAAAACTCTAGTATAGTTCTGGTTCTTCCTGGTTTCTATAATATCTAAAACAATTTTCTTCAATGATTGAAGTTTGTTTATTTGATTGGAATTTATGACCACTTAACAAGTACAATTATATTACATATTTTAGCCATTTATATGAGAAAAGACTTTGGAAAGATCTTCTACACCGAATATACTTGGAAACTGTGTCCCATATCTAATTTTAATATTCTTGATTCATATATTCCTTTTAGCTTCGCAAGTTTTTGCAACAATAATAGTACCATTGCTCATGTATGTCGCTTCAATCAACCGCTTTCTTACAATTATAAAAGCTACATTGCCTTAGAGGCATAACGGCCAAAAAAGTCACTTTAGTTGACCTACTCCATTGGTGACTTTGGGTATCGAAACTCTTTTATTACTAATCAAAAATCGATGTTGCAGTCATGGACCAACGAGCGATTCATGTAACACGAAAATCTTTAGACTACTGACCAGTGAATGAGGACTCAGACATTGCAATTAATAAACACTTCCACAAACCTTGGACATGATAAAATCTTGCAACTTGTAGAGTGAAAAATGTTGACTGACCATTATCTGAGGTCACTAGACGCCTCGATCTGAGTACTACAAATTAATATCTATGCCAATATTTCACTATGTTCGTTTACTAGACTTGTACTATAGAGTCTATCCGGATATTTATGTTGAATACTATGTTAGGGTAATTATGTTGAATCGTAAAACCACTACGGGAACTTTCTCCCGTTTACAAACTTTAATGAACTTATGGAAGTTCAAATTAACTCATGATGAAATTAATGGGTAGAACCAAAAGACAAAGACAAGGACAAAGACAAAGAAAATTTTTTTTAAGTTCTTTCATTAAATCTCTCTGATATTATTTTGTTTTTAATTGTTTTATGCCCTGGTTCCAACCAATATGTTTGTTATCCCGCCCTATTATTAATGCTACAAGAAGTAAAATTAAAAGATGCCCCAGACGTCTTCACAACCATGGGCAAACTTGGAACAAGCCACAGATGCTGATAATGGATAATCAGAAAGACCGATTTTTTCATCAACAAATTCATCTGCAAAAGTATCTTTACCTCTAGCCATGGCACCGACAAAGACACATATACTTTCATCATCATCTAAAGTGGTGACATAATCTTGAACTCTTCTAACTTCAGCATCAAATGATAAAGTGATCTTACGACACTTGGTTGGTAAATGATCAGTTATTGGGTTTTTAATAACTTTTAATAATTTTTCTTCTGAATTGACGGATCTAATACTCAATTTATGTAATAATTGAACCATTAAACCAGAAAATCTCTTGAAAGTTCTTGGGATTCTAACACTTGGATTCACCTCTATTAAAACTCCTCTTGCTGTTTGGATATAGACTTGTAATTTACCTGCTTTATTGATAGGAGAATCCAATAATGTTAATAAACATTGATGGGTTATATCAGGTCTAGCCTCAGCAATATCTCTACCCATCTTTCTCAATAAACCTTGATGATCATCACAATTCAATAATGCATACTTGTCACCACCTGGACCTCCAGTATTTAATTTATGAGTTTCTAAACAAGCTTGTGATAATACAACCACCAATCTTTTGGTACTCTTATCTTTAGAACTAAGTGGCGTAGGTTGCACTGGAACAAGAGAAGCTGGTGAAGCAGAAGCCTTTTCTTCTTTGGTACCGTTGGAACTGGCACCGGCACTGGCGTTACCGTTATTTTTAGTTTCACTCATTCCCGTCTATATTTCCTTTTAGGATGGTTGGTTTGTTGGTTGTTGGATGTTGGTTGGGGTTTGGTGATGGGTCTATACAAACTTTCGAGACTAAATCAAGAGTCCACCCGATGTTTAAAGAAATTTTCCTGGGATGGCGCACGTGAGTCTAAAATCAATCTGGGTGGGTGGCACTTGGTGCGGATTAACTTGGGTGTGAAAAAAACACCATTAATGATAAGAGACACAAGTCAGAGAAAGACACACAGCAAACCAGGCAACAAATGACGGGCCATGTCAGACAGTGATTTCGATGATGATGACGATGAGTTGTTGCAGGCGTTAATCACGGGGAAGGCCGACGTGGACACTTATGTGACCCAGGCCCAGACTGTGGTGACTCCTGATGTGAGGTTACTAAATAACGCGACCATGACCGGACTGGATGCAAGAGGACATGAGGGCAATGAAACTACTACTAGTGGCACGGCACCGCCAGCTGAACCAATCCCAGTATCGACGCTACCAGCTCTAGCGGCGCCACCGATTCCAGCGGCTGTTAATGTGGCTCTGTCTGCCCCCTCCAAGACCAACGGACTGGTACCTCAGGAGGTGCAAGGCCAGCTCTACCGTGCGGAAGGAGAGATTGCAATATTACGGGCCCAATTGGCCCAGGTACAACAACAGAAACAACAAGAGCTCTCCAGACTCAAGGAAACGTATGAGCTGAACAAGAAGAGCTCAGAAGACCAGGTTTCGCTGCTCAAACACGCGGTACAGAAGTTGGAGGACGAGAAGAAGTTCTTGAATAACGAGCTAAAGACAACCTCCTATACAAAGAGAAGAAAAATCGACTCTCTGGGTGACTACGAACCTCAGGAATCCAGTCTTCTTGAACCGCAAAACATTTCTGTTAGTGTCTCTACACCTGAATCTACACTTCCACCACCACCACCTTCAACCACAGTAGCATCAACTTCATATGTTCCAAAAATCCAGAAAGTCATCAAGCTTCAAAATGACTCCTCCGTGCTTATAGAAAGATTATGGAACCATTGTATCAACGGGAGTCCTCGTTCATGCTTGAGCTATCTCAGTAAGATTTGTATTGATTATGATCTTACCGTGAAAGATTTTAAAATTGTCAAAAGGACTGCCATTTCGTCCTCAATCGTGGAATTTCTAATGATAAGAAAGAATATGAGACTAGATGAATTGGTAGAATCATTTTGTGTTTCTTTAATAGAAGTGATTGACCATTTATTGCATAAAAAAATGATACTTTCAGTACCATTTTTAATATCTTTGATTCATTGTGCTATTTGTTTCCGTCCAGTAGCAACAGCAAAACCTCTAATTGTCACATTACTTACTAGGCTCAAACAAATCACAGATAATTTATCATTTTTAGTGGATTCCAACCTTAATGAAGAGGATCTTATAAATTATCATGATGTACCTAGTCAAATCATGATTATTGAAAAGTTTATATTCATATCATGTGTGGATTTGATTGAAAAAATGGTAACTTTTGCATCGATGTACCAAGTAAGCTTCGTACAAGAAATCTGGAATGATGAAACTATATCAGCCGATTTGTTTCTGATATGTTTACCAGAAAATACAGAAAGATTTAAAAACTCTTCTCAGATAAATTTGGTAACTAACTTTGTTGAAATGCTCATTTCTTCAATCACTCCAACTACATTTGCATATAATCAAGGTCCAAGAGGTCCCTTGAACGATTCCAGAATAATAAATTCCCTTCTTAAGATCTTTCTAATAGATATATCGATTAAAGATGACTTCATGTTTTATGGGTTAAACAGAATCATGGGTAATAATGTGAATTTTAAGAAGATCGATTCGATCATCCCCATTACTGATGATTCTTTAAAAAATTACATCATTCATATTCCAGAACCAATTCCATTTGAGCTCTTGAATCAGGATTATCTGAGTAAATTTGAAGTTCAGTCTTTACATGATTTCCATCTATTAAATTTAAGATTAAGAGTGGGACAATTATTGGAAGCTTATGTGGTTACTAAGCAATCAGTTGATATATTGAAACAGAAAGAATATTTCAAGTCAATTATCAGAGTGATTGGTTTTGAACAGATATACATCATGAGATCTCCAAGGTCCAAATTCATTCATTTAAGGATTCAGATAGTCTCTATTTTGGTGAAGATTTTAAACTACTTGACCAAAGATTTAAGAGAGATTAACAATCTAATCTATCCTGAAACAATGTACGAATTATTTGTGGTACTTCTGAGAATTGCATTTGGATCAGATTCATTATCGATTGATGCATACAAGTTATTAGCTGAAATTAGAAGTATGGGTAGAAAAGAGCCCGTATTCAATTCTTGGACAGAATTAAAGGCTAGAGAATTAAATCATGTAAACTATCAAGATATAGGTGGGAAGATGTTGGCAGATATAGAGAGTGATTTTGCCAATGGGTTTGAGTTTCCTTACGAATTAGATACAGTGGAGTCAGCAAGAGAGATATTGAATATTTTTGTTACCCATGAAGAAGCAGATAATTTATATTTCAATATGAACCCTGGAGAGACATCAAACTTTGATGAGATGGACCTCGTAGAGTGAAAAACGGCAAAGATTTCACCTACCGTAAGTAAATGTAGTATATAGGTAGCATAAATTCAAAGAATGGGTAATAGAAACAACTGTAGAAAGAATATATGGGCAATGATCCTGATACGTTGGACATCTTCACCTTTATCACAAATGTATGGACATTCACTATAACAGACCAACAAATAGTGGATTGTTCTTTCCACTTCTTTTGTGGAAGCTGCACTACTGCCACTCTTGGCCCTGGAAAGCCAGCGATGCCTACATTTTTCAACCAAACGAATTGTCGGTCGTTCCTTATGGTACAATGTTGATTTAAACTACACACGTACAGATTAATAATTTATTAAAACCAACAAATTATGAAACAAGTGATGCAACTTTAACCTTTAAATTTAAGCGGATTGTGGCTTAGCGACACCAGTTTGGAAACCGTTCTTGAATCTTCTAGAGACGTGCTTCAAGTAGGCCATTCTACCGGTACCGGTAGTTCTTCTTCTCTTGGCCTTGAGAGCCCAGTTGTGGGATCTCATCTTGGCAGCTGGGTAACCACAAGAAGCACAGGTCTTCTTTTGGACGTGGAAAGAACGCTTACCACATCTGTTACATAAAGTGTGGGACTTGTTGTGACGTTTACCTAAAGATGGAGTACCTTCTGTAAAAGGCGTTAGTATATGTTTTTGTTTTAAAATAAAAAATGTATTGTAGAGATGATGATGACCCACAATCGACAGAATGAGAAAAAAATTGACATAGATTGATAGAGCCTAGTTCGAACTAGTCGAGGGTTCAAATGGGACCACAACCCATCATCCATATGATAAGGAACAGACGCATGAGAATCCTGACTTGGTTCTTCTTATTGACTTCGTTTTCTCATAAATCCCACTTTTTCATATTAAACCTGATGATGGTGGAGGTTTCTCTTGGGTGGATGGCACACTTTTCCAAATCATTGCACATTCAGAACTTCATTCTCAGGACGTTTCGTTGTATGGTGGATTGTCTCCTATGCTCTGTCGTTGTGTTTCATATCTCGTTCATATTGATCCTCACGTACTACCCATGTTTGCTTATTCTTTACTGTAGTAATAGATTCAACTGAAGAATATGTAGAAGTATAAAATTTTCACTGGCAGACAGTGGTTGGTTTCGCGGGTGTGTGCAGGTCCCAGGTGGAAGGATGCCCGAAAGGGAAACAGAAACTTTTAGTGCGAAAACTCAAAAGATGTGGTCACATGACAAGCGCCACGTCACCCGCACGCTCTTAGGGCTTCAACCCTCAGGTCTTGTGACCATCTCATCATCGCGTTTTCCGCGTTTTGTTTGTTTATCTTATCATAAATACGTGATCCTGATACGTGATACGTGATACGTGAATGCTTAAGACGTGACTCTGTTACAGCGTATGATTCCGCCTAACAGATTCACATTCCCTCAACTCATTTCTTTCCTTTCTTCCTCTTTACCCATTTCTCTTGCACTTTAATTGTTTTCTTTTTGATTCATTGACAATGTCATATCAATTCCCTCCATCATCTCCCTTGAGGAGTATCGAAGAACCGGAACCTCCATTCTCCAAAAACAACTACCACGAGGAGACCAGAGGTAGAGCTGCGTACCCAACGCCAAACCCATCGTCATCTATTTTCCGGTCTTCTTCACCAGTTGGTGAAATCATTGAACCTGAAACTTCTAGTCATAGTGCTGCTATTTCTGGTAAGAAGGTCACCTTTGCTGCTACTACAACTACTTCTACTACTGAAAGTCCATTTGCTAAGGTTAGCATCAATTCTGATTTTAATGTTCTCAATCCTGATGCTTCAGTGACTAGAGTTCCCTTGCTTGAAAATCAGAGTAAAATTACTCTTGGAAGATCATCCAAATCAAGTGATTTCTATTTTGGTTCTAATGATAAGAATGTTTCGCGTCAACATATCTCTGTTTGTTACAATTCTGAACAATTGGTTTTAACATGTTTGGGACGTAATGGATTGGCCATTAGAATCCCAAGACCTTGTTATGTATTTGCCACAAACTCCAAGAATAATTATATTGTTACTGAAAATAGATCTGGTACTCCATTATCTATGGATAAATTAAATCAATCTCATAAAACTATAAGAATTGATGAAAATCATACTGAATTCACTCTTAACAAACTGGAAACCATTACTCTTCCAAGATTTAACAATATTTTGCTTGAAATCAATCAACATGTCTTACTCTTAAATCCTTATGATCAAGAAGAAGACTTGACTGATGATGAAATGCCTACTTTGATCTCACAAACCAACTCTCCTGAACCTCAAGAAATGATCACTCCTATCAAGGCACCTATCTCCAGTTTCCCTCGTCCTAGAACTCCTTTCAAGGATTTCACCAAGAAGGATGAAATAACCAAGTCTAACGAAGTAACTCCAAGCAAACCACCTTCAATCAAGAAGGAAAAGCCGGTGGAAACTATGAATATCGAAAAGCCAAAGCCTGTCTTCAAGATCTTTGAAGATAAGGATAAGCCTGCTACTCCTATTGCTTCTCCAATCAAAAGACAATCCACTCCATTAAATGATAAATCAAATACTTATAGCACACCATCTACTCCTAAGAGAAAAGCACAATCTGAAGAACCTCCAAAGGAAAGAAAAAAGAAGAAGATTATATCCCAAAGACAAGAACTTGATCCAGAATCAATTAAAGGTTTAGAAAATGTTGATGAAATCAATAATATTCTTATTAACCATCTTGCATTTTCTCGTCTTTCATCCACTCCCGCTTCTTTTTTGAAGACCATTAGTGCTACTACTTCTAACTTGTCAACAAAGCAAATCAGAGTCATTTTAGATAACATTGGCTGTATTGGTGTCATTTATAGACAAGGTAAAGATGCCGCTGGTAAGCCATTGGAAGAACAGTATTACTACATGCCTGAAAATGATAGTGATACTCACAGAACCAACTTGGTCTCAAGTATTAAGGGTAGTACAGGTTTAAGATCTTGTAGAAGAACCCACAAGCAATATTACTGGAAGAAGCCAGCTCCAATAAAGAAGTAAGCCGCTTTGAGATATATCTACCAATCGACAGGTTTTCTTAACGGCCAACCTTAAAAAAAATCCTTTAATTAATTTGTCCTCCAGTCCGAACTCCCATTCTATTCTCTGTATATTAGTCTTATTAATAAATAAAAATTTAGTACGAAACAACAGCTATTAGTAGAAAGTAGGAATATTTAATAGATATCTGATTTATATAACATGCTAAATACCTTGATAATTACGCTATTTAAGTCTACTCTTTATCACACAGTTCTCTCGTTATTCACGTTCATACCTCCTAACAGTACTTGCCGTTCTAAGAGGAAAATCATTGGACAGATTGTAGATACTGGAAGATCGCATAGCATCCAGCTTCTGTATGCTATTAGTGCTTTGATTGTATGGATTAGAAAAGGGGTAGCCGTAAGTCTGCTTTTCTTCGTTGGTCAATGGCATAGGATCACCTATCATTTCTGGGTTGATAAATCTATCTCTAGCCGAAGATAAGGAAGGAGAGGAAGAAATCGAGTCTGGGTAGAAAAGTCTCTTGGCCACAAGAATTATGACCCCGATAATAATTTGGAGCAACCACAACCCCAAAAGACCCAAACTCATGATGAACTCGATCTGAAGGGATTTAGAGAACGTATTTTCAACTTGTTTAAGACCCCTTTTGGCAATCGATACGGTTTTGGGTGAAGCCATTAGATTGTGAAGATCCGATTGTAAATCATCATCAACTTTAGGTATACTTATCTTTAGGTTGTCATTGATCCAAGTGAATCCCCTTTCGAGCCTTTCTATCTTTCTACCGAGGGTACAATACACCACTGTGTTGATTGGACCAGACAATGGAGTTTTACCAAAGATTTTATTCACTGCGTTGTTCAAATGATCCATAAAGTCGACCAATGTAGTGTTGACTGATACTGAGACACTTTTGATATGACCAAATAGCTCCTTGTTCAATGTCAGCTCCTGGATAGAAAGGTACTTATTTGTCTGATTGACAAATAACTTCACTTCTGTAGAAGTGGTGTTCTTTAGAGTTGTTGCTTCTTTAAGATAATCATTGGCCAAAGTGGTGAATTTTCGTAGAACAATCCACTGGAAAAGTACACCCATTAAACCAAGAATACCAAACAAGAATATTGTTCTAGCATATGGAGAAGTGACGTAATTGATCAACCAGAGCTTATATGAGTCTCTTACTACATTAAATTTGTGTAGGTTGTATATAAGCGTGTTGTCATATCGGCTCAAAATATTCATGGTCTTAACTTGAGACATTGAAGGCACCTCTTTCAACTCCTCCATCATTCTTTCCTGTTTTCTCCAATCTCTATATTCCATAAAAGCTATTGCTAGCATCATAAGTATTGCTGTAACACCTATACCAATTAGGATATATTTCGCAGCCAAATCCACATCTTTGTGTGCACGTAAAGTCACACTACCAAAGTCATCAGAGCACACTCCTTTAGGCATAGAAGGAAGTTGTTCTGGTGAAAGTAGTTGAGTGCTTCTAGATAAGCTCTTATTAAACGAAGACTCTGCTAGTTGGGAATTGACAAAGTCGAACGGTTTCTCAATTAATTTATTGGTGGAGTTTTGCAACTCATCAAACGTAGGAATGGTGTTATTACGAAACTCTTCAATATCTGTTAGTACCGAGGGAGGAATTGAAATTTTCTTTAACGCTCCAATTGATAAGCTGATTTTCTTTTTATATTGACTACTTTTGTCTGAATCGGAGCCTGTAAAGAAGTCCTTAACTTTCTCAAAAGATGAAACTAGAGAATTGATAATAGAAGATAAACCATTTAATCCCTCTTGAATATCGTCAGTGACTCCTACCAACGTATCATTTACTAAAACAATAACTTTCCCTGAAGTATCAGTTGCAAAATTGGCAGTACCAGCCACAGCAGCATTCAATAGACATGTATAGGTCCCAAGAAATATTTCTACAAAAAATACTGCTAGGTATTTAATTGTCGATATCAATAATTTGATGAGAATCAAGTAGCTATATGTCACTTGAGTAAGATTATTCTGGATATAATTGTTCATTAACTTAGATAATTTTTCTGGATATTCTAGGGCTACTTCATCGCAAGCATTTTGAAGGGATAAATTATCAATTTCCGAAATTAAAAATCTTTTGAAAAGGTATATTTTGATCAATAGAAAGGTTAGTACCAATGTGTACTTGTTGAGATATACTTGGGATAGTCTATCTGTGAAAGTTAGGTATTCTTGAGTCATGGTGACAAATAATGTCGCGATGCGGTGGTTTAAGTATTTAAGTAAAGAACTGAAACATGGATGAAACAAAGGCAAGACATAATTGCAAGTGAATGCAAAACACAAAGTTTATACAGTGACCTAGACAGTAAGTGTATTCTTGTAGTTGAATGAGGGTTTGTTGGCTCCTTGGATGTAATTCCCACATGAAATGGAGCTATAATAAAAAAATTGATAGAAGAAACCACATTTTCCACAATTTTTTTTTCTAGGAGACCCATAATTCTAAAGCTACCGAAGAACCTACCACTACAAACACCCTAAGAATCTAGACCAGCTACATGTCATATACCCTATCATCTTCGCCTTTTGAACAAGGTGGAAGAAAGTACTCCGTTAAGGTTTGGCTGCGACATTGTCGCATTTTGCACCCACCCAAAAAGCAAATAGATGGTATTTAACTTGCGTCAAGTGCCTCAATAACAATCGCATCGACCATCCATCGTCTTAGAGTACATCAATATTTCCCTTGCTTAGGAGATCAATACCCTTTGCCACTGGGTTTAACTAACTGGGACACATTTGCTTTGCACGTGACCGGAAATAGGTCGTGTATTATCAGACTCTCGATCTCAACTCATTTTACAGGCCAAAAACAACATACAACTAGGAACAAGCAAACATGTCTGATACTGAACAACCAAAGGAAGAAAAGCCAGATAACACCCACATCAACTTGAAGGTGTCGGATGGATCTGCCGAAATTTTTTTCAAGATCAAAAGAACCACTCCTATGAGAAGACTTATGGAAGCCTTCTGTAAGAGACAAGGTAAAGACTTGAACAGTTTAAGATTCTTAATTGATGGTACCAGAGTTTCTCCAGATAACACCCCCGATGATTTGGATTTGGAAGATGGTGACACCATCGAAGCTCATCGTGAACAAACTGGAGGAAGTGCTTAAACGCGTATGAATGTATTATAAAAGGGATCAAAGAAGACCAACTGAGCACCAACCACAGGCTACAGTCTGAGTTATTCCATAGATTGAGAAATGGTGTTATAGAAATTAATCAACGTCTTATTTTAGAAATGAAATGAATGTAGCCATAACCAAAGATTTTTGGAAATATAACATGATTAAGATTGACTACGATGAAAGAAGGTGAAGTGAAGCGAAAGCGAACCAAAGTAAAGAAAATCAAAAGGAGTCGAAATTGTAGTTAAGGGGCGATAAGGGGGTAAGATTTGCCGGATGACACTGTGTTCGTGTAGTTTCCCATCAAATGTAATCTTATCAAAGATCCCGATGAGTGGGACTATTCTTAAGGCCGAATTGTAGAGAGAGAGAGAGAGTGAAAATATCTGAAAATATCTGAAAATAACAAGCCCAATGTCACGATCCTTAATCTTTACTTGCCACAGAAGATAAGAAAACGGACTTTAGGATTTTGTTCTGTTAAAGAGCAGGTTGTAAGTAGTCAATTATAGGATTAAACTGACCACTACACAATCAAATGAATTCTATCAATAGAATCTAACCTTGGAAAAGCATATCATATTCAGCACACCAATACGTGAAATAGTGAACAACAACAAAAACTATGACATGGAACAGGGCGATAATTATGTCATACCGCATCCGTGAGAAACTAAGAGCATTCCAGTTCAAATGAATTATTTAATTCATTATGTCATAATAAAAAGTGAAAAATCACAAAGTAATTCAAAAAGTAGTATTAAGTAATACAAAGCAAAACCCATTTAGGATGTGGATTCCGAGGTCATTCTCTTTTGGTGTGGTTGTGTTATTTTTTTCTTTGCTATGGTTTACAGTGATTATCTAAATTTCTTAAACATTGGGTTCCAAAGATCGCTGGGTCAATTTTTGTTGTTCATAACATTTTAGCCAGTACTGGTGCGTCTCGTCACGATAGCAAGTTACGGTGACCGAGGTCTATGGAGCCTGATAGCTCCAAACCTACACCACAAACCATTGAGCATCCAAGACTTATTGAACCTACCAAGAAATTGGGCCAAGGACCACAGTAAAGGGTAGTTTTCAGTACCAAATGTATCAGCCATTTAATAATCACCACATTCTTCTCTAACTGGTACCAGTCACGAGATAAAGGTACTAAATAGTGTAAATGGTAAACTAACGCGGGTAGTTTATTGTGTAAAAGTGTCTTTCCTTCCTACCTTGTATAAACATCTAGTGACTATGTAACGGTATGGCCCCACATTCATGTGAAGCAAAGGTGGTACGACGACACTAGAAGCCCGTGCAAACGTACAACGTCAGGACAAAACCCCAGACTTTCTCGCTAATAATTCCTCCTTGAGGTGACGGAGATTATAGTGCGAACCGAAAATGACCGAAACATCGGTCAAATGCGGGAAAGGGTGAAGGGAAGTTTAAGTCTTAAGATAACAGATTAATGATAAGGTGGGTTATCTTTTTTTTTTTTTTTTTTGGTTGACCAGAGTATATAATAGGATCTTATCCACTAAAGTTAGGGGGGGTTAAAAATTCGTTAATACTTCATTACAATTACAATTACAATGTGTCAAGCTAGTATCTGTGGAATATGTCGTAAGTACTAAAATTTTAATGGGTGCAACTATTCACCAAAACATGTGAGAGAGCAAGTTCTAACTAAAATCTCTAGATCACAAATCTTGGACTGGATGCGGCCAACATATTAGCAAGGTTATGGATTCTACTCCAAGAACCAATTGGTGTACTTGTGAACCAATTGATATCAATGGTTCCCAAATGGATTTACTGGGTATTGCTTATCCACCAAGGGCTGGTACTGGGTTTGCTAGAAAGAGTCCTGGTACTACTGCCAGAGTTCACAGTGCTGGAATTAATGTTTAGGATGCCTCATAACTCATAACTCACACTACTAATTTTTTTTTTTTATTTGAAATTGGTGATGAGTATGGGGAATTTTTTTTAGTTTGAGTGTTAGGAGAATTTGGTCAGGATACCAAAATCTTGGGGTTTTTACCCCCCTCTGCTGTGTATAGTCATGAAATAAATGTCATTAAAGCTTATAGTAGGGGTCACGTGCATATGGTCATTCCAACTTTCTCGCAATTATCACGGGAAACCAACCCCCACCAAAAATCAAAAAAACCACAAGTCCAGAACAAGAATACGAACAAAGAAAAGACGGTGCTGTTGCGTGCAGTACCTGGTCTTTTATGACTACTAAAATTATCTGATGTACGCGGATGGTAACTCTTTGGGTTAAAATTCCAGATACATCCATCAATTGGACAATTCGAAATTCTCTGGTAACCCCGTGACTTTGTTGCAGTAGTTTGCTAATACTTCAAGGCGTAAATGATCACCACAAACCGTTAGAACACCACGTGAATTTTGCCTTCTTGTTTTTTTTTTTCTCTGTCTTCCCTACAATACCCGTAATTTTTGCTTGTACCCTTTGTCTCTGTCACCCCCTGTTGGGTTGCGTACTGAAGAACCTTTGTGAGGCCAAGATTCTCTCCGCAATAGTTTTTTAAAGCATGCGACTTTTCTATGTCGCAGCGACACCCATACGACATCCTGCTGCTCCAGAAAAGTTTTGACCAGGATCGAGTCACTTATAATTGAAACCACTTTTGCCATCATATTATCATTCTTTTGTTTGTATAATTTGCCCCAGGTGTGAAACCAAAAAAAGAAAAGAACTTTGTGTTTGAACACCCCAACTTTTGATTGTTAAGGAAAATCACCATTTTTTCCTCAATTGAATCTTGAATTCCCCTTTTCAATTAGCCACCAAATAACAGACGAATACTACGTGAAAGACGTGATTGAAGTGTTTAGGACGTGTGTTGATAGGAGATGAGTTTCAATTACATGGATTTCTTGAATTCGGCGTCGTCTTCTGACCTGTTTAAACCGTCACCGCACGGTTCAGGCCAAGGCCAAAGCCAACAACAACAACAACAACAACAACAACAACAACAAGAACAACCTGGAGGAAGTGGCGCTGTTCCCCCTTCCAGTTCAAACCCGGGTGTTGGACCTTCCAATCAACCAAAACTGCAACCACAAGGTCCTGAAGACAGTCGATTCAATAGTATTTTGTTCAACAAATTATCTAATTTGGACAACTATCAAGACCCTCTTTCTAATGAAATGTCCAGCAAGTCACCAACTTCTGGTAATATCAACGATTTTTTGATGAATTCTCAATTTTATGGTAATAAGGATGCTTTTAATTTACCAATCGAACTTCAAGGTGGTATTGGAAACATCTCTTCTCGGAGACCAAGTTATGCTGCTGAATCATTCACAAGATCAAACTTTCCTCCAATTAATAATAATGGCAACTTCAATAATTTGAATGAACAACAGCCTCCTGTTGGAGCTACTGGTGGCTCCTCATTCTTTGGTTCAAATGCCAATAAAACAAACAACAATCCTGTCACTGCACCACACTCAAACTCTAAAAATTTATCTTCTTATGCCATGATGAATAACTATAATCAAAATCAAAAGTTCAACTTTGATCAATTCAATGATAGTTTTGCAAATTTTAATTTGAACTCTAACTTTAATGATTTCCAGGCAAGAAGACCAAGTCAATTGGCTGATTTTCAACAACCTCAGTTTAATAATCGTCTTCAACAACAGTTTAACCCTCCACCCATCTCTATTGAAGAGAATCAAACTTTTATTCCACAACAATTTCAACAACCACATAATCAACAAAATCAACAGACTCATCAAAATCAACAAGGTCAGCCATTCCAACTGCAACAACATACTCAACAACAACCCCAACAACTGCAACAAAAGCAACTGCAGCAGCAAAAATCTCAACAACTGCAACACCAAAACAAACAATCCCAACTCTCTATGGCTCACCACCTTCAAAATAATCAATCAAATCATGGAAAGCAACAAGGTTCGCAGGCTCCTTTTGCTCAAGCAAATCAATTTAACCAATCTATCAAGTTAGAAAATGGTTTAATCTTGAAGGATCAATACATAATTGCTTCTCCTGACCTTAAGAATCTTTATTCCAAGACTACAAAGTACTTTCAAGATCCAGAGCTTACCAATAATATCCTTGGTAAATTATACAAGTTCTTGGCTGAACCAACTATTTTGAAGCTCGTCACTTTTATCAAGAATTTGAACAATTTGACTTTCAACCATAAGATTCTTTGTCTTGTGATAAATAAGAATGGAAAGTTTGATTTATTATCTTATCCTAACAATTCAAATATCTTTTTACAAAGAGATGATTTGGTTATTGTTGATGGTGATAGAGGTAAGGATTCGGTTATGATTGTTGAGCCTTTAGTTAATTTGAACTTTGCAATTCTTTTTAATTTCCTTAAAAAATTGGAACATTTAAAGAGCTTGGCTATTGATGACGGAGGTCATCATGGACAAAAGACTCATGGAACTCACTCTACTTCATTAAGTAGTTCGGCAATTATAAACTCTCATCCAAATGAAGATAATGAATTTATAATCACTTTACCTACTAAGCAAGTTTTAAGGTTTGCTACTCCGAAGGAAGTCCATAAGATCAGTGGTAAATTTTTGGAAGAAAAGAAGGCTTTTATCACATGCTACAATAAGATTAAGGAATTGAATTTAGAGAAGGATCTTACCTTAATTAATGTTGAATATCAGTCTGACTTTAAGAAGTTGATCTTTTATTATTTCGCAAACTTCAAAAGAATAGATTTCAGAGGTTTGATCAAGGAATTATTCAAGATTTATAAGACAAGAATTTGGTTATGTGCTGTTTTACCTTTTGATCGTCCAGAATTGTATATTAAATCTGAAGAATTAAAGAAGGATGACACCAAACCAAATGAAACAGCTAAACAATCTCAATCACAAGCTCACGCTCAAGCTCAAAACCAAGGTGGTCAATTATCAAGTATTCCACATGAATATGAGCTTACGAATGAACAAATTTTAAATTTTCTGATCAATGAATTTGATCATTTGTGCAAGCCAGATTACTTCCATCTGATCAATTTATTGAACCTTATTCAATTCTTATCTTCTGAGATCAATGGTTATTTCTATGGCTTCAACACTGGAGATAACAAGACCAAAGGAAATCCTGCTAACGCTAATGCCGACCGTAGCAAGATTTTACCAAGCTTCAATCCTTTTGGTGACTCTAACTAGTGAGTGAAGGTTGGTCCGATAGTTTTTTTATTACTTTTATTATTATTAGAGATGATCATTACTGGCACTCGAGGCTAATGGATCTGGATCTCAATAGAAATACAGGTGACATAATGGGAATTTAATAGAATCATAAACCAGTCGCCTTAATAAGCTTTGAAAATTTAGCGATTCAAAAATAGAGACATTTATCCAGAGTTGATGGATATAAAAAGAAATTTATACAGAACCATATCCATGTTGCTAATTATTGTTTTTTATTATTATTATTATTATTATTATTACTTGGTAGTATTGATCTATGCTTTCCAATTCTACTCATGATGTTATGAAAACTTATCTAGACAGTATTGCCACATCTCTTTAGGTTGGTTGTTAAAATTGTTAGACAGTTATGCTATTTTTGTTTTTATATGCTAATATAGTTTATAAAAGTGTGATTTAATAAAGTTTAGAATGTTATCAAGATTTCTGTTATCTGATGTAAGTATGAGATATGATCTTATTGTATAAAAATAGCATGAAAGTTGCAGCAATTGACCCAAGTTAGTAAAAATTTTCAATTTATGAAGTCCCTAATTAACAGTAAGAGCTGAGTCAGTCGAATGACAGAAAATAGAGAAGGAATATCCTTGTCATGAATACCTGATGGAAGAACCGATGATCATTCACCCTTATAGTTGTTCACTTGTATGGTTGGTAGTTTTGGTATGTACAGGAATGGCTGCAACAACCTAATATAACTTACCAGTAGATCCATAAATATGACACTATATATAATGGAAGATCTCAGGATAATCAAAGAGTCAAAAATTAGGTGGATTGTGTTTAGCAGTGGCTTTTTTTATACAGTTTTACCTTCTTTAGATAATTTTTGGTTTATTATGAATTGTGATCACCAACTTTATGTGGCAATATCGAATATATATATATAGTATATTTGAGATCTTGTCAATTATAATCAATGAAAAGATGTGAAATAATTAAGCGCTGTATTAACGTCCGGAGAAATGAAAACAATCTAACTCTAAAACATTTAGATTAAGGCAACAGCGAGGGCACCGATAGCGACACCGAATGGAGCAGCCATGATGGCAGCGTTACCTTCGTAGATTGGAACGGAACCGTTGGCTGGAGCAGGGGCTGGAGCAGCAGAACAACCTTGAGAACAGGAAGTCAAAGTAGAAGTAACAATGTTCTGGACAACATCAGTGGAGACTGGAGCATTAGAAGCGACTGGAGCGTCAGAAGCGACTGGAGCGTCAGAAGCGACTGGAGCGTCAGAAGAGGCTGGGACAGCAACTGGAGCAGAGGAGGCTGGAGCTGGAGCATCAGAAGAGGCTGGAGCTGGAGCAGAAGATGTTGGAGCTGGAGCAGCTTCGGTGGAAGAAGCTTCAGCAACCTTCAATCTAGAAGCCCATGGTAATTGGGAAGCGAAGGATTCTAATTGACCAACATCGATATTTTCAGAGTCGATCAAGGTGGTGTAAGAGTCATCATCGTAGGTTTGGACTTGTCTGGCTAACTTGAGGAAAGCTGGTGGGACATCGAGGGTACCGGTTTGGTAGTAGTCAAGGTAGTCATCTGCGTTGGCCTTGGCATCACCAACTAACTTGGTAACGAAAGCAATTTCTTGAGCATCAGCTGCGATGACAGAAGCAATGGAGAAAAGAGTGGCAGCGAAAAGTTGAGTGTATTGCATTTTTATAATAATTGGGAAAGAGTGACTAAAATTTAGACTAGAGAGTGTTTGTTGTTGATGATAAGAATTATATTGAAGAGGACTTGAGGTCGATATTTATACTATTTTTTACTTCTTATATTGGTATTTTGAATTAGAGCAGGTCCCTACTTGTTTGGCTACCAGCACACCTTCAGAACAATTATAATACGCTTATGTTCTCTTAGCAAAAACTTACCAGCACTGGGCAATGTTCACGTAATTGTTAGCCTAGGCTCAAATCGAAGATACTTATTATGAAAAGTTTAAACTGAAGTTTTTCAATAAAGGAGCCAGCTCAAAATACTTCAACCTTGAGAACAATCTCAGGAACAATACAGATCAGCTTGATGACTTGAAGAGCAAGATCTATAGAAGCCAGCTTCGCCAGTTTTTTCCTGTCCTCGAACAAACTGGAACTTAATCAGGTATATAAATTTTGTCATAGATTGTTATAAATTGTTCCTAGTGGCCAGTAATTGTTTTTTGCCATAATCACTGATAATGAGCACTGGTCAGAACAATGCCTGCGAACAAAGATGGAGCATAGAAAAACAGATTCTAGCTACAATAGGAAAACCATAGAACAATCACTACTTTCTTTAACAGCCAGCGTTCTTCCCTCGAATCATTAAATTGCCCCTTTTGGCCTGACCCTGGTCAAGGATCTTTTGATGTTCTGCTGGTGATCTTAATAATATATCAATAGTGACGTAACGCACGCACGTTTAAGCTCTCTATTCCCAAACTCTCACTACTCTAACCCCCATAAAATAGTCACCTACCACTTAATTAACCTCTATGGCCACACTAACTTATCACTGTTCCACCTCCTATAGTACAACTTGACAAAGACTAAAACCTAGTGAATTTTACTAACATTATTGGCCTGGTCTAAAGTTACCTCTTTCTACCAGATTAGAAATATACAATAGATACCTCGAACGGTTCAGTTGCGTCATGAACATTGTGATTTCTCAACCTCACTTTAAATGCTCTTATACGCTTTTTTTTCAGCCTACTTATACCATCAATAGTCTTTGTTGGACGTTACTGGCTGACACCTCGAACTTTTGCAATCTTCCCAAAATCGAGAACTGGTTTTCAAAACAACTCGATCTGGCTCCTAACATCGATTCGAGCCTTGATTTCCCTTTTGGACTTGGGGAAATCTGGATAGGTTAACAGGCTAGGTCAAGATCACGTGCACCCACTATCTCATCTCTCAAACGTACAATAAGCTAGTAAGTAGCTACGTCCTCATCGTATCGGTTGGCAATGCGTCCTGTTTCAGTAGAACTGCTTACGGGAGCCTCCAGTGGCTCAAATGATGCAAGGCCGAAATTTCTTAGTAAACTGGCGCGAGCAAAGCTTGCAAAAGAGAAGCAAGAACAAGAAGCCAGAAAGAAACAATTGCAACAAGTGAATCGCAAGAAGAAGCGACCAATTTCAGTTGAGTTGGAAACTCCAGATGTGGAAGAGAAAGTTGTCGCTGAAATAGTGACCAAACCCAAAAAAGGACGTTTCAACTTCGAGTGGAAACAAGAAGATGATACCTTGGCGGACTATAAACCACTTATGGATATAGTGCAACATGATGATAATGAACTAGACCTCGATATTGTGCTGGAGAAACACTGGTCAGAAAAGCCATTGGATGAAATGACTGCTAGAGACTGGCGTATTTTCCGGGAAGACTATAACATTACTTCGAAAGGTGGAGAGATTGATAACCCCTTACGTAAATGGAGTGAAGCCAAGATTCCTGAAAAATTGCTCAACATTATTGTCAGTACCTTAGGCTACAAACAACCTACACCTATCCAACGTGCTGCAATTCCTGTGGCCTTGAAATACAGAGACATTGTTGGTATAGCCGAAACTGGTTCCGGTAAAACATTGGCTTTTTTAATTCCATTACTTTCATATATACTATCGATAGATTCAAACTATCTTGAATTCGAGCATCAACAGGATGAAAACTTCAATAAACCATTGGGTTTAATTCTTGCACCTACCAGAGAATTGGCCCTTCAAATCACCAAGGAAGCCCAAAGGTTCTGTGAACATCTTGGGTTAAATGTGGTCAGCATTATTGGTGGGCATCAATATGAAGAGACTGTCCATTCGGTACAAAATGGGGTCCATATCGTGGTTGGTACTCCCGGTAGGCTTGTAGACTCCGTGGAAAGGAATATCATAGGATTAAACAGATGTTACTACCTCATTATGGATGAAGCAGACAGAATGATCGATATGGGATTTGAAAAACCGCTTCAATTTATCATGAACTCGCTACCATCAAACGAACGTTTGAACAGTACAATTGACTCCAGAATCTTTTATTTAAAGAAGAGAATGACCCTTATGTTCACAGCTACTATATCACCTCCTATCGAGAAGATCACAAAGACTTACCTTGTCAAACCTGGATATCTTTCTATTGGTAATGCTGGACAAGCTGTTGATAATATTGAACAGAACTTTGAATATTTGGGTGCTTCTGTATTGGAGGATAACGATGATGATCCAAGATTTGACAAGTTGATCAAGGTCATTAAGAATCAAGACAGACAAACCTCTGGTCATTATTCGATTATTGTATTTGCCAATTTCAAGAAAGTATGTGACACTTTGTCCTATAAATTAACCAATGAAGGTTACAAGGATAATGTGGTTCTTCATGGTTCCAAATCACAAGAGGCTCGTGAACAGTCTATTGAAAGTTTTAGAGCAAATAAGTCCAGGATCTTAATTGCCACAGATGTGGCTGCTAGAGGTATTGACGTACCTAATGTCACCCTAGTCATCAACTTCCAAATGCCAAATAAATTTGATGAATATGTCCATAGAATCGGAAGAACTGGTAGAGCTGGAAATACCGGTATGAGTTACTCGTTTGTGGATGACTTCAATGCTCTGATCTTGTCTGATTTGAAAAGGTTCCTCGTAAAGGGAAGAAAGAGAGTTCCTGAATGGTTGAACAAACATGCTTCAACACAAGCCCAAATATTGAGAGATTAAGTTATAATTTTACTTGTTTCTTTGTCATTTCTATAACCTTTTGTATTTTAGTGTATATGTATATATTAATCATCATCTTCCTCATCACTTGAGTACCCACTAAGTAATGCTGTAGACTTAGCAGGCTCTTTCTTTTCGTGGTTAGCTCGCAATTTGGCTAAAGTACTCAACGAGCTGGTACTGAATTGGATCCCCTTTGGCTTTTCTTGTTCATATTCTATGGTCTTCGTTGTAGTCTCTACAGGCTTTTCTTCAGGTTCTTCGGGTTCTTCTACTTCAACCTTTTGTCTCTTTGCAGCCCTTTGATCAACTTGCAGCAATAAATTTTTAACTGTATCCAAAGCAATTTCTTCCATTCTCCGTTTTTCTTGTGCTTGAGCTGCTGGGTTAGGATCTTCGTTGGCCCATCGTATATTCAAGACTTCTTTTCCATCTAGCGATTGGTTTTGCATTGCTTCTTTGGCGAACTGGGCTTCTGTCTCTAATCTATAGGTGATAAAAGCACACGATTTTGCTTGGAGAGCCCTTATCTTTTCAATAGAGCCAAATTCTTGAAAATGCTTGGTAATTGTGTTTTCTATCTTGTCATTCATATGAAGTCCTCCCACATAAAGGGTTCTGTTGGTCTTGTTGAAGGACCCTACACCATCCATATCGTCTCTATATTGGGCGGTTTTATCTCTGCCAAAACAATCATGTGTAGGTATTACCGAGTCTGTATCTTGTGGTAATCTGTGATAGTACAGACAACTCTTTCCTAAGTAACAACATCCTCTAGCGAAAAAGAGACAAATGGGCACGTTCGACTTGGCTGTGGTATAACCACTGTCTTTCTTGATATTCACTCGGAACTTCAGCTTGGTATAGCTTCTCAGTGATGAACTATCACCACCTCCTGACCATTTAAGGTACCATATGTTAAACACTGTTCCTGTTTGTTGAGGTTTATCATCAGGTAAAGAGTCTGGGTCCACCTGTCTTCTGGCTGGTTTTGACATTATGGCGGCCATGGCTTCTTTTTTGGCCTGGATGGCTTTGTTTGAGGGAGTCTCTTTCTTGGCTACCTCGGACTTGGACCCCATGTTGTATGACTATATTGTTTAGAGATGAGATAGATAGATATTGGTTTAGATGGCTGGTAGGTTTGTGCAGGATTGCAACCATGGCGGCAAAAAAAAAGGGCCAAAGGGCCAAACAAACGGGTAGTAGAAATAAGTGGGAATAGTGGCGATACAGTATATGATATAGAGAGATAGTAGAAGGGTGTTAGATTGAGTGATATTCTAACATATCAATTGATGTAAATTGAAACATGAAAAATGCAGGCAGCTACCTGTAGCAGTATGCTAGTCATTAACGCAGCCTCAAATGGGCGACATTTCCAAAAGATCTAAATATAAAGTGAGCAGCCACTATTTTTAACCATAGAAAACTATGTTCAATTATACTATTATTATTGGCACGCGTTTAATGGTACAATTTGCCCGTATTGGGGAGTCAATTTTTCCTAACCTATATTACCAAACTATTTAAAAATAACCAACGGTCCTTGAAGCCGTTTATAAAAAGAAGTAAACTCATAAAACCGGTTATCCGAGGTTTACGACGAAGGAGAAACCAACAATAGCAACAACAGCAGCGGCCTTCTTCCAAGAACCAGTCTCGATGAAGGTTTGAGAAGCAGCAGAACTGCTAGAAGATGAGGAGTCAGAAGAAGAGGAGGAAGGAGAAGACGAACGACGACTAGAAGTAGAAGCTCTAGCACCACCGGAAGCACTACCAGTAGCCAGGGCAAGAGCACTCGATAAGTTGGAGATAGCAGAACCAGTAGCAGATCTAAGGGCAGATTCAGCAGCGGCAGCAGTCCTAGAGTTGATGGATTGTTGGTTGGTGGCAGTACCAGAAGCACCGATACCAGCAATAGAAGATGGGTCAGTAAGAGTACCCACTCTAGTACCGATAGAAGCAGCACCCGAAGCAGCAGCATTAGCAGCAGAAACAGCACCAGCGGTGGCAATACCGAAAGCACTTTGAGCACCACTAGCACCTTCTTGAGCACCAGCAGCAACAGCAGAAGTGGCAGTTTGGACAGCTCCACCAACAGCAGCGTTAATGTCGGAGACAATGTCAGTTACAGCGTAGTTGATAGCGTTTAAACCCATTATTAAAATACTCTATATTCTAGTTTGATTTTTGTTTTGGATGATTGTTGTTTCAAGTGTGAGTTTGGAATTGATTTGGAGTTGGCTCTTGGGTCAATTCTATATTGGATGATCTGGTTGTTGATCTGGTTGATCTGGACCTTTTGTGGATGTTAATGAAATCCAATTCCAGCAGAATATTTCACCTCTTTATATAGTTTTTCATATCAGGTCATTAAAGTTATCTCGAGGGCTGGTTTTTTTTTTTTTTTTTTTTTTTTGAAGGCTGCAACTTGCCCAAGGTTCCAGACACAGTTTGGGACAATCTGAGGGAATTAGGAGCAATGAGGCTGTACTCAGTTTCATATGAAGCCTCGCGACGATGCAGGAACAGGAATGGGTTCTTTGGTCTATTTTTGGCGTGGAGCAAAGTGTGGGAACCTGATGATCTCAAAGGGCCCTATTTTTTTGACATATGCGCAATCAAAAAATCGGCCAGCATGGATTAGATCATTGATCATCCCTCACCAGCCGTGAATAGTTGTGCATGATTTGAACCAGCCACGGATGTTAGTAAGAAGATCGCCCACAATAAGTGGATGCTATATTTAAAAAAAAAAAAAAAAAAAAGGTGTTGAAGTTGCAACCCCACCATCACTATTTCTCAATCAGAGAAAAAGATAAACATGACTTAGCCCTTAGCCAGCACAAACTTTTGGTCCAACAAGTGACGCCCATAATAGGTCACTATATAGTGGATCATGGAGAGGGTGTGGTTTGTAATGATGGTCTTGGTGGTATGCAATCAATTTACCTAATGATCTCATCATGCTGCTTCTACATATTTTAGAAGTATCGGTATTTTCTTCTACTTTTTTCAAAATTATCAAAATTATGCAATGTCGCCTTGACTATGATTAAGTAAGGGGAACATCAACAGACCTTGAAAAATCTTGGCATCTGGTTTATATATACGTTGTTATTCCGCCATCCATGACTTTTTATATGTCCTGATCCGAGGTAAGCCCCACTATTTGTTAAGGGCCATAGCTAAGCCAGTACACTCTACTACTATGGAAACCTGGTCCCTTATTGATTGCTGCGAGCGTGGAGCCACCCCGCAAAACTAAAAGTGGTAGCCGATGGCCTGATTGTGTCACGTGACCCTCCCCAGCTACCCCATCCCCGCGCTAACTTCCTGACTTGGCCCTTGATCTTGATAGCCGCTAGGGCAATCTCCTTCCGCATCTGGTAAGTAATTGCGACTTATCCTATCGATATCTTGGTACCTATAAGAGTCAACGAACTCCCACTTTCTTTGAAATCCATCATCACTACCATGTGTGGAAAAGCTTCATCTCAATCTGCCACCGCTGCTGCCGCTACTAATACTACTGCCACCAGAATTTCTACTGCTTCCAGCACCAAGAACAGCTGTTGTGGATCTAGTTGCAAATGTGGATCTTCTTGCCAATGTGCCTCTTGTAACACCACCAAATTATGAACTTTTTATGAAATGAACTAAGACCCTTTTTAATTTCAGATATTCAGGGTGTGTTATCAAAATAGCACTTGGCTGAACCAAATTACGATTTATGTATTATAGAAATGGATATCTTTTAATGAAACACTGTAGAACTCACCGATAACCTGAAACTTATACAAAATTAATATGGTAAAACTTTCGTCTAGTAAAATATAGTGAAATTCACCAAGTGAAAAATTGACAATTATTGAAATAAACAACCCCAAAACTTGGTTATTTATATGTTACATATGTTTGTCTACAGTAAATTTTGGATTTAATTATTACGATGTTTGTTTCATTGGTCACTAAATAAATATAATACTCATACACTAAAAAACCAGTTCAATGAAGAGTTTTTAGTTTCTTGGAGATAATTGCAAAATTTCCTTCTTGATGTTTGCAGCTAATTCACCAGAAACCTTAGCAAAGTATTCAATAACTCTGTCTTGAATAGCGACATCAGCACCAGAAGCATGCACAGCAACGTTGTGAGCCAAATTCTTTTGTTGGTTAGGGTATCTAGCCAAGACACGGTATAACTCAGAAGCTTGCTTGAAGTCTTCATCAGTGTACTTCCAGTGGAATGGAGTGGCAGCACCTTCCCAAACTTCTTGTTCTTCTTGTAAGCTGTATTGCTTGAATTCAAGTGGCTTGTTGGTAGCCAAGTAGTTTGGACAAGCACCCAAGTTACCATTAACTTGCATAGCACCATCTCTTTGGTGTGGGTTGAAAACAGCACCAGTAACTGGACAGTTGACTGGGATTTGAGTGTAGTTAACACCTAATCTATGTCTGTGAGTGTCTGGGTAAGAGAACAATCTGGATTGTAAGACTGGATCAGCAGATGGTTCCATGAATGGAACAGTGTGAGCTGGAGAGAAAGCAGCTTGTTCAACTTCAGCAAAGTAGTTTTCTGGGTTCTTGTTTAAGGTCAACTTACCAAATCTTCTCAATGGATAGTCCTTGTGTGGCCACACCTTGGTCAAGTCAAAGACAGAGAATGGAGCCTTCTTAGCTTCTTCTTGAGTCATAGTTTGAACATACATGGTCCAAGATGGGAAGTTACCCTTGGCAATGTTCTTGAATAAATCTTCTTGAGCATGGTCTGGGTTAGAACCAGATAAAACACCAGCTTCTTCATTGGTAAGGTTCTTGATACCTTGATCAGCAATCATATGAACTTGAACATACTTCCATTCACCCTTCTTGTTAGACCACTTGTAAGTGTGACCAGAGTAACCATTCATTTCTCTGTAAGAAGCTGGGGTACCACGGTCAGAGAATAAAACCATGACTTGATGAATAGATTCTTGGTTAGTGGTCAAGTAATCCCAGAACATGTTTGGATCCTTCAAGTGAGTTTCTGGGTTTCTCTTTTGGGTATGGATAAAGTGAGGGAACTTAGATGGATCTCTGATGAAGAAAACAGGGGTGTTGTTGTAAACCATATCCAAGTTACCTTCTTCAGTGTAAAGCTTGGTAGAGAAACCTCTTGGATCTCTAGCAGCATCAGCAGAACCTTGTTCACCACCAACAGTGGAGAAACGGGTGAAAGTCTTGGTTTTCTTACCAACAGTGTCTAAGAAAGCAGCACCACAAATGTCAGTGATGTCATCGGTAACTTCAAAGGTACCATAAGCACCAGAACCCTTGGCGTGGACAACTCTTTCAGGAATTCTTTCTCTATCGAAATGAGCAAGAGAATCAATTAAGTTGAAATCTTGTAAAAGAAGGGGTCCATGCTTACCCACTCTTTGGGTTGCAAAGGCGTCAGGAATTGGTTGACCGTTGGAGTTAGTGAATACAGGAGCCATTATTGGATTAATTGAATGGATTGGTAAAACAAGTAACAATATAAAAATTTCAACTAGTGGGCAGGTGTAGGCAACTATATATATGGAGGAATTGCGGGGTGTGGTCTGGACTAATGAGCTTAGTTATGAATAGGTGTTAATTGGCTGGCTCGGATTCTGAGGGGAAGAACCTCGGTAGTGCGCGTCAGGCTGATTACGCATGAGATCGATGTCTAGAATTTTAGAGAGAGGGGGGAAACCAGAGGGAGCAGAGTCACGTGGGAAACACACCCCATATTCCATATTCGGGTTAGAATTTGCAGTGGAACGATTTGTATTTTTCACGTTGGTTGTTAGGGAGAGACTGAGACATGGGTCATATGGTCAACTAGTCGAAAAAACCCTTGACAAAACCTTACAGTTGCTGCCTCGCCAATTATACGTTTACAAATGGAGCTGACAGGTATTCACATGGTTCCGTACATCCTGAACAGGTTTTTGTGGTACCGAGAGTGCGAGTGTCCGATAGTTGCGGAGGGGAGGGTTTGAAATAATTGTTCCAACAACGGTTACCTGAAAGAGAAATATTTGGTGGGGAGGCTAGCCACACAACCATACCCTTGAGAGAGAGAAAAATGGTATTGGGTGTGGCGGATGAAGTTTCAAGGCTTCAGCCACCACGGCATTGTTGATTTTGCACCTATACAACACCCATTCAATGGTACCAGTACAGTACTGAGAAGTGGTGGTTAGCACAAGTGTTCGTCAGATTGTAGTGTGACACCCTCGGTTATAGCGCGATGACTGGTGGTGCATCGTAAAAGGACCAGCAGGTGAATAATACGGATTTATCCATGTATTGGAATGACACAGTAAGGAAATACAAAAACATGTCTGGAGTTAAAAAAAAAGATCAGTATGGCTGATTCAGCATCGATGAATAATATGATAAGGATTCGCTATACAAGGAACCCAATTTCTTCTTTCCCCTCGTAGTAGTTCATGATCAACCTTTGGCCCACAGGCTTACAACAACAAAGCTACCGTGAACTGCGATATATAAAGGGTATATCAGGTCGTCGCTGGGGCTGGCCTTTTTCATCGGGCTCCCGGTTCAACTACATTGTCACCATTACAAGTTCTAATTTTTCAGCTACATCCTTGTTTTCACTATCCCCCACATTTTTCGCAACTCCTTCCCCAAAGATTTTCACTTCCTATGTGATGGATCTTTATTATACACATAAAATTATACACGTTTGGATCACTGATCGTAGATGACATTTTGTTTTGATCTATTGCCTTATTTTCTAATCCAGACTTGTCTAGAGTCATTTTCTTTTAGTAAGCAAATACATTCTTCCCCAACATTCACACCACACACACACAGACAATAGATCGTTCAGGCAACATCAGAGAGGAGAACGAAACCTCTTTAAAGCCACCTTTGGACTGTCAATCGCTCTAAGAAACATCTTCTCTCTTGTATTTTATTTTTAAGGCCGCATCTAGTTCTTGATGACTGGTCCTCTCTTTCTCATCTTTCTTCTAGTAGAAGAACCCCTATCCAATAATTAGTGATAGTATCATTCTTTGAAACGCCCCCAAAAGAAATGACACCATTCCATTCTAGACCGTTGGCTGTATTAGTGATCTTTCTTGAGGTATTTACTTTCTAATTGACTCTCTCCACTTTTTGAATTCGTCTGTAAGGATTTCTCCATTTCTTAATCTCTCATTATCCTCTCCTAAAAGTTCCATCAAAGAAAACGTACGAGAACCAGGGTCATAGCTGACTCTCCAGGCCTTTGACTCATCATCCGTTGGAATTTCACTCATTAACCATTCAATTACTGCACCATACCATTTAAGAGCATTGGTACAATTAATTTTTGATTCATTCTTGATCATAACTGGGATTTGTTCAGTTTCGTATACTTCTACTGCTTGCAATAGAAATTGATCATCACGGAATCCATAAACAACCTTCTTGATACCCATTAAGAAACATTGAGCCCAGGTTTTGAATAATTTTCTTTCGAAGTTAATTGCTTGTTTAGGATTGTCGATAACTTTACTGGTCTTCAATTCCACATAGTGAGCCAAGACTTCAGTATTACTTTCTGGAATATAGTCCCACAAACAATCGACTTCCCCGGCCAAAGCCATTTTGGTCTTACCTATTCCCGTTCTTATTACTGAAAGGTACTGTTCATAATTATTAACGATTTTCTTCCCTCTCTTTTCAATACCTGATCTAGAACTTTCGGCCCATGGTTGAGGAAGGGTTGCAACAGCTTCAAATTTGTATCCACTGTATTCACATTTTTTAATAAATTCAAATTGTTCTGGTCCTTGACTTTCTTTTTGTTTCAAGTCTTCTTGTCTTCTTCTTGTTTCTATAATATTATCAGCCTTGATAAACAATTGCCCATCGTATGCCACCACATTCAAATCAACTGGGTCTCTGTTATTGTATGGAATAGTTAAGATCTTGGTCATTAATCCTCTGAATGTCACCACATCAACACCTATTTTCTCACCTCCATGGCATTCTTCATATTGTTGGACTCCCTTAAGCAACAGGGCAAAGTCTCCAAGGTTGAGTTCTTCGGGTATTTTCTTGAATTTGGAGTATCCTGCTTGTAAATCGGGTTTTCTATCTATTTCACTATCTGGTAAATAGTAGTATGAAGCATTGGATTGGACTATTTCTTTATCATAAACATATTCATTATCGATATCTCTGATATAAGTGAAAAGCTCCTTTGGCTGTTTGAGCGCGGTTGTTTTGGATCTTGAGTTCAACGGGAAGGTCTTCATCTTGATCGGTGATAATCAGGTACTAAACTGTGCCTTGGTACTTGGATTGTTTCTATCATTGATATTTCGCTCATCTCTTAATGTGCAGTCCCCCAACACACACCTAAGTCTGAATCTGAAGCTGCGAATTGACAACAGGAGGAGGAAAGGTGCAAAGAAAAGAAGACCCAATCATAAATGGCCAAGAAGAAAAGAGGGAAACGAAAAATTTAGCGAAATTCAAAGAGGAAAAACTTCAGTGCAATTGGATCTTCAAAAGGAGAAGATTTCTAGGTGGAATTGGATTTTTAGTCTTCTCTGTACCACAACGAAGATCTAGAAGGTGGTCAGATGTTAAGCTAGTGTGAAGAGGTAAAGAGAGACAGCACGAGCGGGGAGTTAACAGACACTATTTGATTGTTACCTCTTATAGAGTACTAAGGGAAGGGGATTCTTTTGAATCATAGTGCAATAACTCCTGGTTCTATTTGCACCCATTCATCATTTGCTCACTCTTTCAACACAAGCTCATGTCTGGTCAGGTAAATTGATACTGACATTTTTGTCGATATTTCACTTAAGTACAATCCCACAGTGTCTGTGATACACAAGCAGTACACAGCCCTTACAATCAAGGAACTTCTCCCTCGTCTCCCCTCTACCCAGTTTAACTCGTTCTTCCTATTCCACTACTGCGCTACCAAACATTACATAAGCCACTTCTGACTGCACCATCAAAATTTTCCAATCACCAATCTACCATATCTACAGTATCACCACAACACAACAATGTCAGCAAAGGCAGCTATGATCAAGTTGATAGTGGGCGCCGGTAAGGCTGCCCCTGCACCCCCAGTCGGTCCAGCTTTGGGTTCCAAGGGTGTCAAAGCCATCGATTTCTGTAAAGAATTCAACGCCAGAACCGCCAACTACCAACCAGGTATTCCAATTCCATGTC
The DNA here is from genome assembly GCA_030574995.1 of Suhomyces maxii. NCBI lineage: Eukaryota > Fungi > Ascomycota > Pichiomycetes > Serinales > Debaryomycetaceae > Suhomyces > Suhomyces maxii. The sequence goes on from JAJMGC010000014.1 coordinate 177,930, forward strand.
TTCTTAATGTGAAGCCAGATCGTACATTCACCTTTGAAATGAAGTCACCACCAACCTCATGGTTGTTGATGCAAGCTGCTGGTGTTTCTCAAGGTTCAGGTAAAGCTGGACATGAAAATGTTGGAGAAATCTCCTTGAAACATGTGTATGAAATTGCCAAGATCAAGAAGACTGACGATAGACACAAGGACGTCGATATGAAGGCCGTGGTGGGTGCGGTTTTGTCCACTGCCGAAGCTGTTGGTATCACCGTTGTTCCATAAATGGGGTTAATAGTCAAAGGAGATACCACCATTAGAGTCGAATTAATATGGTTGACCAACACCAACGCCAATATCAACAAAATAAAGCAATGCAAAAGAAATTACAAGAGGGAAAGCAAAGTGATTTGTGCCCGTAAGAAGTGGAATTACCAAGTGACGGTACTAGAGACCGGAGCATGTAAACTAGCATCATGTATATAGTCAATACATATAGAACGAAAGAGTAAGTGTAGGGGCAATAACTGGTTATGGCCAGAGTGACTGGCTGAAAGAGATCCAAACGAAAGAATAAGAAATAGAGAGGGATGGGGTGGATCAGTATACTAAAATCTGACCATCGAAGGTCTATTATAATGTTTAATTGTTCTAAAAGATACGAGACAAATGGAAAGTGAAAGATGAAACCAAAGAATTCAAATCAGTAAAATTACAAGGCGTCAGTAGTGTTCAACTAAGAAGGAAGTGAATGTTGGTCTGGTGAATTGGGAATTAACAATCAATCACTAATCCTGTAAAGTATACCCACACAGCTAATTGGTAGAACTTGTTTGCTACCGATAACCTTTCATCTACTCTCTTTGATAACTCTGTTAGGTTGTAGCATAATTACTAAATATTTTAACATAGATTTCTATAACCGTATAAAAATTGACGAAGTCTCTGTACAATGACAATGATGAAGTGAAAGTCTTTAAATGTGGAAAAATCACTTCTTTTATGAATATATGAAAAAAAAACTAATATTCTGATTCCTTTTTTTTCATGTATTATGAATACCATAAAGTGAATATATATATGTATGATAATCTCAACCTAGCTGAGTATCATTTCATTTCTTTTTATTTTTATCAAATGCTGCAATATGGGCCTTGGATTGGTCAACTTGAGTATGGACATGATCAGGACATGAAATAACAGCATACTCGGAGGTACCATCCAGCTTCATCTTTTCTTCAACAGTACACATATTAACTGAAGATAACCATTCATCATTGAAACAATCTTCAATGGAGATACGACATGCTGGAGGTAATTCAACCATTCTTCCAATTAATGTACGACAATCTTCAGGTAAGGCCAATAATAATCTACCTGGACCACTTTCAGAACTGGTATGAGCTTTACCTTCAGCTGAAGCAGTAGCATCAGTAGCATCAGCAGCATCAGTAGCATCAGTAGCTACTTGAAGAGTTTCACCTTCATTAATGTCATCCAAATCATTAGATCCATTAATGTTATTAGTGGTCACAGGATCTTGTGGAGTTCTCTTTAAAACTTCACTGATTGGTAAGAATTCACCTCTACTAGCAAATAACTTGAAACTTGGATCAGAAAGCTTTGGAACCTTCCATGGGAATTTCTTCAACATCATGCAACAGTAAATAATAGCAGCAGACCAAACGTCAACTGGTCTTGGATCATATTTATTAAAAACACAAACTTCAGGAGCCAAATATGGATCAGATCCTACAACACCTTGAGATTCAATTAAAGTCTTGGTGAATGGATAAGAAAAGACGACGGCAGAACCAAAATCAATGATCTTAACAATACCTCTCTTATCAATAACACAGTTATCTAATTTCAAATCACGATGTGCCAAACCCATGGAATGAAGATAATTAACACCAGAAAGAATTTGTTTGAAACAACAATTGATTTCTTCTCTAGACATTTGATTAGACATAACAATAGCAAATAAATCGTAATCACAGTATTCCATAACTTGTAAAATATGTTCATTTTCATAACAGATTTCGACAGTTTCAATGATATTTGGATGCTTTAAAGTGGAACCAATACAATATTCACCAGTGATCTTTTTGGCATAATCACGTTTGGTTTCATTTTGATACTTAGCTCTGAATTCCTTGACAGCAAACACTTTTTTATCATTGGCTCTTGTCACAAGTTTAACAGAACCACCAGCACCAGCACCTAAACTTTCACCCAATTTACTATATCTTTTAGAGAAGGGTAATTGCTGTTGACTGAGAAGAGGAGTAACTGACCCTCTTCTTTCTTGATACTTGATTTTATTTTGTAAAATAGATGAAGATCTGCTAATAGATCCAGCACCTGAACCAGGAGATTGTGAAATTGAATTGGATGAGGAAGTGGCGGTCAAAGTTGGACCATAAGAACCACTGTGTTGATAACTATTTGGAGTATTTGAACCAGTATTTGGGATATTAACACCATTAGAACCATTGGCACCATTAGTAGAAGGAGAACCATTACTAAAAGAACCATTTGAAGATCTAAGAGAGCTAGATAAATTGGATACTGGTGGTGCATACTGTTGCAGCAGAGAAGTGCTTCCCTTTTTAAAGAATCTCTTTAAATTAGCCATGGAATTGTGTCTAGTTTGAGGAGTAAACTGAGTAGATGAACTTGAATCAACAGATGATATGGAAGATGGAGAGCTTGCAATTGCTTGCTCTTGGTATGCATTATTATAGAAAGAACCCAAATCAGTAGAAGAAGAGTCCCTTTTGGAGGTTGATTTACTCTTATTAGAGAAAAAATACGATAAACCTGATTGAGAGCCAGATCTTTGAGAAGAAGTACCTAGCGATGCGGCTTGAGCAGCTTGAGCTTGAGCCACTCTTTGTTTGGAAATAACGAATCTTGAATCGATGGATGCCGAGCTTACTTGAGGGGATTGGATATGAATAGATTGAATAGGTTGACCATTTGGAAGATTTGGAATATGAGAAGTACTTTCAGGTAAACCACTAGCAAGGAAATTAGAACCGTTATTACCAGAAGTTGATAATGATGATGAATGACCTCTTCCACCTGGGGCACTATAAGGAATGGAAGATGATAAACTTTCACCACCAGCACCAACCAAAAATGACGAATGGGATACTGAATTATTACGGATAACTCTAGGACTAGCGGCCGAGATATTTGGAGGTCTAATTGGAATATCTCTTGAGTTTTGGAACGCCGAGTTGGCACTACTTATGGAATTAGAGTAAGATCTTCCATGAGTCTTTGGAGAAGTAGGCATAAATGAAGCATTAGTGTTTGGAGACGGATCGAATCCAGTGACAATCTGAGTGGAGCTAAGCTTATCGGTGACAATGTTCAAGGAAGTATTGATATCATTCTTATCATTACCATTGTTGTTGTTGTTGTTGACAGTGGTGGTAGCATTAGAGGAAGAACCAGTAGTGGCAGAAGAGTCATCAAACTTGGAGGGAGTGATTGTACCAGTACTTTCAGCTCTATCAAGAGATACGGTTGAATGGTTCTTGGATACTGCCGGGCTGGTGGAATTAGATTCGTTCAAAAGACGAGTCAACGAACTCATCGGCGGCTTTCCTGAAAGAGGACTGGTACCTGGACTAGGGCTATAAGCATCTGTATTCATGGTAAATTGATAAATTGATTGGAATGGGGAATATGCTGGAGAAGAATAGATGATTAAACACGATTAAACACCGATTAAACACTATCAGTGAGGATTAATGATCACAGTAGGGGGGTGTGGTTGATGATATGAGACCTTAATGAAAATCAGATGGTCGATGAAAATACAAAGTGGATTGTAAGTTTGGATTTTGCTTTGGTTAAAAAAGTAATGATAAACTCGAGGTTCGACAATTAAAATGATAACCCGCAACGATATTGGTGCGATAGATAATAAAATTAATCAACAAAAAGGTTGAACGTCGGAAATAACGGGAGTTAAAAAAAAGACCTGATACAATTACAAATTACAAATTACAGTTTACTACATAAAAATTAACCGTAGACGGTGGAATTCTTGTATCGCGACGAGGGGCCAGGTAAATTTATTGGTGAATGGTGTGGTCTTTGTATGGGAAGGTGGATTTTTTGGGGCAAAAATTGAGGTTGGAGCCTGCCTCACGTGGACTACATGATCACTCCTTTTAGTGATGCAAAATAGTGAGTCAGTGGTTGGTTAGATAAGCAAGAGGTGAAATTTATAGTGGGAATTACACAGTGAAGGAAGGGGTAAAAGAAGAAAAAAAAATATTGGGGCAACGATAGTGGTGGTGTGATAGTGAGAGAGATCGGATCAATGGTCTGTAGTGAAATATCGACACATTACGGAAATCAGGGTAGAGGGAAAAAAATTGGGTAGAAGGGTCTGGTCATTTCATCATGAGGGTGAAAAGTTGGGAAGTGGAAATGGAGGTGGTGGTGGGGTGTCAGGACAAGAATGATGACTATAATAGCGAGAATGGCGAGAATAGAATGGTGGTGCTGGTGATGGAGTCCGGGTGGTCCCCTCTTGGCTGGAACCGGTTCCGGGTGTGAGGCATCTGAATAGATCATCTAAAAGTCCCCTCAACCGGAGGGAAAGTTACAGAGGAACGGACTGTGGAGACTTTTTCACTCGCACGGTGTTTCCCAATTGGACACTTCACCGAGAGGCTTCAGTGCCAGGCTTTGGGTGGTGTTTAGTGAGTGAGTGAGAGAGAGAGAGAGAGATAGAGAGGGGTCAGTGGGGACACAAGGGGGAGGGGAACCGTTGGGCGGAAGACACTTTCTAGTGAAGGCAACAGCGAGCTTCAGGTACACCCTTTAGTGACTCGTATATTGTACATGGTATTGTATTTTGAAAAAATTGCACCTGGTGGTTTGGATCACTCCGTTTCCGGTGGATAATCAGGGCTGGTCGAGACAGACCTGATATCACTACTAGCACGTTAATGTATACAGGACTTAACGGTATTGTGATCAATATCGAATACGAGTGTCTGAAAAATGGAAGTGAAATATACTATATTTGGTCATGAGCTACATCTATAGGCCAAGTAATCTGGACACTATAGTGGCACTCTACGGAGCTAAGATATGAGTCCCGGAATAAGGTACGGAGTATGTTTGGTAGTCAGCTATGGCTCCTATGGCTGCCCCATCTTTTTAGGTTAAAGCGAGTTGGCTGCTTTTTCTTTTTTTTTTTTTTTGCAGTAATTGAGTATGTAATTATATGTAAATCTGTGAACTATTTGCAACTCTCTAGCGTCACATTTTACTTCTTCTTGTTCCCCTTTCTCTTGTTGACTTTACTGTCACCATTTAAGTTGGTTCTATCCAATGGTGGAGTTGATGAAGGTTCAGGAAACAATGGCAATGCATCAGCTGAAGAGGTAGGCATTCCCACAGTCTTTCTCAATTGGTCCATTTTCTCATCCAATTCTTCAATGGAGTTTGGTTTGTCAAGTATATTGGACTTTTTCACCTTTTTCTTGTCTTCCGCCTTCTTTTTGTTTCTTTCAATTGCTGATTGCTTCTCTACTTTTTCTATAAGTTCTTCAGTCTTTTTGAAAACCTCTTCTTGTAATTTTTCATCATCGTATTCTTTTCTTAATTTGGTAGATATTTTACATTCTTGGATGACTAAACCACCATCCATCTTGGCTAAAATTGGGGCCAGAAGTGAAAACATAAACAGCTGAGCTCCATCAGAAGCACTTTTTAAGAAAATAAACCACACTGGCCATAAGATAGTGTACAAGATTAACCCAAGAATAGTACCAAAGGATATGAATCTTCTCGTGGAAGGAGTTCTCATTATTCCTGGGTTGACCATATTGATCCTCACGTTGACAGGAGCCTTATCTTTACGTTCATATAATGATAATTGCTTTTGGTACTCTCTAGCAAATAATCCGAGCAACAATTTGGAAGTACCATATACTTTCCATGGTTGCAGGGCTGGATACTGGCGTTCCCAAGCCAAATCTTCCAAATTGACATCTCCTAAGATATGAGAAGAACAGGTAGCAATGACCACTCTAACATCACGATCAGGTGGTTGGACTCTCAAAGAAGGGGCTAACAATGTCAACAATTGAAAATGGCCAAAGTAATTCACTCCCAATTGACGCTCAATTCCGTCTTCAGTCACTTGTCTTGGTTTGCCTCTTGGTGTAACATCAGAAGCGCAACAGACAACACCATCCAAACGACGTGGGGTCTGGTTATCCAACCACTTGGTGGCGAACTGTCTGACAGACCAAAGAGATGCCAAATCACATTGTTCGGCGTAGATCATGAAATTGTTTGTTTTTTCTCTCAAATCATCTACGAAATCAACTGTCCATGAATCTTCAGTAGATCTCACCAAAAGAATGAGCTGCGCTCCTTTCATGGCTAATTCATACGCCACTCTGGCTCCTACACCAGAAGTACCTCCGGTGATGATAAATACTTTACCATGCATGTCTCTTTCCCAAGTATTGCTGGTACCTGAGAAGTACCACTTGAGACCTCCAGCCACTAAGGCGATAGGCCCGTACTTCTTGATGGGTTCCCATGCAGGGATAACGCTGGTACCTTCGAAAAGGACACTAGTAAGAAAATCAACTGGCATAACTGTTGACTGTTGAATGTGGAGGACGATTATGTGGTGATCGGTTATCGGTGGATGTAGACAAATAGTTTGTGTGTGGAAGTGTGACTGATAACAAGAAACAAGTGCTGACTGATGGCACTGGAGATATGAGATTTGGGACGTGTCGCGACAATGTGGTGTCACTAAGTTAGCGAGAGATGTCTTTTTTTTTTCCCTCATGGTAGATGTCGCGACGACTTAGCACCACCTGCGTTTGGCTCCATCGCGACATCTCATCTCTCATCTCTGAAAAATCATCTATACCATAATCAGATAATCAGAGGTACCAATGGACGAGTCGATCTTTTACATAGCTCAGGGAGCTCATGGCGACAAGCATTCGCAAGAATCGTATGCTGTGGCCACCTCTTCCAATTCATCCCAACAACACGCTTCTTTTAGACAAGCAGATGCCCCATTAAACGGTGCTGTTTTAACTGGTACTGGTCGTGGTGAAAGACTCATCGCTGCTTCTAAAGGTAAAGCTCTTTTGACAGTTTGGTCTTGGGGGAAAGAAGGATCCGACCAAAAGATCCCTGTTCCAGAAGAAATGAAATGTTTGTCTTCTACTGGTCAACCAGATCTTGGCCAATCCATTGCTCATCATTCAGTTCCATCATTCAGAGTTCCTTGGCTTTTAGCTGCTGGTTCTAAATCTGGTAAGTTATACATATGGGAACTTGCTTCAGGGAACCTCTTGGGAGTCAAGGACGCCCACTATCAAGAAATCACCTCGATTGAATTCTCCAAATGTGGTACTTATCTTGTTACTGCTGGTGAAGATGCTAGATGTATGGTATGGAGAACTCTTGATTTAATCTCAGCATTTTCTAAGGAAGAACGTACCACCAAACCTTACCACTCTATCACAGACAACACTTTACCTATAACGAGCGTTCAATTGAGTCTGAACGGTATCATTAATGATTTGAGATTATATACTGGTTCCAGAGATGGTACCATTAGAGTTTATGATGTTTCTACCAAGTCTCTTTTAACCACTTTTGTTTTGAGTCACCCAATTGAATCCTTGGCTGTTGACCCAGCTTCTCGTGCTATATACGCTGGTCTCTCTAACGGGTTGATCAGAACTATTCCATTATATAAAGTCAACAATTCCGTGCTTGAAAGTGTTGGAGGTAACAAGAAGATTATCACGGTGGAAAATGACCCAGATCTTAAGAATACTTTTGTTCAACATCAACAAAGAGTCAATGGAGCTGCAGAACCAATTGTTACCCAAATCAAAGTCTCCTTCGATGCTACCAATATCATCTCTGGTGACTCTCAAGGTAGAGTTTTCGTATCCAACATTATTACCAGACAAGTTGTTAAGGCATTGACTCCATTAAACTCCCCTATCTCATATATTCAGGTCAACACTTGCCCTGTTGAAGCCTTGAACACCTCTCTCATCAAAAACGAGAAGAAACACAGATTAATTCCACAATTAAAGAGAGTTCTTGTCAACAACGAACCAATAGAACACCAATTATACTTGGAAATACCGAATGGTGAAGATGAAGAAGACGATTTTGATGCTTGGTTTGCCAGGAAGAGCGAAGAAGAATTGGAATTCAGAAACTTATCTACTATTAACAGTACTGTGAAGGAAGCACCTAAATCTGGAGAAGTTGCAGAATTGCAAGAAAAATTAGACAAGGTGGTGAAGGCATACGGAGAATTAAGAGACAAACATGCAGAATTAATTGCTGAGCATACCAAAATGTTGGAATGATCTGTGAGCTGGGTGGATCTACAAAACCACCCATTATTAAGAATAGACATATATATATATATTGCATAATTGAGAGGTGAAATAATTGTACAATAAACGCACCTGGTTTACCAGAGCCATCTAGAGACTGATGTGACGAAGCGACTCAAATCTAGGATGACTTTAGTAATTGAAGTGTAGATTTATAAGTTCATATTGTCGAAGTAGTTGGTTATTGGGTATATGATAATGGGTGCAAAAAAGGGCAATATTGGTGTTAACGGTCAGAAAGAATCAATATAAAAGACACAGAGAAACGATAAGGTTCTAGTTTCTTTTTCTTGTCTTTTTAGACATATTTATGTCTTTGGGGTATCTTTACCTTTATATTTATACATACTGTAATTATACATAATGACCAACCAGCCTCTAGATGATTGATTCTGCAGAAATAAACTAATACAAAAATAAAAGTGACAGGAAATGATGTAAATAGTTGATCTAGAAAATGAATAAACGACTTGGTTGCGTTTTAGCTGGTCATGTTCGAGTAATTGGGTCCAATTGGGAAAATGCACTGAATGGTTTTTATGATGTAAAGAGCGATTGGCCGTTTTCAGGCCATAACAGCAAGGTTGAGAACGGTTTCAAACACGTTAGTCTCAATGGGATAATCTTAAAAATGGCGGATTCAGTCCCACCACACCATGTTTTATATATTACACTGGTACCAGTATTACCAGTCGTTCCAGTGATGATATTCTTGGTCCAAAGGAGTCATCGGCACCATGTGGCCGACTGTAAAACCAAATGGGCCCTTACCACCTTAACACGTGTATCTGTTCACCAATCCATTTTTTTGGAAGAAATGCCATTCATGGGTCATGAACTTATCAAGTACTTTATACGTCCATTCCATTTAATTCTTGATCAAAAATGTAGGTAGGGTAGAATTGAACAGATTTCCACCACTTTTATACAGTTTTAGTTGATTCGTTGATTTTGCTGGTGTCTCGATCTCATCTTCCAGGACTCAAGGGTCTGTTGAACCCCTTGTTTCTATTCATGTACTGCCTGTATTCGGTCTTCTCTTCGTGCTTGACACCTCCTCCCTTAGAGCCCTTGACATGTTTACCCTTGGTACTTCCAAAACCACCGAATCCCATAAGACTAATCATTCCTTCATCGTTGTTCGCCTCAGTAGGTTTGGTGTCATCTCGATCTCTTGATCTGCCTCTTCCGTTTTGTTCTTCTTGGAATTGTGGAAGCTTGGCCTTGTTGTTGACCGAGGTATTCTTGGAAGAGCTCTCGTTATACTTTTGAAGCTTTTCACCCGATCTTTCTTCAGATCGTTCTCTATAACTGGTAGGTTTTCGAGGTGATGGGCCCTCAGTAGCCGACTTTACTGGCAGCCTCGACCGGGACCGGGACGAGCGGCGATGTTCCTCCAGCCGAGATAAATTAATCCGTATTTTATCCATAGCAGAAAATTCGGCAAAAAAGAGTTGGTAGGGAAATCAATGGGGCTCTTTTGATGTTCTGGGGTTTTTTTTGATCTTTAATTAAATGGATGATTTCAGATGGGATCACGTGGGGACTATCTTTTAAACTTTTTAGAAGCCCCATCCATCATGTGTTATCTGCAGGAAGGTCAGATCTATAGTGTACAAACTTTCTGCATGAGATGAGCAAGTCCAGTTTTATATCATTCATTCAATCATAATGTCAGAAAAGCTATCTAAAAAGCAGCAGAAAGCGTTACAATTCAGAAAAAACAAGTCTAAGGAAGAAAGAGATCATGATAAAGTCGAAAAGAACGAAAAAAAACGGGCTGCTGAAGAGAATAATGATGATGCCGCAAGTGAAGAATCTAAGGCCAAATCCAATGATGGAACTTCATCAGAAGAACCAGCAGTAAAGAAAAGAAAGACCAGAAGGGGAAAGAAAGGAAAGGGAGTCAATGGAGGAAAAGGTCCTCGGTTTATTTTGTTTGTTGGAAACTTACCGTATGATATCAAAGAAGTCGAATTGGTGGCCCATTTCAAGAATAGTAACCCAAATAGAATTAGAATCAGACAAGATAAAGGTATAGCATTTTTAGAATTTGATAATGATACCAAGGAAATCCAAAGTAAAATGGAGTTGGCCTTGAAAATGCATCATTCTTTATTAAGAAATAGAAAGATCAATGTGGAATTAACTGTTGGTGGTGGAGGTAACTCAGAAAATAGACTAGCCAAATTAAAGGACAAGAACGAAGTGTTGTTGGAAGAAAGAAGAAACAGAATTAAAAAGGAAAAGGAACAATCTGAAAAGAAGAAGGAAAGAAAGGATTTGGGTGGTGTTCATCCATCCAGAGCTGCTCTTATGGAATAAGTGCAAGTGTAAGAGCAAGTATAATAGAGCTTAGCAAAAGCATCACTAAGATATTAGAAATGTCAAAAAAAAGTGAATTATTTTTTTAAAAAAAAACAGGCAATCGTCTTAGGAAAGAAGGTACTGGTTCCATTGGTACCATAAAGAATTGGTAAAATGAATTAACTTCTGAAAGCAATTCGCAATTGGTTGGATTAGAGCTATGGACATGCCCCAAAACAATACTATTTATCCCGAGCTTCACCACCTTATAATAGCCCATCATTCCATACATATAGGTGCTGCACCGACCGGATTAACTGCGGTATATTTACGTGGGGATCTGTACCCAAAAGCATATGTCAAAACTGTGACCTATAGCCTTAAATCAGATTTGACCTACAAATACAAAAAACATCTTTAATAAAAGTTCGATGATTTTAGTAAACATTGACTGTAGAAATTTAGCAACCAAATGCCCCTGCTCCCCACCACCTCCATCATTAACCGATCAGATTCGTGTAGCAAGAATCAAATTAGTCTTTTATAGCCAAAGGCTACAGTCCATATCAGGTGACCTCGCTTATATGATATCAATAATACTTGGAGAGAAGAACCACCATAATGGTATTTCTGTTAAAATTGTCGATAAATTCTATATGATAATCAACCGTTAAACAAGTATAGATATTTAAATCCTTGTTTTTGGGGATTCTTAAACCTTTTGGTTTTACTACTAGGTGATTAAATTCATCTGTAACATAGATGCTCTATAAAAGTAACTATATAAGAATAAGTCAAACACCATTCTCTATTTTTGCTCTATGAGATCCATTTCCATCGGTTAAAAAATAAAAAAAAATAAGAGAACATAACCTCCAGAAGAAACACTGTTACCAGATATTAACTGTATAAAACATGGGAAAATGAACAACAAGACTAAATTATAATGATTTTGATGAAATAAAGGACGCAAAGCCTGGCCAGGAACAAAATTAAAAAAGGACCTGGGACTATTAAAATAGTACATTTCTCGGATACAAAGAGCGAGAATAGGTGACAATGACTAGTGCAAGTGAAATGGCACTAACTAGTAAGGTAATCCAATAAATAGATAGATAATGTTACAAAGACATCATCATATTGATATTATGTCAATAAAACAAAGCAAAAAAAGAATGTCGAGAAAGCAGGGAGGCAATTGAAAACAAGGAAATAAGGTAATAAAACATACCAGCAAAACAAGGATAACCAAATTAGACCAATCAAGGCCGCTTGCGAAGGTTATTATCTCATTAATAATATTTTCCTTTGTATATTTCACTTGTTAATTTCAAAAAAAAAAAAAAAGTTACATCCTCCACTATTTCTACCACTTCTTCCATTATTCTTTTTCTTTTTGTTGCTTATTTGGATTCACAAGATGGTACATCTTGTCTTTCTAACCTTTCTCTTTTTAACTTGTTTAGAAGGGTTAGTAGTCAGGTTATTCAAGTTTGACTTGGAAGCACCTGGGGCTCCTATAGTAGAATTATCGGTTGAAGAATATTCATTACCCTTGGAAGGAGGATCTAAAACAGCTCTAATAGCGTAATCAAAGATTTCTTTAACACCAGCTTGAGTACAAGCAGAACATTCCATATATCTAACTGCACCAGATTCTTTGGCTAATTTAGTACCTTGTTCAAAACTAATTGGTTTGGTATTCTTTTCAGCCAATTCATCTAAAACATGTAAATCATCTCTTAAATCAGTCTTGGTACCAATCAATAAAATTAAGATATTTTTTGGAGAGTGATGTAAGATTTCTGGTATCCATTTGGATTTAACATTATGGAAAGAATCAGGACTTATTACCGAGAAACAACACAAGAAGATTTCTGTTTGAGGATAAGACAAAGGTCTTAAACGATCATATTCGGATTGACCAGCAGTATCCCATAAACCTAATTTAATAGGTTCGCCATCGATCATTACTGAGGCGGAATAATTATCAAAGACAGTTGGAATATAATCATTTGGAAAGGTATTGGTGGTGTAAGAAATCAATAAACAAGTCTTACCAACACCACCATCACCAACTACCACGGATTTGATACTTCTCATAATGACGAATCAACAAGTTTTTTTAGGATGCTGTTGAAGTTGTATTATCAAGTGATGAATCCAAAAAGTATATTCAAGTAGAAAAACCCTGGAAAACAGTTACGTAAATCTTTGTCAAAAAAAAAAAAATGAAAAAGACAGTAAGGAGGAGGAGGAGGAGGGACGATTCAGATTATATGGGATACCAAACTAAACGAACAAGATGAACAGATCGGTGGATATCAACACTTGAAAGCTGTGTGAAATGGGAAGTCAGGAATGAATAAAACAAACAAACAAACAGTTGGTTGTTGCTGAAAGATCTGTTTTCTTATTTATATAAAATCTAACTAGTGTAAGATTGTGAAAAGACGAGTGCTGATGATTGACAAGGGAAAAAAAAGAAGGCGATAGCACAAATGAATGCTTGAAATTTTGGGTGTGGAATTTTTATTGGTTTTCCACCCGTCAGCTGCACTACTAAAACTACAATAAGAGCGACACACACAGCGAGATACTGAGAGAGAGGAGTAGGAGATAGTGAGACATTATGGAGGGGCTAGGGATTGGGAGTAGGGGGGCGAGTCTAGGCCCCTTTTTTCAGAGCCATACTAAATGGATAACTGTTGGTGGTGGTGACAGTGACAGGAAGGGCGATGCACTACACAGGGCGGGGATTGGTGGAAAGGCAAGAGGGATGTGTCACCAGTCACACGTTGAAACTGGTTTAAAAAGTAAGTAGTATTTCCGTTTCTATACAAGGTGTTGAGGAGCAGGCTTAGTTTTCGTAGGAGGTGGAGCTGGAAAAAAAGGGCCCTTTACCGTGGGCCTCTCGCTGTGGTTCTCGGTGGAGGATTTTTCACCACAGAGGAAAAGCGAAAATTTCAGTAACCAAATAGTGAGTGAGTGAGTGAGTGAGTGAGTGAGTGGTACAGCACGCGTTAGTTACACTTTGGTGTGGGGAGGGGTGTAGTTGTCAATAGCAAAACCCTCGATCAGGTGGTGGAGACGTGACCAAACACCCTGAAAAAGGCGGTGGAAAATGACCCTTTGCCCCGGTGGCAAAGTCGTTGGGGGAGCGTTTGGTTGGTGGTTGTGGTGGGGGGAAAGATTTTCCAGGACATTGCAACCCCACCGATCTTTAATTGGTGATGATAATTTTTGCGAGGGATCCTGATCTATTCATCCTAATGCGACTCATTAATTAGCCGAGAATGGCGTTTCGTCAAAAAAAAATTAAACCTAATTAGGACTCGCGTCACGTGCGCCAGTTCCACGTCTGTACCCCACCGTCTCTACGATTTGGCGGTTTTCCAGGTTTACGAGTTGTGCCTATAGAACGGTAGCAAACCAAACCAAGCCAAGCCAATTGAGGTTTTTTGGTCTTAGTAGCACGGTAGTATTCATGTTGCTGTAGTGTTATTTTTTTTTAATTAATTTCGGAGTATTTTTATTGTTAACCAGCCTAATTATAATCAATCGCGTTATATTGCTTCACTAAAGCTGGACCACTAGTTAACCAAGAACCAAGCTTCAAACCATAGAAAGTGGAGTGTTTTTCTTAGCTTGCCTTGCCGTTTTGTTTATTTTGATTCTCGTATACGACACAACCCAATCGTCCGTACCAAAGGTTGTGAGTTTATCCAAGTATTCATCCTTGGTACCAGCCGATTACAGAGAGAAAAAAAAAATGGGTGAAACAAATTTCACAGGAATTGTTCAAGGTCTTTCGCCTGAATATTAGGCTTGATATCTTTCTGAATTCCCGTGATTTCTTTCTGTAACTCTTAGTTGTGTGAGTAGCAAAGTGTAAAAAAAAAAATAGTTAGAAACTGTAGAATCTAAATGGTAAGTAGATAGGTTTTTTCAATAACTCAATTGATGATTTCTGACCAAAAACATAGAAACCCCAGTAGACTTCACCACTACGATACTTTCTTGTTGATAAGGACTACTGGCAAAAAAAATGACGACAACTGCAGGATTCGAACCTGCGTGGGCAAAGCCCAAAAGATTTCTAATCTTTCTCCTTAACCACTCGGACAAGTTGCCTTTGTTCTTCGGTTATTGCATTGGTGTTGATTCTGCGAAGTGAAAATTTTGAAAAATTCAATTTGGGAATATTTCCATATTGAGTCTAACAGGGCCTAAAAGGGCAAACCCAGATGGAACGGGAACATCAAAGAAGTGCTTCACCTTGTTTAAATCTCATTCCCTGTAACGTACCATAAAATATTGCAAACATCCTGTAAATTAATAAAATAATGATCAGGTTCAATTTTTCAAAGGCACTTTTTTTCAATAGTACCACCAGTAAACAAGTGAAAAATCGGGTTGTCATACCTCCCTAAACAAATATGTATTCTTTCCTTTTTTGTTTCCCAAACAGTTTGTAATTAAAGACTAGTTTTGGCTAGTCTAAGTATTTGTACAGATTCAGAAATTACAAGACATTTTTTGACGACTTATATATACCAGCCATATATCCATAACCATAAAGACAACCGATTGATTTGGAAAAACATCTAAAAGTATTCAATGGCTCTTTTGTATTGATTTCCAGATCTTAAGGGTAATCTACCTCTTGATCTGTAGATGGATCTAGGACATCTCTCAAAGTTATCGCAATCGCATATACAGTACTATTGACCCTAACCCGGGCAACATTGATCTATATGATTCAAATTGTTCTTGGATTTGGACCAGACTGGGCTGTATCTACAGTACGTAACATAATCTGAATAACTCACTCCTATTGCTGAACATGTTAAGGCTGCATATAGTCAAATGTGCAAGAACCTTCTCCACATCCAGAGGTTACTCTACAGAATTCTCTCACATAGTTATAGGAGGTGGAGTTGTTGGAACTGCCATTGGTTCGGAATTGCAAGCTGTTTCTGGAAACAGCGTGTTATTAGTCGAGCAGCATGGCCATTTGGCAACAGAGACAACGTCTCGGAACTCAGAAGTCATCCATGCCGGATTATACTACCCCAAGAACAGTTTAAAGGCCCAATTGTGTATCAAAGGTAAGAGCAAAATCTATGAAGCTTGGGAGTCTGGTAAATTCCAGGTGAATTTACAGAAGTGTGGAAAATGGGTGGTTGCTCAAACAGAGTCTGAAGCTGAATATTTAGAGAAATTGGCCCAGAACGCCAAGGAGAATGATGTACCTGTATCGTTCATATCACCATCACAGGCAAAGCAACGATTGCCATTGATCAGAGCTGAATTAGGTGCTTTGGAGAGTCCTACTACGGGAATTATCTCGGCTCATGACTATACGATGTTTTTTGAAGGTCAATTCGAGGAAAACGGAGGTACCATTGGGTTTAACTCCATGGTGGTAGATATTCAATATGATCACACAGGATATACTGTGACCATTGAAGATGAATCAGGTGAAAGATTTGAGATGACTGCTGATAACGTGGTCAATTCCGCTGGACTCCATGCTCAAAAAGTATCGAATTTATTGCTTCCTCCCGAAAGACACTTGAAGAGCTACTTTGCAAAGGGGACATACTTCAGCTTTGAAGGAATGTCCAAGATCACCGACAAGTTGATCTATCCATGTCCAAACCCCAACGCATCTTCCTTGGGGACCCATCTTACATTTGACCTCGGAGGCCAGCTTAAATTCGGCCCTGATTTGGAGTGGCTAGATGTAGAAGATGCCAATGATATTGACTATACTCCTAGTGCCAAAAACTTAGAGGCAGCATACGATGCCGTTGCAACTTATTTCCCTGGTATTAGAAAGGGTGTGATGACACCATCGTACTCTGGAGTAAGACCAAAGGTAGTTTCTGCTGAAGCCAATAAAAAAGCATTTGCCGATTTTGTAATCAGAGAAGAGGATGGATTCCCTGGATTTGTTAACTTAATTGGTATCGAGAGTCCAGGATTGACTTCTTCTTGGGCTATAGCCGAGTATGTAAAGCATATATATCATGGTAGTGGTCCAAACTCCAATTGAGTTGGGTGCAAATAGGAATGGCTGTAGGTCAATTAATAGAAAATGTATTTAACTAAATGAATTCAAATTTATGTAGAAATATTGCAGCCATCCCAAAAAATATAATGACAAAAAGACAGGGACCTGAACATGAAGTGCTATCATCTTGGCTGACTTATCTATTGTGGTGTTGAATCTTATTCTTTGAACCATGGCTGCGAAAACAAAGAAACACATAGTACCATGTCTTGACCATCCATATTGTTGATTCAATTGCCCATTTATCAAGACCAATAGTCTTAGTCTTTTAAACAGCAGTGTTCTCTATTACTGTTTAGTTATTCTTTATTGAGTTTATTCAATTGTTACGTTAATTTCATTAGTTACGTGGGCTATTTAGTATTAAGTTCATTGTTCTAGTCCAATCTGGTGATACTTTAATATGGATCTGTATTATTTCCACCTGTTTAACCATCTGTTAAATTGTTTTTCTATGATTCTTTTGGTATGTCTCATTAAAAAGTATTATCTTATCTTTAATGTCTATTAGTTAGGGGTTTTAATAACTAGCTTGGTTGTTTATTTCGTCCTGAAACCCGTTTGCTTTCCTGTTGTTTATAATATTTTGTTGAATTCTCACATTTTCATTCTTTTGTTCGATTCATCATCTTCTTCTTTCAGTCTTTTCTCCTTCTTTCTAGGCAATTCTTCTGGATCAGTAGGCCTTGGACTTTCTAAGAAGTATTCATGTAATAATGCTTGGGTCAGATCACTTCTTCTACTTGGATCCAACTGGGTCATGGAAATCAATAAGTCCAATGCCTTTTCGGTAGCAGCACTGAATCTATTTCTTAATTCTTGGCGGGATGGTGGAGGATACACTCTTAATGCATTATATAACGGCAACAGAGAAACATTTGGCCATATTTGTTCAGTAGGAGTACCTAATGCTCTGAAGGTAATATCGAGCTGATCAACATCGTCTTTACCTGGTAAGTAAGGTGTTCTCAACATAAGCTCGGCAAATATAATACCCACGGACCATATATCAACAGCTGCTGTATAATGCTTAGCACCAAACAAAAGCTCTGGAGCTCTGTACCACCTGGTGACCACATTAGAGGTCAAAGCTTCATTGGCATTACCTAAAGATCTAGCCAAACCAAAATCCGCTATCTTTAACTGTCCATCTGGAGCCAAAAGTAAGTTATTAGGTTTCAAGTCTCGATGTAAAATGAAGTTTCTGTGACAATGATGGACTCCACGAAGAGTCATCAATAACCACGATTTGATATCTGACGATTTAAATACCACTGATGTATCTTTAATAAGCACTTCGAGATCAGCAGGTAAGAACTCCAACACTAAGTTCAAATTATTGGTGGCTGAAAATACATCCACAAGCTCGATAACGTTCGGATGTTTGAGCTCTTGAAGATACTTGACTTCTCTAATGGCAGACATATCTAAGCCATCTTTAAACATTCCTGTTTTGATCTCTTTAATGGCAATTCTTCTGTTGGTAGAGATCTGTGTTCCCAAATAAACCACAGCATAGGTACCTTCACCGACCTTTTTGGTCTTTGAATATTTGAGGGTAGTGGTAGACGTAGTCATTGGTGTTGGTAAGCAAGCTGGAGTGCTGGCGGTATTGGATGTAGGGACTAGTTAGGGTCTAGTTTGAGTCTGTGTATGAAAAGTGTATACCATATGAAGTCACGTGACACAAATGACTAAGTATAAGGTGTAGGTATTGAATAAGACAAAAAGGTGAAAACAGACATGAATTGAATCGTGAAAAAGAAAACGATGGAATAAGATGTAAATGGTTTTGGTGTGGTTGTATTTGTGGAACATTTGAAATATTTTCAGTGGCTGTGAAGATTATATTTTAATACAGACGAAACAAAAGATCAATGTCATTTAAGTAGAAATACTGTGGGTGAAATATCATTGAATATGTATTCTCTTTATTTGTAGACTCAAAATCGAATGGGATGCTTTTAGAGTGATAATTCTCTTTGTTATAATGTCTGGATTTTATCATCTGGATGTGATTCAAATTCTCTGGGTATCAAATCTTGTAATAAAGAACGGCATTCAAAGAATTTATTAAGTATACATAGTGTGCCCTTAACAGTACTGAATTGAATTTTTATCAATTATTTTATCATTTTTGGTCCGAATTTCTCAAGAAACGTAAGTATTTGTTTCAGTATAAGTGTTTTGTGGTCATGGGTAAATGGCTGCGAAATACAATTGACTATCTTTGAGACAATACTTACATCGTTAAAAGACGACAAGAACTCGTATTTTATCAATAAGTTTCAAATTTAACCTCCAATTGGTTTTTTTTTGGCATAAATGAAACCACCGTCATTTACTCGCTCACTGTCTACAATAATTTATGCAATAGTTGAATGACTATTAACGATGTGCAATCTAAATGCTGATAAAAATGAATGAACGGATAAAAGCAACAAAAATGAATGTAATTTATGATAATAAAAAAAATAATATTACAGAACTTTGGTGGTAGCTGAAGGTTGTTAGAAATTAATCATGTAACAAGGTTTGATGGGGTTCAATTATTAAATGGTGTGAAGTATTTTTTTATTTTTCTTTTTTTTTTTTGGATAATTAAATGTTAACATGAATTGAATAGTTTATTTTGAGGCTATTAGTTGACGATTCCATTTACACAATCCCACTGTGCAAAAACGTACCAACTATTTCCACTATCACCAATAACTAAACCTCTATACAACCCAACTTCTTGACACTTAATATTACTTTCGTAAGATCCAAATGGTTTAGTTGGATCATCTTTCAACAATTTAAAGTATTTTCCTGAAGGAGATTCAATAACAATCTTAAAGTCTTGATTCATAAGACCAGAAGAGCTATTTAATCCCATTGAAGGATGTTGTAATACTTCAAAGATATATGAGTTTTTAACAATGATTTTGTTAGTTTGTGGATGCTTGATATAAAGATCATTATTTTGACTTTGTACGGTGGGGAATCTTGGTACAAATTTACTTGGTTTATAATCTCCAGTATGATAAAGTGGAATGACAATTGATAATTCATGAATATTGTCAAAATGTTTTTGTAAACCTTTTGGACCCGAAAAGATTTGTAAAACACCAATAGATTCATTCTCAGGTAAAATGGCCTTGATTTTAGCAATTCTCTTATTATTAACCCATTTGATTTGACATAAACTGAGTTCATTGGTAGTAATCTTGGCTGTTTTAATTAAACTGAATAATTCAACATCAACTGGAACTTCTAATTCCAATTCAAAGAACTCCATATCTTTCAATCTAGTTAATGCATTATTGAAATTTCTGAAATTTAAACTACTTTTGTAGAAACCTGAATAAACTCTTGGTAAATAAAAGGTAACGTTTTGATCAATTGGTGGAATAACATGCTGTAAATCAATAATTGAAGGAATATGAGTTGAAACCATGGTAAGCGGTTTGGCGAGGAAATAAAACTCATTAAAATCATTTGGATGGGTTCTAATATTGCAGATATTACCATTTTTAAAGCAGAAAGCATCAACAATAAAGAATTGCTGATCATAAAGAACGGATAACCAACAATGGTTTATTATGTAATGTTCATTATGATAGAATTCATTTGGTTTCTTCCAGAATCCAAGTACTATTTCAGAAGGAATTCTCAAAGCGTCTAAAATCTTTTTGAAAAGATAATTGATTTGGTAAATAGTAGCTTCACCTTTAGTGAGAACTTCATTTAACTTTGGTTTCACTTGAGAAATTTGACTTGGCTCTTCAATGATATTGAATTTACACATGTGCATCAAAACAGCTCTAAGCTGATAAATCTTGGAAGAATTAAATTTCACACTGATATCGGAAATTAATTCATTCAAATCAGAAGCAAATGTATAATTGTTCATGAATGAATCGATTTTTCCAAAACCACGTCCGAAATCGGCTTTCAATGCATCAATTTCTTCATTGGTTTCATGATGTCTTTCACTGTCATCACCAACAATTTCATTGGTATTAATATCAGAAATATAATCCAAAGGTTTAATGACTAATTTACCTTCTTCCTTAACAATTCTTCTTGTTCTTAATTGTTTATCATGAGAAGTAAGAGAATTCATTCTGTTAACTTCGAATTTAAGAGTGTTCCAGTCAATTTCTTCTTCTTGTTGAAATTTTTGTTCTATTGGGTTAGTTTCTGTCTTTTTAGAACCTAAAAACTTCTTGAAAATGTTTTGCTTCTTTTTATCTTGGAATACAGAATCAACCAATTGTTGTTTACTTTCTTCATCCAAGGTTAAACCACCAAATCTGTCTGTTTGTTGTTGAAGTTTTTCCTTTTCATACTTGTGTCTAATAAAAGAACCAGCACTAGTGGCACTAAGTTCGGATAAATTCAAAACATCACTTTGTAAAGATTTGATGGAGTTTTTAAGTTCTTCTTGTTGAGCAACAGATAATTTAAAAATTTCTTCATCAGTTAATGGCTTATGACTATTACCGGAGAATTTAAAGTCATCGGCATCAAATGGAACTCTTTTGGCAGGGATAGGTTGAATTTCTAATTCATCTTGATAACCAAAAGATTTAATTGGTGTGGTATGTTTAGGAGGTGGCGGAGGTGGAGGAGATTCACTTCTTCTAATATCATATTCATCATCATCATCAGAAATCGCTAATTTCTTACCCAAATCATCTCTTGAATGAAAATTCTTCTTAGAGGATAAAATGCCTTCACTAATATAGCTAGAGTTACTGGATGGGTCATATAACTTTTGAGGAGTAGTGTTTTGAGGAGTTGGAGTTCCAATTTTTGATCTTCTCTTATGAGTGGATCTTTCTAAATGCTTGAGTTGTTCTAATTCCATTTCCAATTGTGCTCTTTTCTTCATGATCTCTTCCATTTCGTCATCATCCTGTCTTCTTCTAGGAGAGTGTTCTGGAGAGAAGCTTTCCACAGTATGGTTGTTGAACAATTGCATTTTGGATGGCAGAGTAGAAACATCATTATAGGAAAGAGATTTATAGTCACCTTGGTATACTTGAGACAGTCTTTTCAGTTGTTGTTGTTGTTGTTGTTGCTGTTGCTTGGCAGATTTCTTCATTTGCTGTTGTTGGTATTTGAAGTACTCGATTTCACGTTCTCTTTCTCTAAGCAATTCTTCTTGCTGTTGGTAACTGATATGTTTATGCTTTGGATGGTTGGTCGAGGAAACCAATTTGTTGGCCGATCTAACCTTCTTAGGATACGACTTTCTTTCATCGAAGCTGGTATCGTAGTCATCATAATCAAAGGAAAGATCATAATTGGTTCTCTGTTTTGGAGGAGAAGACTTACTAAAGTATTGAGTATGAGTAGGAGTACCTCCATTCAGGCCTTTATATCTTGGATCATAATCATGATGGTTTTTGACTGGAGTGACTTGTTTAGGAGTATGAATAGAACGATTGGAATTGGAATGAGGCAATGGAGTAGCTGGGGTCTCAGGAATCACATCCACGTAATCTTTAGGAAAGATTCCTTCAGCCTTATTTCTTCTTAATCGCCCACTCCACCAACTATCGTCAACAATGGAGTAGACTTCGATGATTTCTCCTTCAATAAACCCCAAATCACCTTCTTCTTCACCTGCCCAAGACACCTTGGTCTTTGCTTTGAACGGTGGTTGCGGCATAATTAAAAGGGTTCAACTAAAAACTATTAACCCTGATACTTAACCAAAACGGTTGATGAGTGCTCTTTGATATAAAAGAAAAATGTTGTGATGTATATAAATGAAAAGAACGGGATGATTCAAGGTCAGATGCTCAAAGGGTCAAATGCTCAAATACAGAATGAAGATGGAAAAGGAAAGGAAATGAAATGGATGGAGATGAATTGATGGAATCAAAATGAAAACAATTGGTGTTTGGTGAATGCAAAGTCTGGCGGGTTGTACCAGGAGAAAGTGACGTTGGTAGTTGCTCCAACTTAACAGCCTTGAGTAGTTTAAAGGCTTAAAAACCTTTCAGATCCAGTGGTTGTAGCCTTGGAACCCGATTTGGAAGGAGGTAAACACTTGCAACTGTGTGCAGGATGTGTCTATTGATATCGATCAGAGAAGGAAAAAAAGAAAGCGATGTTTGGCTTATGTGCGTGTGGGACCTACATTAGTACAAAAGGTATGTTTGGATTAGTTAAGTATATGGCTGTGATTGTTTAAGGATAAGCGAGATTTGATGATCCACGAAATGGGTATTTTTTTATTTTTTTTTTTGAATTTGAATTTGGTTGGTTTTAGGTGGGTAAGCGAGAGAGTATCAATGGATTTGTCTCGGCAGTATGTTGTAAGTGGGTGGGTGTAAATGGAGGATGATGGGTTTCAACTTTTTTTTTTTCTTTTCTTGTAAAAGCTGCTGGTTGTTTTAGTGACCTCAGTGCGGTAGGTACAGGTGAAATTGCCCAAGTCCACAACATGAAATCAGCGTGTGCCACAAACGGCTCAACTCAATCAAAGAAACGAGTCAAATGAATTAATAGCTGCATGTATACGATGGGTATGATCCCTCGACACAATCAGGTTCATAAAGAATGATCCACAAAGGATCGGAAATCGAATGTTCAACCAACAATCGGAACCCATCAATTGGAACCCATTTGGACAATTGAAAAAAAAAAAAAATTGGGCTTGATTGGGTCTCAGTTTCTTAATTAGTTCCAAATGCGGTTAATGGACCCGATTGTGATTTCGGTTGCAACCGTTTATTTATATTTCAATGTGAGTTGTAGTGTGAGTTTGATCCCAATCACCTCTCCAAGATGCTCCATTCTGAACATAAAACACTTCTCCCTTTTTGCCAACCAATAAAAACGCAAAAATCACAAATATCATCAAGGGCTCGCTTGGCCAATTGGTTTTCATTTAGAGATCATGATTTCGTCAGCCTAAGAAGTTTGACGCACACCACTAACAATATCATCGACTCTCAATAACAAACTAGCACTTTCAATACCGGTCTTGATGGATTGTTGCTTAATGACTTCTGGTTCCCAAATACCGTAATCGTTCATATCGACAACCTTACCTAAATCACCGTCAATACCAAAGGTATGTTGGCCAGCAGCGTGCTTAGCACGTAATTGAGATAAGACCTTAATTGGGTTACCACCACAGTTTTGAATTAAAGTTCTTGGGATAACTTCAAAAGCATCGGCAACAGCTTGGTATGGCCATTGTGCAATACCTTCAATAGATTTGGCCTTTTCAGATAATTTAACACTGACAGCCATTTCAGTAGCACCACCACCTGGAGATAAAGATGGTTCAAACATCACGTTTCTGGTGACAGCCATGGCATCATGTAAATTACGTTCGATCTCATTAAGAATATCTTTAGATGGACCTCTTAACACAACAGTACAAGCACGAGGTTGCTTACACTTGACCAAATAAGTGAAGTATTCATCACCAATCAATTCGACCTTAAATAAACCACACTTGAGACCTAAATCAGATTCCTTCAAGTCTTCGATTCTATTAACAATGGTAGCACCAGTAGCACGAGCAATTCTATTGTTGTCTGATTTCTTAACTCTTCTTAAAGCAGTAACACCACCCTTTAATAAGTAATGTTGAGCCAAATCACTGACACCCTTTTCAGTCAACACTAAATCTGGTTTGAATTCCAAAAGTTGATCACACATCAATTTAACTTGTTCTTCTTCAATTTGTAATATTCTATTCCAATCTTCTTCTTTAGTAATTTCTATATTAGTTTGAGATTCCCCCTTTTTATATTCCAAAGGAGTATCCAATAAAATGATTCTTGGGTTTTCAATGTATCTTCTCATTTTTGGATGAGTAACATCTTTATTTAATAAAATACCATCCAAGACTTCACTATCAGTAACTTCGCCACCAGGTATTTTTTCAATACGAGCATATCTTTTAACATCAATTTCTTTATAATCACCATCTTGAATAGTAACGGTCTTAACAGCACCTAATGCCAATTCACACATTTTTTCTGACCATTTATTAACATATTTGGTACCAATTGAAGCTTTAATTAATTTAAGCATGGCAGCTTCATTTTCAATATCGACCGGAACAGAAACTTGATGAATGATTTCCAAAGCATCACTCAAAGCTCTCTTTAAAGCTTGAATAATAATAACTGGATGTATATTTTTTTCAATGTATGGGAAAGTTTGAGCCAAGATTTCACCTGCTAAAATAATGACAGTAGTGGTACCATCACCAACTTCTTCATCTTGAGTTCTACTCAATTCGATCATAGACTTGGCCGCTGGATGAGAAACATCAATTTCACGCAAAATCGCGTGTCCATCATTGGTAAGAACAATCCCTCCCATTGGATCCAATAACATTTTCAACATGGCTTTTGGTCCTAAACAAGTACGGATAATATCGGCCACAGCCTTGGCGGCGGTGATATTGGAGATCTGAGCCTGACGTCCAGTCTGCCTTTCGGTAGAGGCGTTCATATATACAACAGGGGCCTGCATTGTGGTGGATGGAGGATGTAAACGGGTTCTATTAAGAGGATTTGTATGGTGATACGCCGTTGTTAAATTGAAATTTTTTACCAACAGGGGAGTGCAGGTTGGGTGAAGGCAAAATGCAGGTTATCTGGGTAGAAGTGCGGATTAGTGACAAATGACAGGTTCCACACGCGACTAATTAGAAGAGAATACCATAGAAAAGATATCAAGGGACAATATAGTCGACATAATCGTATGGAAAAGCAGCATAAATTTAAGGAGTGAACGTTGGTGGCCTGGAGAAATTTTGATCCAGCTTGAAGCTCTTTTGGGGGCTTTTTGGCAATAACTGGAAATTTCGACAGATCGACTATATGAAGGTCGTTTGGATCTGCCCATTCAACTGGGTGAAATTAGGATTAAAGTGCCCTCAAAAAGGGGAACATAAGGTCTTTATGACTCAAATATTAAACTCGCCAAGTTTGGTGGATTTTCAAGCACATCTGGAGCAGTAAGAAGAGATTGATTTATGATGAAAATTGGTTATATGTAGGATTGGGCTGCTTGCCAACCTTCGACCTTTACATTAACGGCAATGTAGACACTACTCTACCCAAGCTAACCTTAACCGTAGCTGGCCATCTTGTAAAGGCTGGTAGCTTTTACTTATTCACTTTGCACCCGTTTTGCAATACAGTTCATAATTAGGACCCTTCTGTCCTGCACACAGCCGCCTATACCCAAGATCCATATCCATACTACCCAATAACTCACCCCGTCAGTTGTTTGACAGTTATGACCGACTACATCAACCGCAACCTCACCGATATCGCCGATCTCGACGACATATCCAAGAAGATCTCCGATCTCCAGGATGTCAAGGCCAACATCTCAGCAATTGCGGAGTCCAAGATCAATGGTGTTGACCACGTCGATACTTCTGCAATCGATGAAGGCATTGAAAAGATCATCAGTGTTGTCAAGTACTCGCTGAGTGAAGAAGATGACGAACAATTCATTGCCAATTTGGATGGGCTAATCCAAGAATTCGGACCATTGAACTCGGTGGTGTCCTTACGATCCCAACTCCAAGCCAGACAAAACACTTATAAAGCCATTAAATTATTGGCGGTTGCACAAGAAATCGAATTGGAGTTGAAGTGCGATGACTTGAAAGACCAGGACCTCAAGTCTTTTGTCAAGAGAATAGAAGACTTGGATGATGGAAGCCAATTGTCCCAAGAAGCCAAAGCAGTATTGCTTGATACCTTACAAGCCAAGATCAACAAGAGAAAAGAAGTCTTGGAGCCTCAATTATTGGCACTTAATGACAAAAGCAACTGGTACAGAGCTGGATCCAAGAAAACTTCATCCAATGACGCGGAATTTGCCAGTGTATTCAATGATTTGATCCAGCTTCAAGCTATCCAAAACACTCCAAAGTATCCTGATTCGTGGTGGGCTGTTGATATATTATTGAGACCAGTGGTGACCAAATTTCATTTCCATTTCAACACCAAGAAAGAGACTAATAGCATATCCAAGCCCGAATGGGCCCTTAACTTTGTGAACTCGTTCCTTCGTGAATTTCTTCTGGTGATAGATCAGAAATTCGGTGAAGCATTTGATCATATTAATAGAGTTTGTGAATTTGAAATAATCACTGGTATCTTAAAACCTGCCAGAGAAAAGATCTTATCCATGGAACTGTCATTACAGAGAGTAGTCGGCTTAGAAAATGCTGATTTTGAAAAGAGTGGAAGGTTGTTGACTCATTTAATCTTTGAAGTGGCATCTTTTGATCAAAAAATAAGAAACGAGTACCACTATAACCCATACATGGATGATGTTAACCAAGCACCAACTAAAAAGTGGACTGGCTTGGCGGGTGATATTTTCCACGGCAACGATACTTCCGTGAACAATTGGTTAAACTTCGAAAGCAAACTTGCCGAAAAGACATATCAAAACGAAATTATAAACTCTAAGGATGCTCTTAGAGTAGACTACGACTACAGAGGACCCAATGATTCTGAAACATATGAAAACCTTCTTAACCCAACTCATTCTGCCTATGCTTTAGTCAAATTAATTGAAACTTTAACCAGTCATTTCCAAACCCTTGGTATTGTGAAATACCAATTGCAATTCGTTTCTACCGTTCAATTGGCTATGATTGATAAATATTGTGATCATGTTAATGGAGTGTTTAAAAAAATCGCTGAAACCTACAGTCAAAGTAAAATGTTGAGTTTGATTCCAGGTGGATTGACCAAAGAAACTAAAGCACATGCGGAAACTCATACTGCTATGGCTTTAAAGACATTGACTGGATTCACTGAAGTGTACTGCCTGTCTAAATTCATACAAAATGCTTTGGATCAATGGAGTGTTGATCTCATCTTTGTGCAATTGTGGAACGAGTACAAGAAGGCAAGTAATAAATCTCACAAGGAAGATCTGTCTATCTTTGACACTTGTATCAAGCTGTATGAACTGTTGAGCTTAAAGGTGGTCACCAAATATGAAGAGTTTTTCAAAAAGGAAATCAGAGCATCATTAAAGAATTATGTCAATTCTAGTAGATGGGATATTGAAGATGCTCAAGAGTATGAGCCTTCTAATGAATTGGTGCCATTGGTTTCAACTATTCCTGTATACTTGGACTACTTGAAGAAGACAGTTTCTGATCTTGATTACCAACTTATCACAGACCAAGTTGTTTCGTTGATATCTAATGTTTTATATGAATATATCATCACCAACCATCAGTTCACCAAAGCTGGTGTTGCCCAATTCAAGGTCGATTTGGTTTACATTGTGAGTCAATTGCAATACCAACTTTATCTCGAGAATCCTGGAGATTTCTCCAATGATGAAAACACCGATTACGTCAGATTGGCACAATCTATTCTGTTCTTGCAAGAATTGGATGCCCAAACTGCAGCTGTGTACAAGAAGAAGTATGATCTGAGTGATTTGAGAAGTAAGTTGGAGAGCTCAACTTCGCAATTGTCTAACTCCGACATTAACGATTTGTTATTGAGAATCTTATGAGGTGTCCTAATGGATCAGAAAGATAATAAATATAATGAATATTATGTGAAACGATTTAAGTCTGGTAGTGTAGTTATATCAAATAGATGAAATGGTCCAAAAGTGAGCAGTGGTATGGGAAAAGTAACTTCTTTCCTCATAAATGAACCATATGCTCTATAAGGTGATGGTTCCTAGCACCAATGGTCCACTTATTAACCATTAATGTTGGTCCTTCTGTTAATGGCTGCGAAATATGACTATTGCATCAAAGAAAAGACCCCAAGTCGCCAGGAAAAGAGCTACACAACGTACAGACATTCGCTCCCATACACCACCACCTCTGAACCATCGCTTATAGCTAACGCTTTAGCCGTTGTTGTACAAATCTACACTGTGTCTTTTTATTGCCGTTTGTCGCAGTTCAGTCTGAGTTTCCAGCGATGACTTCACTCATTCGGTGCAGTTTCTATGACAGATCAATAGTGCCAAACTGTCCACACTTCTTCTTGTTCTCCGCTCTGTCTGGACTGATCGTTTACCACTTCCATCAAGTCCGAACATCCGTGTTTCACTCTTCTTGCTAACTTACCCTTGTCAACTCTTGCCTCTTCATTCTTCACTTCTTCTGGAAGCTCACGCACCAAATCAATGGTGAGTTCTTTTGTTCTACGCGTATCACTAAAATCATAACATTTAACCATCAACGCTTATCATGGCATTATCGCGAAAAAGAGTAAGTAACCGAACGGATCATCAATCCCAGCCCAGCTAACAACAAGGCAATTGGATCTCAGGAGGAATCCACCAAAAGACCGGTTCGAAAATACGAAAATATCGCCAGATTATACTCCACTCAATCAGGTCAACCTCATATTCTAGTACCAAGAAAGCCAGGTGGTGTTCTCATTGGAAGAAGCAGTCAGTGTGATATCAAGATCTCCGGAAGTGACGTGTCGTCGAAGCATTGTCAGCTCACCCTTGCCATCAACAACAACAAGGAGCACCTTTATATCACTGATCTCTCCTCTAATGGGCTCTATATCAACGATGAGCTAGCAGGAAAGGGAACCAATACGCTCTTGCGAAGCGGTGATAAGTTAGGTTTCGCCAAGACTGGTGGTAACTATGTATTCAGGTATACTTTCGATGAAGAGGAGACCGTACACAAGAGAACATTCTTTGATGACTATATATTAGGGAACCAGCTTGGATCCGGCCATTACGCGGTAGTAAAAGAAGCCAGAGATAGAGCCACTGGAGATATCGTGGCCGTGAAGATCTTCCACCCTAATAAGTCGTCCAACGGAGATGATGCCAAGTTACAGCAAGAAATGAACCTTCTTCTCTCGATCAATCATCCGAATATTGTCAAGTTCATTGCCCATTATGTGGAGCCAATTAACCAGCATTCTGACACAACCTACTTGGTATTAGAGAAAATGAATAGCGGAGAGTTGTTCCAGCGAATTATCAATAAACTGAAGTTGAGGCAGGATGAAACAAAAGCCATCTTTAAACAATTGTTATCGGGAGTCCATTATCTACACAAAAATAATATTATTCACCGAGATATCAAGCCCGAGAATATTCTTTTGGACGTCACCCCGAGGAGGTCTCTATCCCAAAAGCAAACAGGACCCTGGGACGAAAATGAATATGATGTGACTGTCAAAATCGCCGATTTCGGGCTAGCAAAGTTTATTGGAGAGTTGAAATTCACCAACACCTTATGTGGAACTCCAGCATATGTTGCGCCTGAAATTTTGATTAATGACCGGAATTATTCCACCAAAGTAGATTTGTGGCTGACGGGTGTATTATTATATGTTTGTTTATGTGGCTTTCCTCCCTTCAGTGATGAATTAGCACCTCCAAATATGAAGGATCAGATTTTACAAGGAAAGTATGCATTTTATTCCCCTTACTGGGATGATATAAATGATTCTGCCCTTGATTTAATATCCAATTTGCTTGTTGTGGATGCCAAAGAAAGATACGATATTGTTCAGACTTGTCAGCATTACTGGTTTAATGAAGAGGATGAACGAGAACTTGAAGATATGGAATTAAGCAATGGTCAAAGTCAAACCCAAAGTCAAACTCAAACTCAAACTCATACCAAAAGCATGAGTAGGACATCGAGTCTGATTAAGAGAGAATTGTTAAGAGCAAACACTCAACCAATGACATTAAAGGAGCAATTTGCCAGTGAATTGAATTTCGGGTTCTGCGATAGCTCATCCATACTATGAGGTTAATGAATAACGAGGAGAGAGAATATGATAATACGGTGTTGTCAGACTGTATCAATAATACCATAGAATGCGATAGAGATAAACAAAATCCATTGAAACCCACCAAAGTGTGGAATGTTAATTAGTGGTCTATATACATTATTATCGATGCAGTACATTATACACATCTCGTAGATTGTAGAGGGTAACGAAGCCCATCAACTGACTAGGCAATCTTGGTAGCCAAAGCAGCTATTTCTCTGGTTCTGCTGTCGAAGAAGATCTTCAACAAACCTTCGTTCAAAGCCATGGAGTCCTCCATTTCCTTAGGCACCTTTCTCTTGTCAGCTCTCAATTTTGCAATCTTTTCTTGCACCTCCTTGAGCTGGGTCAAACAAGCATAAGCTGACTTGTAGTCTTCCATCTTCAAATAGCAATCAAATTGTCCTATCATGCATGCCATATCGTTATTGGCTTCAACCCCTAATTTGAACCATTCAATGGCCGAAGTGTAGTTTTGAAAGAGGTTCATTTCGAGGAATCCCAACAGAGAAAATGCTTCTTTGAGTCCGCGGCCGGCACTGATTTCAAAGTGATACTTGGCAGTTAATGGGTTCACATCAACAGCAAGCTGGCCCAAGTAGTAGTGCGACTTGATGGTGAATTCATCTAGTTCTCCGATTCTGATACTTTTTTCGAAATAGGTTTTGGCCAACGCCAAGTTGGGCTTTTGGCCATAACTAAAATGGTAGAGTCCAAGGTTGGAGTACACATGACTGGCAGGAATGGTATCTGGTTCGACTTCAATGAACTGAAGCCAGTATTGTTGCGCTTGGTTGTGGTATCCTCTTCTAAATGCCATGTCACCGGCCAACTTGAACACCGATGGGTGCTTTAATTCGGTGAGTTGAGTGATAAGATCATTGGCGTATTTGTAGTCTTCTTTGGTAACACTGGGATCGTTACGGAGCTTCTTTTCAATTGTTTCGAACGCAAGGATGGCAATGGCGTCGTTGTCTCCCAACTCTGCCGCCTGTTCAGTAAGTTCATTTTCCAATGCTAAAAGATGATTATTGATGGTATTCGTGGTCTTTCTGATGGTAGCAAGGGCGTTTTTGAACACCATAAGATCGTTGGGTCTGACGTATTTCGGAAGACGGATATTCTCGGGAGTGGAGAGGTTGGAGTAGATTGTTTCAAGCACAGAGATCATTTTTTTGTAGGTGATGGAACTGTTTGCATCAAAAAGGATCTTGTTGAAGGTCCGCTTTTTGGGAAGAAGCGAGAGGAGTTCGGGGCGTGCTGCAGATGAGGAAGTGGCGGTGGTGGCTAATTTGGTGCTGCTGGTTACCCCGGTCGAGGCCCATCGTATCATACGGGGCCGTATCTGCTTGAAGGGATACATGGTGGGTGTAGTTGGTGGTAGATACTGAGCGATGCAGGAATAGTATAGTGTTGGGTCACGTGAAAATGACATATTTGATAGATCAGCCAGTGTTTCAAACAAGTGGGTTTTATACCAAAGAGTAGTAGCAGCTAAGTTCTTGTAGGATCTGAGAGATTCTCCTGGTTTGGTAAAATGGTAGCATAATTTTTTTTTTATTTTTCACAGTTTTCTCATGTTTGTTAATTATAACATTGCAAAGAGTTTACTACTTGTGTGAACTTCATAATCTGCGTATTCATTTTGAGTTGATATTTATTATCCAAAGGGTTATAGAAATATGTTATCCGACTAAACATTTACTCGCTACAATTATCAGCTCAATCTGTGAATTTTTTTTCCTTTTGTGGGAATGTTCTTATGGAATGAATTGATGTATGATGATAATTTCACTTCTTACGAGCCTGAAATATACTTTATTGTGTACCTATTAACTTTGCAGTGAAGAAGCTAAAATTAGCGTGCTAAAACCCTTTACTAGTATTTAATTGTTCTATTATTTGCAACCAGGCACCACCAGATGTATTCAATTAATTTTGGATAATGGGCAATTAATTAATCGATATGACATCGAGCCCTTTGGTATTTCGACAGCTTTGATGTTTTTGAAGTATCCCATACCATTATGCCAAGTATCCTAAAGGTTTGTATGTATTTGTCAATCGGTGGCTTAATCGTGAAATTTCAAGTTTTCTGGTTCCTTTCCACAGGTGTAGTCAGTATGATCTAAAACTGGAAGGACCAAGAAATTCTGAATTGTCACTAGTAAGTTTCAGCACCGATACCAGTATACCAATGGGGGATGGGGCTATAATAGACAGGGATTTAAAGAGAAGTTACCGGACGATATACGAGGAATCAAAGAATAGTCATGAAGAATAAATAAGAACGTTGTAGGAGCCAGTATAATGTCATAAGTTAAAGGTTCTTAATGCAGTCTCTCGCTTATGTTCGATTAATAGGCGTTGACACATCACATCACCAATATTATATTATATTTAACCGCTTTACGGTTATCACCGTCGACTCATACATGAAAATTAGCTTCTTAAACATGTATTAAACAATAGTACTATATTAAAGTTTGAGGCGATTGAAAGCCTTCCTTGGCAGGCTAACCTCAGGTTGAACCGCAATGCGGAATTACGCATCTGGTTACAAAAAAAAGCACAGGATCACCTCATTAGTCTCGAGGTGACACCAATGGTTTAGTGTAAATTATATATTGGATCTATTGTTGCTGGAAGGTGGGGGAAATAAAAGAAGAAGAGGAGGGGGGAAACCGCACATATCGGAAGGTCAAGTTTTACCTTGGTTGTGAAGAGAGACAAAGAAGGGAGATATCGGCATTCTCCTGCTTGTTTAACAATCGGTGAAAGGGAGAAAAATAAAATATACTGAAACCAAAAACTGGAGTGTGATGTTGGAGGTATGAGGGGTGGGGGAAGAACGGTCTAGAAGTCAACGGAGGCCGATTTTGGAATCCCTAATTTTTAATGGTCGATTTATAATTATTTGTAAGACCAGGAATGGTTGAGACAATTCAATGATTGTTCTAAGTAGATGTGAGATTCATAAATGTAGGTAGAGGTAGATTTAGTGGGGGCAAAAATAGTTAGTGGGAGCAAAAATAGTTAGTGGGAGTAAAGATAGTTAGTAGGTAGTAGATGTCCCCCTCACTAGTTGTCTCGCTAATGCCTCGCCAGGGTCTCGCGACGCACCATCAAGAAAGATCATCCAGGGCCTAGTGTGACTTTTCTAGTGTACCTTACGGGCATCTTAGACACAAGATGGCACTCCGAATCTCCCAAACTGGATCTCTTATCAGCCAGGCGATCCGACATATGTAGGGGCGTCTGGGCACTTGGGGGCGCTTTAACAATCAGGCTATTCATGGCCGCTTTAACAATCAGGCTATTCAGGGCCATGTAGAAGAACCTCCACTTTGCAACTGCTTGGGTGCTCATCTCGGGTGATTCACTCCATACTGCGATACCCTGAAACGCCTGATTTGGTTGCATTATCCCTGGCTTATCTTTGTAATTTTAGACCCAAGGTACACATGACAAGTGTGACAAATCAGATTAACCAAATGATCCTAATTAGCTTTACAGTATTACCTTTGGGGCTACGAAGACAATTGTTAGCGATATCTATTATACGAGTCTGTATACGTATTATGAGGATTACTTGACTGAAACTTTAAACAGACTTCGTCTATAAAAATTCGTCTACAGCCATTAACGGTTTAATACCTAAAATTTATATCAAATACAAAATTCTTGACCAGATGCTAATTAAAGTCAAGACGATGGGATTCCGACTACCAAGAGCCGTATCATCGAAGGAAGTGAAAAGCCGAACGAGGACGGACAACGAGCGACACCAAATAAAATAAAATAAAATAAAAATAAAATAAAATAAGTCAACCACTGTTTCAGTTTTAGAAGTTGTTCCACTATTAGTATAAATATTATTGTGATTATTATTGTAGTTCTCATAGGCTGATGATGTTTGTAGGTTGTTGTTCTTGTTGTTGTTGCAGTTATAGTTATAGTTGTAGTTGTAGTTGTAGTTCTAGTTGGAGGTGAAGGTTTCCATTGTTCTGGTTATATTCCAAAATCAATGAAACTATCCACATTACCACCGCTGGTTTCTCCCTTACCATTCAACACATCCAACGACCCATCGTCCAAGCCATTGAATTCATGG
Organism: Suhomyces maxii; assembly: GCA_030574995.1. Lineage (NCBI taxonomy): Eukaryota > Fungi > Ascomycota > Pichiomycetes > Serinales > Debaryomycetaceae > Suhomyces > Suhomyces maxii. Next base: position 212,627 of record JAJMGC010000014.1, read on the forward strand.
TAATCATGATAGTCATGGTCATAACCATTGGAATGGCCATTTTGGTGCTGATGAGTGTATGCATGAACAGTATTGTTAGGGACATTATTAAGGGAAGGACTGTTGAAATTACTATTATTATTGTTGTTGTTACCGTTGCTGCTATTACCGTTATTATTATTATTATTAGTATTATTATTGTTACTGTCGTGACTATGACTGTGACTGTGATTGTTAATATTGTTATTATTATTCTTTGATTTTTGGATCTCATTATCTCCTCCCATGCCACCAAGGAAATCCGGTGTAGCACCAGTATTGAACATATCTTCATAAGGATCCTTAGCCTGTTCTGGATTACCAGATTCAACACTTCTAGGAGTATTCACTATACTATTGGAATGACTATGGACAGTTCCAGTATGTGCACCAGCACCGGCACTAACACTACCTCGATTGGAAGTAGCTTTTACCAATTGCATATAAATATCTTTTTGGAAATTACTGCTTGCACTAGCCAGGGAATTTGGAGAAGCAGCAGACTCAAAGTTGGTTAGCGGCGAGAATCCGCTTAAACCTGAAGATATATGCTTAGAAGGAGGATGTGCACTAATTGAGCCAGAAGTTGAAGTAGTAGTGAATGCTTTGGTGATTGGGGTATGATTATGGGATCTATTTGGAGTAATTGAAGGAGCTTCATCCCAGATATTATTTAAATCGTCATTGGTGAATTGGAAGTTTCCAGCAGAAGAATGTTCATCTGCAATTTGAATTGGATTATTATGATGATATTTAGGAGCATCTGCAGCAGACAAAGGAGGAGTTGGGTTGGTGTAAGGGTTTGAATGAAGTTGTTGTTGATAAAATTGATGTTGTTGCTGTTGATGATGTTGTTGAATATTTTCAAGGATAAAAGCACTTAAATATTGTAAAGATTTTTTAGCTCCAACAAGAACATGAGGAGTTGAACTTCCACCTTCATTAAAATATGCAGAACTAACTTGTTGACCTTCACTAAAATCATCACAGATACTCCATTGATTGGAATGAGAATTCACACCATTAAAGAAATAAACCGAGAATTTAGGTTGATGAGAAAGACTGACTCTAAGTTCATTACTTTCTTTATTAATATTATTATCAAGTAACGAACAAGTAACAATACTTGAAATTGGATAAAATATTCTGAATAAAATCTTAGAATTATTCAATATAGCCAGAAAGAAATAATTGATTTCAAAATTCTTTTTAGAAAGAATCACCAATAAATCCACATTATTCATAACATTATTAAGGGTAAATGGAGAAAGGTTAACAAATTTGTTACGAAGAGCATTTTCATCATGATAACCAGATTTAATTCTTTGCCATGATCCAACTGATAATGAAGTACAATCAATAAAACAATAAGTTTCATTGACTTCTATAGGGATTGTGGTTCCAATCAAAGTACCATTTAGACCACCATTTGCACCATTAATATTATTCTTGATTGGCATATCATTAGTAAAACTATTAGATCTCGAAGAATGATAACTACCAGTTTTCTTGACTGGAATACTTGAAGAACTACTCATTCTTTCAACTTTTCTTAATTTAGCTCTTCTATTTTGAAACCAGATTCTAACCGCCTTTTCAGCCATTCCAGTACGTTCGGAAATTTCCTTTCTTTGTTCAGGAGTTGGATTATGATTTCTTTCGAATTCTTGAAGTAGAAAATCAAGCACTTCACCCGAAGCACGGGTTCTCTTAGATGAGTTCTCGTCCGATGACATGATTTAAAACACTCAGTGACAGAACTAGACCTAAGAAACACCTTTTATGTTTGAAATGGTTTTTAAAAAAGAAGACTTTATGTTCCAAAAGTAAAAAAATGATGATGAAGCGGACCAAGGGATAAAAGTCAGTGAAAAAGGGTTCTTTTTTTTTTTTAAAGTAAAGGGTAAGAACAGACAAGGATTTTGAAATGGATGAACTGAAACAAGCGTATGAAGGGAACAAGGAGGTGAATCAGGATCAACACACTTTGCTTTGAGCAGAAAGAAGTAGCGATAGGGTTTGATAAAAGAAAGAGAAATGAAGGGGATGAAGAGGAACAAAATGGGTGGGCATGGGAACGGGATTAAACCAAAAATGGTAGTGGGACACCCAGGGCGATCTAGCGAGGGCGTGGGTAGCTTAGGTAAAAGGGAGATAGCGGGTGCAAAAGGATTTAGGGCGACAAAAGCGAAGAGTGCGAAAAATAGGTAGAGATCAAAGTTTAGTTAGTGAGGAGGGAAAAAAAGGTTTAGTGAGACCGATGGCGCAATCTGTAGCGAGATTCTGGGACCCACGACAAAAGGTGTCTAGGGCGGGAGGTGCGAAGTTTGATGCTAGGAATGGTGGGGGATTATGGGGGTGCGGCTAGGGCATGCGGCGGCAGATTGGTAGGTACACTGGGATGTTCCCGATTCATCTGAATTCTGTACTATTATCACACAAACGTAATTGTACATATAGTAGCATAAAAAATAATCAATTATCAAAGTTTTTGGTTTTCAAGTGAGAATGATCAGTACCTATAAAAAAAGGTCCATGAATCAGTTAACCCAATAGAAAGACAGAGAGAATATTTATATATATATGATCTGTAGCATATGATTGCTGTGTAGAAACTCCAAGCGTGGATACCCATTTCGCTCAATGGTATTTTCTACTTACAATATTCTTGATGCGTTTATTTTGTACTTTCGCTTTCCCTGTTATTTCCGCCGAAGGATTTAGTTATAGTAGATTTTTGTGATATGCTGCAGCTCAACCGAAAACAATACTATGCATGAAGCTAATGTATATTTTCAGCCACCCATAAAGAGCGATACGAGAATCCTATTGGCGAATCATCTAGCTTCAGTAGAGTATGCGTGGCCATGATTACCGATGTATTTGTAATAATAAACCCTGTATGGAAGTCATCAAACCAAGGTAACTGATTTGATTTGCTATACAACCTCTCTGTTACTGAAAATCTTAATAGAACTATTGGAATTGGCAGTGGCAACGTTGGTGGTGGGGGCGCCACAAACCTAAACTACCAACCGAAGTACATTGGTAGGAAGCCCTACAAGAAGAGAGCCCAGAGTCCATAACCAATAGAGCATTAATAGGTATATTTCCGTTCTCAGGCTTTGTGTTGATGCATGCAATGTAGTGTTAGATGTCTACCTCCCTGTGGCCTGTGGTGTATGGTACTGAATTCCTAAAAAAGTTAACAACTATATATCTGGTTTACTTAAGGATACAAGTGGTAAAGAGGAGGGGAATCGGGTTAGTTTGTCTCTATCTCATTATCCAGCTAGCTAGGCCCTCTTACCTTAAAAAATAAACTTTAAAAACTACATGAACTAAAGCCTATTTTGGCAGCTTTTTCTTTCTCGCTATCTATCGATAGCGAGATACGTGGGGAAGAATCAAAACCCTCTTCTTCCTTTTCCCACTTCTGCTTCTCCTCCCTTCTGCCTCTGTTGCAAGATTGCAAACTTACATCACATATACATATGCGATTAGTCAATCAGCGTGGGGCCCGCGTTATCTCACCTTATTTGTAAAGAGTTGCTACCTTCTCATAGATATCAAAAGGACGATCTCCCTATCTCATGTGCCCCTTCTAAACTTTGATCTATGTTTCTTTACTTGCTAACGACCCCTAGATCATGTAGTATGTCCCCTTATTCTGTACCGGACAAGTTTCTACCAACTTTTTGTTGTCATTTCGGTGTCTTCTTACCTAGCACCTCAACCACCCTCTCTCTTGCTCATAGTTACCTAAGCAGGTAAGGATTTGAAAAATCGCAAATCTTATTGGACAGTTTCTTTGAGGTAACTTCTCTAAAAGTTCTATAGAAGAAGGGCCGAGATTTGTCATGCCACTGGTGAATTCTTTCTTGTCATGAAAAGTGTGATGAAAAGAGTTAAAGTGATTGCAGCTTCTAAGCATCAAAGCATTAAGCATTAAGCAATCAAATGTCAGATACATGACATAAATGTGTCATTCGATTTCGATCTGGCTCTTGATCTGTACTTCATTAGTTCCCAGATCAGTAACTACTTAGAACTTAGAACAGCATGGTCATACCAGGGCCACTGGTAATCTTTACTTCATTTGCATTTCTATATACTGTACCACATATGTACCCCGTCTAATTAGATAGTGCAGGAACTTCTGCAAAAAAGTAACCCTCTATGGTATTAGTTTATATCGTTGAATTGTGATGAGTCCAGGGTTCTTTAGTTGTAATTTGGGCTGTATGGCTGGCGGTAGTTCACGGAACTCCAATGGTGGATGCTTGATACCCGACATGATGCATGGAACGAAATAAACTCAAAAATTAATACTCGCACAAAACCACGTCAGACTAGTTACTGTATCTTTATGTCTTTGCTGGTGGCTGTGCTACTTCTAGGCTATCAACTTATACTCGCAACTTTTGATAATTGTACATTTTAGAAGCAATCACCAAAAAAAAAAAAATTGGTTCGCACCAAAATCACAAGCCCTCGAAATTTGCACCCACAAAATTGCAGCAATCAGTGACATCCACCCAGCCAAACAAAGACAAGCAAGCAAATATGTTCAAAAAGCAGCAGTATCGCTTATCTATTTCTAGAAGTTCTTCTTCTGGTTTATACGATCAACTCTTCAATGTCCAAGTCGTCTAAAGCACTCAAACAGAATTTCAAGTCTCTCCATCCTTTTGTAGGTTCCCAATCCTTGAATTCACTGATCAATTGTCTTAATAATTTTGCATTACCAATATTATGAACCAGGATTAAATTTTGAATTAAGCTTCTGATGTTCCACGGTATCATGTACATATTGATTAAATTATCGCTGGCGAGAATTGGAACGGTATCGGGGTGAATATTAAGTGGGTGACGCGCGGGATTTGTCAAGTCAGTAGTTTCTAAACTGTGCCTAAGCGCCGTATAATAAACTTGCTGGTCTTGGTATAATCTGCAGTGGCTACCATCAGAAACCGTTCCAACAAATCTATCCCCAATATCTCTCAATAAAGTATAATCATTAGTTGATCCCATATTTTTTAAAATGGCGATAATTTTAGTTAAAGTTATGATAAACTGGGGTACATGGCTATGCTTGTCAACATACACAAACCGGAAAATATTAGGATGCTGATATTGGTTTGCTAAGGTTGAACTTATTGGTACAAATTGATCATCAATTGCTCCACTAAACGTGATTTTAACATTATGTTCAGCAAGTGTCTTCATGGATTTATTAAGTTGTAAAGAAACACCACTATTTGGTTTTTGCAAATTAAAAATCTCTCCGATTATATCCCTTTCTGCCATTGTAAATGCTCTAGTAACTAATTTAGAGTCAAGTCCTGGTAGTGGACCCATATTAAGTCCTGACATACTCAAAAGTCCAATTCTTCTTTTACCATGAGGTATCATTTCCACAAGTAACTTGGCTAATAAATTAATTGCAACTGGAGTTCCTTGTGAATGTGATACAACAAATATAAAATTGGCTTGTTCTAAAATCGTCTTCCAGTTTTCCAATAATCGATATAACTTTTGCACCCTTTCACCAATTCTACCTTCTCCTTCAAGTGCAATTGTTTGAATATCATAATCTTGAGGATTATAATCATGATTATTATCACTAAGCCACTCTTGGATTGCCTTTGTTGCTTCTCCAACAAATCTTGTAGAATTTCCTGTAGGGTGTCCAATAACTGACCTAACAAATTTTATTGGTAAGAATCCATGAACTCCAATGATTACTATCTTCTTTAATGATTTTTGTTTTTTAACTACCGATTGACTGTTCTTACGGTATAAATGAGTTTCAGCCCAAATGTCATGACATAGTAAATTTTCGGCCAATAAACGAAGTTTTGTTTTCAATGTAATGGTTCTGAAATTATCTTCAATACGAGGAAGGACTAAGTTAGCTGGGATAGTGATAGATGCAGTTTTGGCTCCAACTGGCATAGTTGGACCAGTGGTGGAATTGACACTTTGGGCTTGAGGTAATTGAAGAGTACGTTCTTGTACTTCATTAGGGGTGATTGGTCTTCTTTTTGATCTGTAGCGCACTGGTTTAGTTTCAGTACTTGTATCACAAACTGCCAATTCTAGATATTGATAGTCGGAAGTGCCAATTGTTTCATTGACTTGACACTTGAATGCATAATGAGAGGAGTCTTTGGAATTTTCAATGGCGAATTTTGCTGCTTTATACACTTCCAAAGTATTCTCCCCAGCTCCAGAAACACTTGGTTCATCATCAGAGTCTTCTGCTGTAGCGCTTCCTCCCCAGATCCACGAGTACCATGTAGTATCATTAGCATGGGTTTCAACCAGTTTCTGGGTATTGAGTGGAGCAAGCAAAGGGGTTTCTTCACTGACTTCAGTATTATCAGGCTTGTATCCAATTGTAAATGATCCGAGCCGAATGTACAGGAAGGAGAAGTCAATGAACAGTTCAGGCGGTGTTTCCTCTATATTGTCTTCGGCCATGGCCTCTTCGGTGGATGATGGACCATTATCAGCATGCTGGGGAAGGGTCAATGCTGTCTCAGTGGATTCCACGTTATCAATAGGTGCCGGTAATTTTTGTGCAATTCTATCCTTTGGAGGACCTGCTGGTCCCACTATTTCTTTGATTATTGGAGTTTCTGGAACCATGCTATCTTTAGAAACATCAGTGTTCTTTCCAGTACTGATACCACTACTAGTCACTGGTTCATTCGTATCAGCTTTATCCACCGCGTCCACTATTTTATCTGTATCTATCACTTCATCATTGCCTGGAACATGAGGCTGGGCCGGCTCTGGGCTCTTCAGACCACTCCAAAACCACCAGTTCTTTCTGGGTACTTCATCTGCTTCATTGTTGCTGGCAATTTCCTTCGGATCTGAAGGCGGTTGTGCCACTGGAAAATCATTACGGGATTTTGAAATCACTCCATTGGGCAAATAGTCACCAGATCCCATGGCTGTATCACTGGTAAGCCCGCCGTTAGGGGTTTGGTTGATTGTTGCGGGATCATTCTTCATTTCTGTTGTACTTGTTTCTACCACATTTGGCCCACTGGCAGCAGCATCGACCGGCTGACTCTTGGTAGACCAGAATCCGCTCGACATGCTTGTAAGGGGAAAGTGACCGATCAAGTTCTGCTATCTGTAGTGGTGTTTTATGGGTGTAAACTGTAGCAAAAGTAACCTGAGTTATGGTCTGGGGTTGTTAGTTATCGCGATATCAGCACGTGACAGCACCAATGCATATGATTTTAGAGGTTTGGAGACCAGGAGAAAATGGAATTGGGATGGGAAAATGGCGGGGAGAAACATCCAGAGCACCTCAATGGAGCTACAGCAGCTTGGAGCTTTGTTGGGTTTAAGCACCAGAGTACAGTGGCTTTATGACCCAGTGGCTCTAAGACCAGGTGAGAAAAGAGAGAAAGAGAGAGAGAGAGAGAGAAAGTGCTGTGTGCAGGTCTTATCTTTAGATCAATATACGAGGTGTCAGGTACTAAGAAAGTCTATTGTCCTCTTGAGCAGAAATCACTGGACATTAGGAGCCATCACTCGTATTTTTGGAGTGAATGACCAATAGGATACGCCGAGCCAGTACGTAAGACTGCATTGATCCGCTTATGGAACTTCTGGAGTCAACGGATCCAAGTACACCAACTATTGCAGATCGAAGTGACTAATCCTGGCTACAGAAACAGAAGCCAGAACGCACCGATTGGCCCCAAAATCAGAATCAGATCAGTGATATAGCACGTGAGACACTATTCATCCACAATAATCACTTGATACAGACCGCTAACACACCATATAGTCCCTTTATCCACGGCCACTCCCTTGGTATTCTCGCGACCACCAGCAGGTCAATTGTTATTAGCAACCAAACCAGTGGTAATTAACCAGCAACAACAGCTCATATCCAACTGCAGCTTCAAAATGTGGCAAGATGTGCTTGAATCGCTCAATGCCCGAGACCAGCTCGAGAAGAAGGACGCAGAGTACTACAAAGCGTTCTCACAATTGACACAGCAATTGCTGAGTGTCAAGTTCGAAAAGTCGTCACCGTCGCCGTCACCGTCTCTTACCGCCGGGGAGACCGAAAGACCCGATCTTATCAAGGAAAACAAGCAATTGAAGATGGAAAACGCCCAATTGATCGAGAATATCAATGCCAAAGTGGTAGAAACAGAAAAGTCGGATGAGAAGGCAGCTCAATTGGCCAAGAACAAAGCCAATCTTGAGAAACAGGTGGAGAAATTGAATGTAAAAATAGAGTCATTAACTCAACATTTGAAGGAGAAAGACAAGTCGATTGAAATAATTAATGACGAAATCCTCATGAATCAGATCCAGCTGAATGTGTTGAGAGAGGAGGTGGAAAAAGTAAGGAAAGAGAACGAGAGTTTGATCAAGCGATGGATGGATAAGATGAAGGAGGATGCCGAGAAGTTGAACGACGAAAACGAACAACAGAAAAAGTAACACTCTACTATTAATTGGCAGTGTTATACTGGACTGTACCAGTGCTCTATAATAGTTTTAGGTACTAATGGATAATGATTACAATGAATTTTTTTGGGATACTCACTGTAATACAAATGGTATTCTTAACACTGAACAAGACAGACAATGAGGAAATTTTAGAGGTAGATTTCCTCATCTTTTTATACGTTTTAATGAGCTTGTTCTCTTTTGTTACTACAATTCATTTTGTCATAATATATTATTCAATTATCAATATAATCGGATCATTAATTAAAGACAAAGTCTAATTATAGTCTAATTATACGAAACCAAACTGAAAACAACTTATTTATCGATTTTTCATAATTTCGTTGAATCATTAACGAGAAGTGTCCACAACGTATCTACCCACAACTTGTCCAGCTTCCATTTCTTCGTAGATTCTGGCCAATTCACTCAAACCAGCGATCTTGATAGGACTCTTGATCAAGCCTCTAGAGAAGAAATCAATGGCCTCAGCAGTATCGGCTCTGTTACCAACGTAAGAACCTCTGATAGAGATAGACCTGACAACAGCATGGAAAACTGGAGTAATAACTCTAGCACCAGCTGGTAAACCAACCAAGACAACAGTACCGTTAGATTTAATGTATTCACAAGCTTGAGCAATGGCCATTTCAGAAACAGACACATTGATAGCACCATGAGGACCACCATCGGTAATTTCTCTAACAGCAGCAACGATGTCCTTGGTGGTAGTGAAATCAACGTATTTTTCAGCACCTAAAGATACGGTGAAAGCACCCTTTTCTTCACCACCATCAATGGCCAAGACTCTGTAACCCATGGCTTTGGCGTATTGAACTGCAAGAGAACCTAAACCACCACCAGCACCAGAGATGGCAACCCATTGACCAGGAGAAAGATTGGCAGTTTTCAATGCCTTATAAACAGTGATACCAGCACACAAAATAGGAGCCACCAAAGCCAAATCAGTACCAGGAGGAATTCTAGCAGCTTGAACAGCATCAGCAGTAGCATATTGTTGGAAAGAACCATCATGAGTATAACCAGATAAATCAGCTTTAGCACAAGAAGATTCATTACCATTTTGACACAAATCACACAGCATACAAGAACCATTTAACCATTTAATACCAGCATAATCACCGATTTTCCAGCCAGTGACATTGTCACCCATGGCAACGACTACACCAGCACCTTCGTGACCACCAACTAATGGCAACTTGGTGTCTAATGGCCAGTCACCCTTCCAGGCGTGCAAATCAGTGTGACAGACACCGGAGTACTTAACATTGATCAACAATTCATTCGGCTTTGGAGTTGGGACTGGAATTTCAGTATACTTCAATGGACCACAACTGGCTTCAAAGAGAACGGCTTTTTGGGTTTTTGGAATTGACACTGTTGTTAGTAATCTATGGAACCGTTTGAACATCCCTTCCACGAAGACAATTGATATCTAGAAATATTAATACACAAGATCAATTAAGGAAAAATTAGACGGAGTTCTGATTTTTCTTGGTCTGATAATATTAACACTAAAGGCAGACATAAAACATTTTATTTATATCTATTATCTTATTATCTTATTATCTAATTGTCTTATTATCTGATACTTATTATCTTATCATCGGACTTAAGCTGGGTTGCTTGGAGGGGTGGGAAGTGGAACGATAATATCACCATATGATCAGCCATGGAACTTACTTGTTGAGTGTTTCTTAGAGAGACAAATAAAAGGAGAACCTTATTTGATGAAGGAAATAGAAAAGATTGAAACAAATGAAGGAAATATAGTCCTTTTTTATAGTAGACAATTTACCCAAGAGATTTGATTCAAAGAGGATCGGTAGCCGCATTCAAATGTGTTTTGTTGCTCAATCGGACAAGCCATGTCCATCCTCCCCCTTTAATTTAGTGGTGTGAGGGATCGGAATCGTGGTCTAATCATAACCGAAAATATAGGACAGTAATGGATGGATCTTATCCATCTTAGTATTTACGAACACCACTTTTTTTTTTTTTTTTTTTTTTTTTTAACAGGGAAAGGGTGCAGGGCCCTGCGCCTATGAAAGTTAATTTGAGTTAGAAGCACTAGTATGTGAAGCATTAAAAGACTGCAAAAGAAGTGAACCTTTTGAAGCTTCAAGTCACATTAGACACCTTTTTTTATTATCTTCTTTTTGTACCAACAGGTTTAAACGAGGTACCATAGTGTACAGGCATCTTGACGACAGGTTTTTCATATAGTCCGGGGTTTAAGCGATTTGACATTTGATCCCTCAATCTCCGTGAAAAAAAAAAACGGTTAGAGGAGAGGAGAGAGTGGTAGATGCTTGAGAAACGTCTGCACTGATCACATCTTTGTCAAATTTATCAGTCCACTTGCGCAAGTGCTTAATCTCCGGCCGAAAGCGCACCCGATCGGAATTTAAAAAATATTTGGCCAGTGGTGCATGGTCTACTTCATGTACAATGTAACCTGCACTTTTTACTATTCATCACGCGTTACCCCATCCCTCACCTGAGTATAATCAACGGTGTCTGATCTGTCGTCACCCCAAGACTTATTCCTTTGTGGATAATTGAATCGGCAGCACGATACGGGATAATGCGTATTTTGGACCATTAGTGGAAATCTTCCGTCCCTACCATGTGGTGTGGAGTGGAGTCTAAGTCATTAATTGGGAAGATTTGCAGATCTCCACATTTGAGAGATCCAACCAACGGAGTTTGGTAAACGATTAACTGAATAGTGGGGTGAAACTGGACTACTACACTGGAGCTACCAGTTTTGGGTCTAGTTTTGCCTTCTTATTGTTGTATTGACTTTTGGTTTGGCCCCGCTTGCAAATCCTACAATTGTCACTTTCGTGTTGCAATTGGCTCAGTCAGTGGTAGCCTACCCTCCACGCTTTCGGGGCCCAATGGTAACCAGGATTGACAAATGAATCTCAATATTCCAGAATTTGACCATTTGCTTCTACTTTGACATTCTATGTCCATGTCTTGTTTGCTTGATAATAATATTTTTCAAACGTTAGAAAGGGGATGTACATCGATTATTTCATCTACTCCAAGAATAATTACGAGTATTTTTTTGGCGGTTGAAATATATCCATAATTGGCCAAATTGGATCTTGTGGTATTCTCGACTAGAATGATAGCCAGAAGCTCTCCATTAATGGCATACACTTGGATTCGAAGCAAAGGGCCTTGAATTGTTGGTGAATATCATTAACATCAGAATCGAAACAATAGAACAGGCTACCTAAAGGTTGACTTAGTATGAATTATTTTTATTACAAACACATATTATTATTATTATTATTATTATTATTATTATTATTATTATTATTGGTAGCAACAATATTATCGGAAGTATTAAAATAAACCAGTTAAGCTTTCAGCCAAAATATTAAAGTCATTTCTAGATAATTTGAAGTGAACTAATGTGTTCTGCATCTACAGTTGCAACATCAACTACTTATTATCAACAGGGGTTCCAAAATTTTAAAATCGATGAAAAATAACTTACAGTAGTATTATTTTTTTCAAGATTAAACAACTCCAGGTTTTGCTATTTTGACCTTATGATGCTTAAAATATGAATTAACAGGATATAATAAGTTTATTTTGGGGATACTATAAGATACTATAAGATACACTAACATATACGAAAGTGAACAGTAGGGAAACGTGAGGCTTGTGTCTATTTATACCATGTAAAACCTATTTTTGTACAGAACTGAAATTGTGGTTCCATACCACAGGTTCTATCTCTAGAAACCAAAAACTATTGTAGCCACCAGAAAGTGCTACTCGCTATTTAAATCAACGCCAGTAATACCTTTATGCTCAGTCATTTTTTTATTAACATGGCTGTTATTTAATAGCACTGTTTCCCATATTAACTTTTCATATATTTAAATGTATTATATCATAGCATTAAAAAATGCTTCATAATTAACATATAGCTGTCCCATCTACTGTTTAGTGTACACTATTACATCACCTCTTCTTCTATCATCCCAGTGGAAGTAACTATTAAAAAACCTCCTTTCTTCTTTGTATCCCTTTTTCAAAAGGAATGTATCCACATCTCCCTTCAATGCTTCGAAAATCACCAAGTGTGATGGCCATGGCTTCTTGAATTGTTTTAAGAATCCAATCGGGTCGTCATAAAATTGATCTGATTCGTCCCTATATCCTTCGATAGGCACATCCAATGGAGGCTCACAAGTTAAGAACCATGATCCATTTTCGAACTTCTTATCATGTAAATAACTTTGCCATGGTGTAGAATGGCATGGAGTGAGGAACCCTACAGAATTGACTTCAGGATTATGCTTGAAGTATCCCATAAGATCAATTACTCCACGTTCATTTACCCGGGTGAAGAATAAGGCCACCAAGGCATGTAATGCTATAATCGTTGCAAATACTGTTTTGGTTGTAGACTTGGTCCATTTTTCACCAGCTATCTTGACAGAATATGCACACTGGAGAATCATTAATGGCTGCAATGGGTAAATAAATCTAAACTCCTTATGGTCAATCCAAGAAAATCCAATCAAAACAAGAATACCTGTTTGAACCAAGATATCCTTATAATTATTCACCAAGGCTACCAATAGAAATGGAAGATAGAGCATCATCATCAATGGTACTCCTTGGAAAATATAGAAGTGCCATGGTGCTACCCCATAAAATACAGAGAGATTTCTGACAACATTAAACTCAAGGAAATTGTAGAGAGGAAATGTTATTTGTTCGTAGAACATATAGTCTATGCTTCCATTTATGGTCAAAACAACCAATAATTCTGTCAATGTTACTACCAAAAGTTTCAATTTCCTAGGTGATTTCCACAAAAGATGAAGTCCCAAAGAGCCCCACATTATGACATTGGTTGGTCTGACAATACAACTGACCAAGGCAAAACCAAGTCCTATTATATAGCTTTTGTAGCTGATCTTTGTTGGTTGCCAGGGCCAGTATACCCAGCCCAATATGGTCAATACTGTCTCAAAGCTGTTGGAAAAGGCCCTGGTAAGACAATACCAATTGAAAGGATTAAGCACCCATAATCCCAATCCTATACGTGCTAGTGGCTCATTACCAGTATATATGTTGTAAAACCGGTAAACACCCACGTCTCCAACTGTAGCTATCACTGCCCCGATAATCTTGGGAGTCCATTGGATCCAGCTACCACTGGAAAGTTTATAGCCCAATGCATAGATAAATGGGTGGATTGAGGACCGCAAATGTTGCTTCCACTCCCATGTCATATATCCGAAGCCGAAAACGCGGTTGTGGGCTATTTCCAAGGCTTGATAGTACTCATCTGGTTGAAAATACGTGGCTATAGTGAAGGAATTGACAATTCTTATACCTAGAAGGGCGAAAAAAAGAGGGAAAATTGGAATGATTCGTGGTTTGTAGATCTTAGGGGGCGATTCCTTAGACACTGCCTCAATATGGGCCTTTTTACGCTGTTTTAAGGCCATGTTGTGGAGTATAGAGATGTAAATCTGGAGAAATTTCGTGTTTGGTCATGTGACGCGAATATGGGCTAGAAAGATTTCGACAGTTACCCTTTATGTCATAACCAATATAAAGGACGATGTGTCTCGAGAGGGCAAGTGTTTTCATGCCAAGATAAGTTTAACACAGAAGTAAAGGTATCTGATGTTTTGGCACTAGCTTCAATATTTGTGCCCAGAACTGTAATGAAACACATTTCTTGAGATTAAAATACGGATAAGTGAGCCATGGATCCTGAACATCCCACCAGGATAGGGCCATATCTTGTAATTTTCGTACCACAATGTGCTTCTAGTATTTTATTAGCTATCAGCCTGTAGTATAGTATTCTTTAGAAACATTACGTAATCACAGCCAATATCTGACTAAGTAGTATAACCTCACGAATCAGTCACTGGTACAGCATCCTAACCCGTATATCACAGCCTTACTGCGTTCTACCCCGCTAATTGTTGAAGCGAGTGATTAATTCAGCCGCCACAGATCCAGAACTACCGTATCCCCCGTACCAGCATTCCGATTTACGGCCCTTGATGTCACTTTCCACCGCAGTTGATCTTCTCCAATCAGCCTACTTCAACTATGCATTGAATAATACCACCAAAGCTTCCACGCAAGCTCTCCAAAGTATCAAGATTCTCAATGGGCTACCAAAAGATGCCAACAGTCTCTTGCTCGGCCGAGCAGCCATGGCTTTCTATGAATCGATAAGGACCAAAGGTGATATAACAGAGAAGATGCTTTGGCTAAACTCCAAAATATACGACTTCCATTATCCAGTGCTAAATTTCTCAGATAAGCTCAATTCAGGTCATTTTGGTCTCCCGTTTGTGGAGACTGACCCGTCTATAACTTTGATTCCAGAGTCTGTAGATGCCATCTTTAGACCTGTTGAGATCACCCAATGGACCACTGATGGGTTGTCCAATTTGCATCAAGACGTTTCCAACAATTGTTCTCTTGTGTCGTCCCTTTTGTCATTATCTGATATTGGATATCCCCTCATTGATCTAGTATCCCCTCAGAAACCAAATGATCTGTATCGGATACGGCTCCATTTCAATGGTGTGCAACGGATTGTCAATATAGATAACCAGCTTCCCTTCTTCACAGATGACCGGAACCGTAGCTTGACCGTTAGCTCCTCGGACAACTGCTTATGGCCAGCATTAATCGAGAAAGCACATATGAAAATCATGGGCAATGGATACAGGTTTGCAGGTTCAAACATGGCCATCGATACATATATTTTATCAGGCTATATACCTGAGATTATATCCATCAAAAATAAGCTTCCAGAGAACTTCGACCATTTGTGGAAATTACACCTTCAGGGGCAAGTTACTTTGGGTATTGGTACAGGTACTTTATCCAAGACATTATCACAACAATTGAACCTTACATCCAATCATGACTACTCCATAGATTCATATGAAAACGGAGCTGTGGTGTTGAAAAATCCCTGGATCGACAGCAGGTTTGTCGAGACATCTGAATATAACCATTTAAAATACTTATACGTTAACTGGAAGCCATCTATGTTCAAATATCATACCAAAAAGGTCTCGTTGCTCAATCCTTCTTCATTATTATATGAGCAGCCTCAATTCACCGTTTTAAACCTGAGCGAAACAGCTCAAGAAGTGTGGATTCTTGTTGAAAGACACTTACCTTCAAAAGAACAATTGATCTATACTGAAATTTACGATACCAATGAAAGATTATTTTCCCATAATCAATTCAGGACTGTGTCTAATAATGTAACCAACAATAGAACTCATTTGGAAAAAATCTTATTACAGCCATCTAAATCGTATACGATCGTCATGAGAAGTGATGATAAAAGTTATTTATCTGTTAATTTGTTCAGTAATATTTCCATGGAGCTCAAGAAGCCCCAATTGCCTTACCTGGACACATTGGCTAAATTTACTGGGGAATGGAACCATAGTAACGACGGAGGAAACTGGACTTTCTCTTGTTATATTAAGAATCCTCAATATAGCATTGATATTCAACAAGACACTGATATTTTCTTAGGGCTATTTGCTCTTACCAACAGGTCCCAACTAATAAATTTCCACCTCTTTCATGCTTCAGACAATATGCCTGTCAGAGATTTTGATAAAACAAAATTAATCTTCAACGAAAGTTATAATCCTGGTTGGCAACTTTACAGGATGCACTTAAGAAGAGGTAAGTACAAATTGGTTCTTTCTACATATGAAAGAATTGAAGGAGAAGAGTACAGATTGGTTGTGAATGCACAACGACCAGATGATATAAGCATAGAAAAGATACACACATCACTAGGATTATTCTTAGAGAAGAGACTGTTTGAATGGGCCGGTGGAAGTAGATTCAAGTTGAATTTTTCAACCAAAGAATTCAGCACTTCTGTTCTGTTCCATTTATTTTATAATGAAGGAAGTACACATGAGGTATCTTCAAACTATAGGCCCGGTATTCGGGCGTCAGTATTCGCAGCCAATTCTCGACCAATCCAAATTAATGAAAAATGGAGCGACTCATTATATGGGATATTTATAGATGTTGTTTTGGATCCTGGTGACTACATTTTGTTAGTTGAAAGGTTTGAGATGGGAGGGGGCAGATGTGATGTGGAAATTGGTAGTAACCGCAAGATCCAGGTCTAGATGAAGAGAATAGGTTATACATAGGCCATAAAAGTGTAATATAAAAAGAAAGAGTAATCAAATAGATAGGTATAAGAAGCTCCGGAATATCCCAAAAGAAACTCAGATTACATTATTTAGCACCTACAATCAGGAGTTAAAGTCATCTCCGATTGGGATTATACATATTACGTAATATATTACCAATCAAGAGAGGCATCAACTCAGGTACCTCCACCAAACTTGCACAAATAGTCTGATGTACAAAGGAAAACACTTAATACAATCCGGCTGACCAAAGGGCACTACTAGTAGCCCCCAAGCCTTATATATATGCTCCCCGTGGGCAAACTCCTGCCGGTTGTGTGGTTGGTTTGGCTTAGACCAGGACGCAGTCACGTGCCCAACCATTGACGTGTTCCGATATTTTTCAATCAAGACATTTAAACATACAACAATGAAGTTCTTGGTCCAATTGTGCCTAGCACTCTTTGCTTTCGTCACATCGTCGCTTGCCGCGGCCTCCACCGAAGAGCTCCAAGCTCTTGCCAAAAGCAGCAAAAACAAAGTCATCAAAATGAACGATGATAACTTCCATACAGTTTTATCAGGAGCAAGAGAAGATCACATTGTGGTATTATTAACATCGGAGTCAGCCCAGCTCAATTGTGTGTTGTGTAGAGAATTCGGACCAGAGTATGAGCTTGTGGCCAATAGTTGGTATCAAGACCATCCTGATGGATTGACTAAGAAGGAACTTGAAGATACTGAAAGAGCAATCCCAGCTAGAAACATCCATTTCTTTAAGGCTGAATATACAGATTCTAAGGGTCTTTTCCAACAATTCCAATTAAACCAAATTCCAAAGGTTTTCTACTTTCCTCCGACCAACGTTACTCAACCAAACGCATACATTACTCAAGTAGCTGAATACCAATTCTTCCAAGGTGACCACAAGGGTTTCATCATTGAATGGTTGAAACAATACACTGGCCATGAATATAATATTTACATTCCACCTGACTACACCAAGATCGGTTCTTTTGCTGTTTTCACTTTTACTTTCATCCTTTTGTTGAGAAAGTACCACAAGCAAGTTGGTCAATTATTGGGTAGTAAATTCTTATGGAGTGGATTGTCTATCGTTGCTGTTTTATTATTGATCAGTGGTTATATGTTTAACCAAATCAGAAATACTCCATACCTTAGAGATAATGGTAAAACCGTGGAATACTTTGCTCCTTCTCAACAAGCACAATACGGAGTCGAGACTCAAATCATGTCTTTCGTATATGGACTTTTGAGTTTGTTTGTGGTTATATTGATCAAGACCGTTCCAAAGCTTAAGAGTGATTCTGTCAACTTTGTGGCAGTTGCTATTATTGGTGTGGGTATTTTCCTCACTTATAGTGTCTTGCTCTCTATTTTCGGATTGAAGAGTATTGGTTATCCATACCAATTCCTTAAACTTTTTTAAGTTTACGAAAATGAGAAATCAAGTGATAGGTTTGAGATTCTAGACTGATGAAATAGCCAAAAATGCCATTCAATAAAGAAAAGACACCATAAAAAATAAAAAAAATGAGAAGAGACCCAAAGTCAGTAATTCAAACTCAGCCCGAATCACTGTGTAGTGCTATCTACAAACTAGATGGGATGGGCCTATTGAATTGCTGCAACATTTACCTTACTGGAGCACCCAGTGTCATATAGATATGTTGTGTCTATAGAATAGAACATACAACAAGGACTTTTTCATGAGGTGAAATTTCGTGAATTGTAGGTATGGGTTTTAGTAGAGTCAGCTTCTAAGACATTAGATATAGTGAATTGTCGTACTGACAGGTGTAATAATTATTTGACTGTCGTAGTATGGGCAGGTAATTCGAGAAAGAATAGCAATTACATCCATTGGGGTAGATTTCCTATTGATACCACACATTGTATTTGCTACATGCAACACTGGTCTGTGCTGAAATACCTAATTAATATTTATTCGTTATAATCATCATTAACTCTATCAACTTTTGGCTAGGTGGGTCCTTTAGCGACCCAGTAACTACCCCCCCCCCCCGAACACACACAACAAAAGCCTTCCATCTACCAGATCGAGACCTCTAAAATAAGACAATCAGACGCTTCAAATAACCGGTGATCCATTGTTGGAGCCTAAACCGTGCTCTATCTCCTCGTGCTCGTTTAATGTGGTAACAGTGACTGGTAGTACTTGCTAGCACCCCATGAAGTAGGAATTAGAATTGCAATTACGAGTCTTTTGGTTCACCCTGAATTTGTTCGCATGGACCCTGGAAACCCTTTAATCACCCCATTTTCTCCACTCTCTTCTCCACTTTCTTCAATACCTTGACCACGGCACTTACTCGTTTCTTTAACTCTCTCACTCTGGCGATCTCTGCTGCTACCTGCTTCTCATCCACGGTGTCGTCCACCACCTCTTTGAACTTTAGAAGCCGGCTCTCTATTATCTTGAGCCGTGTGAGGAGGATCAATTGGGACTGGTTTAAGAGCTCGAAGTTCTCGTTGAGTGAATCAAGCGGTCCACTAAGTAGACTGTGAGCTGTGTGTTCGATGGGATGGATTTCGTCGTATTCTGAGTTGGTGCCATTTGGGGGCGCAGCACTTGCCTCGGGCACGGAGGACCCCTCGTGCATCGCATCGTCCGATATCCCCATTCGTGTAGCTGATTGGGGGTTGTTTTTATGGTTGTTGATCTATCATATACACTATGATCTAGGCTGGGTCACGTGCCGATGCCCCAGATTTTTGGAGGTTGTGTCTTGTCTGGTTTGTCTGGTGGTGTATATGCGACAAGACACAACCGTCAAGCAACTATAACCATAACTACAAACTTGCAGACGTATTGCAGCTGGCTCCTCTTGGTACCTAGAAAGTATGCTAATTGGCTGTACTTTTCCTGTAGATTTCTGCTATGTATGTCCGCTGTAGGTTTAAAGCAAAGACCTGGTTTTATTGCAGCCTGTAAATTACTATGCCCATTAAACTCAAAAAATGCATCAAACCGGATCCTTAGTTCCCACCGTGGTTGAACCAGATGGTTTTCAAATGACAAAAACCACCCCATTCATACCCTTGGCCCAATCCAGTAATCTACTAGGATACATATATCCGTTATTTGTCCCGTAAATGTGGCCTTCGTCCTTGAACGTCCTTATGTGATGTATCACCGTTAAACTATAACCAACAAAGGAACGAAGGTCAAGGGGCACCATTCCCCAGTAACCAGAGCCAAAAAGCATAGAAGCGTTTCCGCGCAGCGTATCCAAATGTACAATTCAAGTCCCCACACATTTTTATACGATCAGACTCGCTCCTACCCACTCGGTTTTGGTGGTTGTTTCACTCTGTTCCATGTGAAACACTTTCGGTTGTGATCTAGGACTACAGTTGTAGGTCGCATGTCACTTTCACATGCATGCTACCCAACAGTGACAGGATCATGTGACTTCACGGTCACATGTAATCTCTAGTTGCAACACTTGGAGACAGAGTCCCATATATATATCTGTTCTGCCGGTGAATCCAAGAAGTAGACAAGTTCTAGAGATAGCGAAAGAGTCCGTACGCTTGCAAAGCTCCCCTGGAACATTCTGGAAGTATTGGAATCACGCATTTGCATCTCCGCTCCATCCAAAAACTCCCACCTATATTTATATTTGGCTCCATCTCTAGGCCATCCCCCATCAAAACCCACAGTATCCAAGTTGATTTTGCCGGATCTTTCACTCAGTGGGATCGAGAAGGCTATCCCGGTCAAATTGCCGCTATTCGGCCCTGCTCCGCCGGTCCCGGAGTCCCAAATCGAAGACAAGATATTTTACCGACAAGTCCGATCCGTCAAAGCAGGTCAAGTCGAAAGGTTCAAAATTGAATATACACCCCAGCAAAAGCTCGATCTGGAACATCCTCCAAAACCTCCTTCTAATCTATGGGTCAAAATCAAAAATAAGCAGCTGATTGCTTTGAGAGCAGCATATTTGGCTGGTCCTTACGTGTTGTATGCTGATTGCAAAATCGAAGAATACGATCCAAATGAGAAATGTTTTATAACAGCTGATCAACCAGTTTTTGAGCCTCAGATCTTACCGGGACAATCATTTTATGCTGAATTGTCTTGTCATACATTTAAAGAAAAATATTGTTGGATAGTGGATGTGGTGTCCCAGATCTTATTTAATACCACTATAGAAGTTGATTTTGAAATTTTAATTGGTACTTCCAAGAAGATCTTACATGAAACTTCATTTCCTGAAAAAAATGTACTTAATTCAGATTCCATAGGTACTTTCGTACCCAACAACTTACTTACTGTGCATAATTTCGATACCCTTGATCTTTGGAATTTACCAGTAGTAGACACAAAGAAACCCATTCATTTGGTGATATTAACTCATGGACTCCATTCCAATATAGGGTCCGATCTACTTTATTTAAAGGAACAAATCGATAAGTCTGGCAATGAAAATATCGTAGTTAAAGGATATTTTGGCAATATTGGTAAGACAGAAAGAGGTATTAAATACTTGGGAAGTAGAGTTGCCGAATATATTGTTGATTTGGTGTCTAATAATGAGTGTTTCGAAGGTAATGTGACCAAGATCTCATTTATTGGACATTCATTAGGTGGTTTGGTTCAAACTTTTGCCATTGCCTATTTACAAACCAACTTCCCATGGTTTTTCGAACAAATTGCTCCCATAAATTTCATTACATTAGCATCCCCATTATTAGGAGTAGTGAATGAAAACCCTCTTTATGTAAAATTTGCATTACAAGCTGGTATTGTTGGATTAACAGGCCAAGACTTAGGTTTGAAATACGTTGAAAATAATTCAAAACCTCTTTTATTATTATTACCAACAGGTCCAACACATCAAGTACTTAAAAGATTTTTAAGAAGAACTATTTATGCCAATGCTATTAATGATGGTGTGGTTCCACTTAGAACTTCATCTTTATTATACTTGGACTATAAAGGATTAAGTCAAATCATCAATTCTTCTGAAACTCCAACTGCCAACGAGAATGATGGAAGTGCTGGAAAAGTACCTGTGCATCCAAATATTGATGGGAAAGAAGATAAAGGAATCTCACCAGTACTGGCAATTTTATCATATTTCATGCCTCAAAAACAAAGTAATAATGTTGAAGACGAGTATTCTAAAGCTGAAGCAGCTAATGAGATTCAAGGTAAACATGACGACTATAAATTATTACCAAGGTCTTCCGTTCTTGAAACAGCCACTGCATTGATTTTACCACCCGTTCCATCCATGAAATATATTACAGATCCTGATTCCAGAGAAGATATAATTATTCATGATAAGTTGTACCATGAAACCGATTTACCCCACTCCGAAAAACAAGAGAGAACCGATTCTTATTCTAACACCATTAAAAAGAGAATATTAGAAAGCATAGATTATGATATAGAACATTTAGAGGAAGAAATGGCTCGTGAATACCATAGGAATATGAGTTGGAGGAAAGTTATTGTTAAATTGAAACCTGATGCTCATAATAATATCATTGTTAGAAGAACATTTTCCAATGCCTATGGATGGTCAGTGATTGAGCATCTTGTGAAAAACCATTTCCAAGTTGATGATAGACTCGCTACTCCTCCACAAGATAAAAGCACCGATTCTTTGGATAATGAACTTGATTTATCTAGTATCATTACTAGAGATGTTATTACTAAGCAGAATGATGCTATTGATCAAGAAAAAGTAGAAATGGAAGCTCATCAATGGATTAATTCCAAGGATAATGCTGAATCCTTATTTGCAGTTGGACCAACTGGATTACTTTCTGATGTCAGTGAAATGGTAGGTAACCTTCGTGATCAATGGTACAATTTTGGAGTAAGAGAAGTTAATGAAGAGGTTACAGTCACCGAAGAAATCAGTGAAGAAATCACCCAAACAGTGCCTGTTATTCCAGATGATAAGAGTGGAGATTTAGGAATCGCTCGTAGACTTATGGGGGGATTCTTATAATTAATTAAATAGTGTACATAGGAAATAGATCCTGACAAATGGCAGCCCACAATTGCCATTCATAATATAATGCATAGAAGTGATAGAAAATGTAGTGAAGAAATGGAAGAGTGACGTTATGGCTATTGTCGTCCTAACTTGGAACATGAATACACAAGCAGAATTGAAATATGACCATATTCGTTCGTATTATGCCCTTTTTTAGATGGCTATATTGTTTAAAGTATTGATATTTTGTTGAAAGTTCATATTTGAGCCATTTGGATTGCTAATATTGGATTAAGGCTTGTTTCTCCTGAAATTTCATCTGGTTATACTTCATTTTGTTCTTCGTTTTGCGGTGATCTTTCATGCTTTGAAGTCTCTATCTTCTTACTCTTCCATTGGGGTTTGTTCAGCAGATGCAAATTCTTCACCTTCGTCTTCACCTCCTTCTTCTTCTTCCTCCTCTTCCTCTTCCTCTTCTTCCTCTTCGGCCGGGAACAACTCGTTGATCTTGCCAATCAAAGCATCACACCTTTCTTCGCTGAAACGCAGGTCACATTCTTCCACCAAGGCATATAAATGGACCATAGAGCGTGGTAAGGCGTTGACAATCTGGAGCTTTTCCACCTTCATCAATTCGTATTGGTTCAAAAACTCCATCAACTGGGTAAAGTTTTCTGGAGATTCGATGGCGTTGGAGGACGAGTTGCTGAGATAGGATAGCACGTCTCTGGTGATGACTTCGAGGTCTAAACCGCAAGCGGTAAATCTCTTTTTGAACTTTCTTTTATCGGCATGGGCTTCGTCTTCAGCAGTGAAAGTCCAGTTGTACTTGTTTTTGAGGTCTTTCATGTAATTACAGACCTCATAGTTGGAAAGAAACGAGTCTCTTTCGTTGAGGATCTTCATAGCGAGCAGACAGTAATGATTTGTGGTGAATATGCGGGGTGTTGGATGACAGTTAGATCACTGGGCGATGGAACTGATTGAAGCCTTGATGAGATAAATCAGCGATGCCTTTGGACTGTAGTTAGATGCGAATAGATCAGTGCGATATTTAGCGAGAACTGTCCCACAAACACAGTGGGAAATGGTGCTACCAACGAAATGAATGAATGTACAAGTGAGTGAAAAATTGACAATTGGGCCAGCAAATAAACTATAGGAGGCCGGTATAACTGTTTTCAAGCTTCCACGTACTTATAAAGATCAGTATTTTGGGTAATATACCGCTATTCGTCATGGCATAGGTTGTAATTGTCTGTGGATTTAGCGAGAAAAAACTTAGGATTAGTGAGAGTTAGTCACTCCTCTGCCCAATAATTAGTGGGCTGCCTCGCGGTACTTGTTTATTATCTGTGTTTGTTGATTCTGGTTCGCTGTGGCTGCCACAATTGCTACCAATGAAGCTCGTACTAGACCCCGGTGCTCTTAGGGCTACTGTGCCCGAGGCGTCGCTAACAAAACCCCAAAGGGTCCGGATTGTGGCCCAAGTGGTGGAATATATTGATGACCAAGCTGGTCTAGTCATACGACAGATCGGTAACTTTGTGCGAGAACCATCACCAGAAGTAGTCAGAATCGGGTTGGGTAACATTGTCGATCTGATAAGGCCAGAAATCACCCACAAGGGCACTTTGGTGAGTATCGAAGGGTTCTATGATGGTGAAACTGTTAATGTGGTGAGTTGCGACGAGGTGGACGGAAGAGCTTTAATGAGTGAGCAAAACATAGAGGTTATGAAAGAGGTAGCGAATCTAGAGACAATATGAGTGACATGGTAATTGTGAAGGTCAAAATTTTACTCCGAACTCTGACAAAAATAGTTGAAACATCCTGTTCAAGAAGACGTTTACCTCAGGGGCTAAACTACAACTTGATGGTCTCGATGAAGATTTACCAGAATATCTTGCGGGTGTTCGAGATCTTGAAAGCATTACTGATGACTTATCTGTTCATCTCAACAAACCTTCAACCTTAGCGATGGATAAAGCTCCTGAACACACTTACAACTTTGTCTCTTCTATTGATGTTCTGGAACATTTGGAGATGTAATATTATTTAATAATACAAAGAAACGAGATTCAGAAAAATGCAATACTTGAATACTTGACACTGTAGTAAACTCATAAATAAATTGAGATTCTATTTATCCAATTGCTGCTGCACTATGTTTCAAATTTGGGTACAAATTCACCAACGTTTCTATGATTTTGTAGCTATCACTGCAATTCTTTTGGCTGATGATCACACCAACGAAAACCTTCCTTTTCTTTAAATGAGTTCTACACTTTAAACAAATTAAATCTCAATTAATACAGAAGATAGTTAAACTCTTGATACAAATACAAGTATATTGACTGGTTAATATTATACAAATTAAAATAGATGATAAACGAAGGTGATTTTGCGATAGCGAATGATATTTAATTTTTCATTAACTTGTCCCATTCAGCTCATCAAAATATTAGTGTAATCCCTTGTGACTGGTCGTAAAGGTTTACTCTTGTTCACTCTTGATGATTAATCCTGGATCTAAACTAAAATTGTTTGCTGCAAACACTTGGTCCCAGATCATATCATTAGGAGTCTGGTGCAATAATTCAAATGTCCTTTTGCCTTCTTTACTAGTGGCCATTGTAGGTGATCCATTTGAGGTTTCGGAGTAAGGGCTTACTATCACGTTCAAATTGTCTCTGAAAGGAAGTGGAGTCAAACTTTCCAATTCCTTGAAAAAAGTATCCAAATCAATTGCTTCATGATTAATCATATTAGATTGCCATTCGAAAGTAGGGGTTGGTGGACGGTTTTCTTGAATAAGTTCTGATGAGTTTCCTGTACCAAAGGGATTCAAATCTCCACTTTCTCGGGTCAATTTCTCAACCAATTGTGATAAATTAGATTTGGCATTGGTGTTGTTGACCTTACGTAAACTTTCTTTGGTGAGTTTTGAGCATCCTTGGATCACTTCATTATACTTAATTTTAATAACAGCTGTGGTTAAACTTTGGAACACTTCATAACAGTTCATAGCCGCTTCACATCTATCTACCAAAGAGTTCAATACTGTCAAAGAATCTGAAGTGATTTGCTTGATAGATTGAATAGGATTCTGACGACGTGCTTCCTCACTATTATAAATGGTGAAGAGAAAGGAGGTACCTGCCATAAATAAATTATGGACAGCTGCCCAAGTATAATTGATACTTTTCGTGGTGAACAATTGAGTGTAACAAGCGATCAACCCCTTTGATGATTCACATACTTGATGTAAATCATTAGATGACAACTTATAGTTTTTCCGAGATAAATTATGTAACATAAGCAAGGTATGATTATAGTTGAGGGCAAAAAAGGCCAAATTAAAATTACAATTCATTTCTCGTGGTGCTTGAGGACAATCTTTTCTCCAATTTTCCAATCTCTGCAAGATATTTCCTTTCCAATCTTCAAGGGATGCGAAATTCCGGGGAATCTCGGCACTGGTGTATAAAATCCGTTGAACTTCTGACTGTATTTGTCGTATTCTGAATATTGATAATGAAATGGTCTTATATGATGGCATCCCCGTGGAGTGACGATTATTGGTGTAATCGGTAGTATTGGGGTCATTAGGTCTGAGGTATGCATCGTCCAAATCGGTAGGAAATGGAGTATGAATGGATTCATCTGGTATACCCACTGGTCTGTCTAAGTAGAAACATATTTGACGATCAATGGAATAAGTACACCAGAATAACCGACGTCTCTTCTCTTTTGTGAAGGTATCAAGATTAAGTGCCGTGGTGGTATGATTTTCATTGTGGAGGTCCATATCTACGCACATTCTTAAAGCAGTCCCTAATACATACCAAACAGGAGGGTTTGTAGGACGCATGGTAGCATATAGAGCTTGGAGAAGAACGGCCTGGAGAGCTTCCAATTGGTCAGGAGAAACTTTGACTTCATCAAGGTATTTGTCTGCTGTTAAACGGAACGATTCGGAAATGGTTGTAGGATACTGGAGATGGTGTACAGATGATGCAATGGCAAAGATCATATTAAGAAAGAAAAGACTTCTATGGTATTGTTTCGGGGGCACTATATTGTTGGAAAGACGTCTTATATCATCGTTGGAAGGAGTAGGTCCTAGAATGGTTTGGAATTCTTGTTTATATTGATCGAACCAAGGAGTATCTTGATAAATCAAATCATCAGTTCTGATGGGAGTGAAGTCTGATGCAAGGGACACCAGACTATAATCAAAAGTACCGTAGATAGGAAGGAAATGATTCTTGAGAAATTCTTCCCGGTGGAAAATTGGTAGCTGACTATTGGATTGGGCAAAAAAAATACTTAAGAACTTAAGGGCTGTAGCCTTTGGAGGAAGAATAGCAGGATGAATTGAAGTGTTTGAAGGACCAATGACTTTATTATCGGCGGCAGCTCCATTAGAGGATCGTCTATGGACCTTAACTGCCGTGGTCATAAGTTTAGAAAAGGCTATGGCGGAACTGATGTTATGAGGAGGTTTATGGTCTATTGGTGTAGCCACCGTTGATTCCAGGCGTTCCGTATGAGTATCCGGCTCGGAAGTTAGGGACAAACCATGTTCTTTCAATTTCGATTCAAGCAATTGCACTTTCTCTTCAAGGTGTACGATGTATGACCGAGGAACTTCTCTTCCAGTTATAGGATCTAAACCAATACATTCGGAACCACTTTTTTCACACTTGGAGCATTTAGGAAACTTCTGGTCACATTTGATCTTCTTGACACGACATCGATGGCAGGCGGAGGTCGATCTATGGAGAGGGAGAGTGCCAAAGTCGGGCTCCCTTTCGGGAGTTGATATTGATAACTTTCTCTTGCGGGCCATTGGTGGCACGTTTAATGGTGGTGAGTAAGGTAATATTGATGTAGGGCTGATTGATAAGATGGGATGTCACGTGACAAGATTAATGAGGTTATGAGACTCTTAGGGAGGGAGCAAAAGACCAAAGGAGGAATCAGGTGTGGTGGCGGACCAGTGGCAAGTGATTGTTGCGGACTTATCTAGGGACAGCTTAGCAGAGAGTATGGGGTAGTACGGCTAAGTTTCTGTGGAAGATGAGATAAGGAAGAAGCTCAATTAAGGGCATGTGAGAGACAGGAATGGAACTAAGGATGGGAATCAGAAACGTAGAGAAGTAGGGGGAAGAGGGGATGAGGGAATGTTTTGGCAATGAGATTGGTGAGGAAGAGAAGAAGAAGGAGGAGGAGCGTATGTTTTTGAATCAGAGCCTTCAGTGGAGTTTTCGAGTGGTGGACCAAGATTCAGTTACTGGTAAAGGAGTACAGAAACAGCCCGGCACCGGCACCGGAACGGCGAGTATCAAGAACAGTTAGGAACCTGGGCGTAACGGTGTGTGTTTACGAGATACCGGTTTCTGGGAGCAGTATGGTGTCGCCTGGAATCCAGGTGGGTAAGGGTATTGGTAGCAGTATGGGTGAGTATGTGTGAGTATGTGTGTTGGTAGTGGTATGGGTATAGTGTGGCATGGTCTTAGTGGGAGGCTGTAGCGAGGGTTTTAGGGCGTCTGCAAAGTCGCTAGGATCTCACCAGCCGATTCAATAAGAGCTGAAAAAGGAGACGTTTCACCATCCGGTACGGACGAGATAGGTTAACCCCCGAGAGCCGATAATGCTTCCTAATTGGTAACGCGGGTATAGGAAAAACGGATGCTACCTCCATCAATATACCCGGCAATATCAGGCCCTCAAAAGGTATAGAGACGGGTATGTTACCCGTTTCGCCTTGTTTGCAAGGCTCAGTATTGTTCAGGGTGATTATGGGGCTATGGCCCATGAATAGAAAAATAACCAAAGAACTAGTAGGAAATTGCCCCATGTTAGCATGAGAACTCAAACCCAAACCCAACACCTGTGAGACTAATGAAAACTGGCAATGGGTGTAGATTCGCCGGTCATAGAGTATTTATTAATGGAAATACGAGATAAGAAACAGGAGACATACACCCTCAGCTACCAGTAATTGTGGACTAACTCAGATTAGCTCACAAAAATAATGTCCACTGGAATGTGATTGGCTGGGATTAGCTGGGATTGGCCGGGATAAGTGTGATAAGGTTTGGGCAGATCTTGGCATTGGATGTGTGGTAGATGGATAACCAGTTGCAAAATAATTATCAATGCTGCGAAAAGGTCTAGAATGGTTAAGGACACAAAGTGTGTCATAAAACGGGCCAAGACTTTGACATCTCAAGCATGTGCTAATGGGGAATGGATGATACGAGATCTTCCTATGGAGCTCTGCAGTGTGCATTGTCTTAGAGGCATGAACCAGTCGCTCTAGAGGATCAACAAAATGCTTGATTCTTTGATGAACCAAGCCTTTCATGGTTATTTCTATTAATACTGGAATACGTTCTATTGATGTTTTCTCTGCAACCAGACTCTTGTCCCATAGTTGATTCTATGTAGATCCCTGGTATCGCTGTCTATGGCTACACTCTCTAAATACAACTACTTTGAATTAATTGATATATTAAGTACGCTATCGAAGCTATTAATGACAAGACCTTGATGCTAATCAAAACATTACTCAATTAAAACAAAACAATAATAAACATAAATAAATAAATAGATAAACTAGACTTTTGGTGATCCGGATAAATGATCAAGAAAAGGAATCGTAAGATTATCATAATCAATTAATAAGATCCAATTCAAATAAAGAAATATTCGCCTTACCTGGGATGTGGGTGGTTATGGAGTTCATATCCAATATCCATATATTATTTTTTGTTGCAGCCCTAGTCATGAACTTTTGCAATTTAATCCAAGTGCTTAATCCTGGTCTTCTCCAATTTGAAACATCCGTCCAACTTTGGAATAATCACTTCATAGCCTTGACTCTTGGCGTCATAGTTCAATGGGTCCTTTTCAACATGAAGAGTGGTAACTAAAGAATCATCATAAAGTGGGTAAGCCACATGTTCACCATCAACTTGTAAATTCTTATCTTCGTGACCAATTGGATGTGGGAACTTTCTGATGACAGATTCAGCAGTGGCATCTGGAGAAATAGTGTCCTTGTAAATAGATTGTTTACCAATAATCAAATCACTCCAGTTTCTCTTGTTAAGAACTCTTCTATTGTCTCTCTTGTTACCATCAACATCGACAGAAAAAATAGGAACCAAATCTTCATCAGTTTCAACATCATAATGATGAACTTTACTTCTCTTGTTGAGAAGAGTGGCCATGGCGTCAGGTGGAGGACCATTAATGATGGCAGAACTGATGATATTAAACATTAATCTTGGATCCTTTTCTGGTTGTTCAGTAACATTGATATTCAAGTCTTCAATTCTATCACCCTTAATAAGCTTATGAGTAGTAGCGTGCTTGTGGTACTTAGACTTCAATCTACCAATAGCACCCAAATGGACATCACCAGAAAGAATGGTGATTCTGACACCATGTCTGTTACCAAATTCAATAAAATCTTTAATCAATTGATTTCTTTCTCTCTTATGGTTCTTGGAACACCAGTGATCATTTAAATCATCCAAGACTTCAACATCACCATCGAATTCATTGACTAAACCCTTGTTAATAACCCCTTTTGCGGCCAATTTACGTACTGGTTTTAAGGCAGTGGATGTAAGAAGCCATTCTAACCAAACTAATCTTGGATAGAAAATAGGAACACCCAACATTACCAATAAATGTTTTACCTCGGGAGCATTGGTGATTTCTTTCTTTAATCTATCGAAAACAATCGAGTAAGTCTCTGGAGTAACAATTTGTTTTAGTTTTCTTTCAGTTCTACAATCCAAACCAACCATGGCGATTTCTTTACCCAAACGACAATAATTGGAATGATTCTTTTGGGAAATGAATGGACCATTTCTGTTGGCCAAGATCCAAGCAGGATCTTCAAGGTGACATTTTTCTTGTGGAGAAGTGTGGTGTTGGAAAACCATATAGTAAATATAAGCAGTATCACCAAGAGCTTTGAAAATATCCGAGGACATGGTGGAATCGTGGTAACTACCAAACCCATCGATGATATCATGATCATCCCAAATGTTGATAGAAGGAATTTGGGCCATGGTCAATGGGAAAAGACTTTGAAGAGTGGTACCGTTCTTACCTTTCCAGAAACCCTTACCGAACCAAGCAAGGTAATGGTTAAGATGGTAATTTCTAAGTTGTTTAACAAGTTCAGGACTGGCCTTTTCATGACGTTTGGTGGAGTTTGATTCCTCGGTCCAATGCTTAAGTTCCAGGGAAGCTAATTTAATGGAATCAGCATAGATTTGATCACCACCACCAAGCATAACGTGATAATGGTTTTCATGGTGTTTGTTGATAACGTCCAACCAAAGAGAAGACTTGAAATCGGCAGGAGGAGTGGCCAAGGAGAAACCATTACAGGAATAAGAAACCACGTTCATGGATTCGTCAACCGAAGGAATGAAAAATTGGAATGATTTACGGAATTCCTTATTGATCTGATATTGTACCTTTTGTTCATATTGAACCAATTCAAGATCCACCGAGTACCTGAAAAAGGAAATGTCTTCTTCTTCAAAATATTTGGTAGCTTGGAATTGGCCTTTACCAGTAGGACCACTTGGGCCAGAACCTGAAGTAGATGGACCAATTTCATAGCTAATCTCGGGGATTTCGCTGGCCTTATGAACGGCAAGCATAATTGAGCCTCGATAACTGTTCCCATTCTCGAGGGTTCCAACCAATCTAAGAATTGGACCACATCTGATATCTAAACCAGCAAATGGTGGATCAATTGGAAGCTCTTTAGGAGGGTTTTCTCCACTGGCTTCATTGATACGTCTGTATTCATCGAGGGGGAGGGGGTCGAACCAAGACATTCTTCGGTAAAGTTAACGTTTTGTCGTGATAAACTTTTTCTCTATGGAATGGCCTTTGATTAGTTAAGTGTTAATTTTAATTTTCTTTTGCTTTAGATAAAGTTTAGCAACTGTTTTCGTCAGATGAAATTTAGCGAATGGGAGGGCGTGCTTAGTCAGAGAAAACAACAAAACAAAAGGCTGGTGGGGGCGAGAGATTGGCTGGGTCAGGTGACAGGGTCAATGGGGTGACAATATAAGCTGCGTACTGGATGACAATGGATTGTAAGGTTTTCAAGGACCACAATTGACGTTGGTTTCCCATAACTGACTGTTTGCTTGCAGTTGTTGCTGGTTCGTGACAGGTCTGCGGCTGACACAATAGTCACGTGCCCTTATCTCGGCAGGTCAACCATCGCACGCACCTGGCGCACTGAGCACTAAGCACAAATGTTCGCAGTTGGCTTGTGTGTACTACTTTGGGAGGAGTAATAGGATGAGTCAATGCTGTTCCCCTCTGATGACGGTGGCACCCGCGTCACCTGACATAAATGTGGGGTACATCATTTTGGCTCATCCGAGAGGTGCAGTATTCTCTCCTCAGGGGTGCGGCTATGAGTGGGCTGAACATACTTCCATCCAACCCTGAAGATCCGTAACTTTGCTTGGTACTTTTGCTATGTATAGTTGGTATATAGATTATATAATATAAAATAAATAAAAAAAAAGAATGTCCTATAAATATACTAGACGGGCATAGCCTTGCCAAGGGATCCGAGGAAGTGGACTAGTGATTGAATGACGGTGAAAGTTATTTATTGTGCGCCATGACCTGTATGTACTGTACTACAATCTGTAGTTTTTCTGGCTGTGTGGGAAGTATGTGCAGTGCTGCAGATTCTAGAATTCCTTAAATGCGCAAACATATACTGCGCAATCCATTAAAAATTATTATGAGTAACATTCTATTGACTCAGTGAAATTTCGTGCAAAAATGAATGAAAATCTACTACAAACATATAAATAAATAAAAATGTCTCAAATGGGCTATACAAGACGAGAGATAATAAGACCGCGAACCAGAAAAAAAAAACCCCCACCTCAATCCTTACCTCTTTTTTATGATCAAATTAGATTGCCCATCAATGCATTAAGGTAATGTAGTGTAGCTACTTTATGTACTTACCTGATATCCACGTGCTTACACACCCCATGATTCTCTACCAATTTTAGTCTTATCCTGCAGAAGCCTACCTGTCGCACACTATTTACGATAATCGTATCGTTAGTTACACAAAAACCCCAAGTGCTTGGCAGCCCGTGATCACCTCATATAAAGAGTTCACGATTTCCCTCCCCTCCAAGGCTTAAGTATTAGCTCCACTCCAATCCCAATACTGTTCTCCATACTAAGATATATATATTAAATTAATTGTATTTCACCTTTTTCCATTCACCAGCCTTGTTATGTCTACAGCAGTCCTTAATTCGCATCCCAATTTGACCAGTGGCCACGATGTGAAGATTGCTAATGGTGCTCATGGTGAACCTCAACATGAGACCGAACCTCCCCCACCAGAATCTCAAACTCAATCTCCACCAACTGTCACCATCAGCACCACCACCGCCACTGATTCTAATCCTCATGGTGATTCCGGTGTTCCTCGAAATCCTCCAGAAATAGAATTATCGGTCCCTGTTCTTGATTCTAAATTCACTCGCCGTGTATCCTTCAATAATCTTCATCCTGACCAAACCGAACCACCAGCTTGGAATCCGTTGTATCAGGGTAAATCCAACTATAATTATTCCAAAGAATTGGAAATGGACTTCGGTTATGGTAAATCCAGTGTTAATGATATTTCAAAAGCATACAGCCAACAACAACCAGTTAAAAAGAAGTTGAAGCTTCCAGATCCTCCATCTAAATCTATTCTTAAAAATAAGATTTCGGCACAACAATTGGAGTATAATGCCAATAATATGACCGGTCTGCCAGATGATATTGATGATGAAGATTTTATTGATGAAAATAAGGCAATTACTTCTGGAGCTGGTTCTGCGGCTCTTGCTGCTTCATCTGGGTTTTCTACGGGTTCATCTTCTTTATCTCCTCCTGCTTCTGGTATAGCTGCTCCTAGACGAAAACTGTATTCAGGAATGACTGATGAAGAACTCATGGCTTTGGATCCCCAGTTTCTGACTACAAAATCTAAGAGTATGGACCAATTTAAGTTTGATTCTCAAAAGACTTATTACTTACCTCTGAGTACCAGAAGACTGTCTTTACCAACCTCTTCAACTCAACCTCCACCTCGTCAAGTTATGTACCCATCTTCCAACGAAAATAACTATAAGTCGATTAGTCTTACAGTTAAACATAAAGAATTTGATCAATTTAGATACAACAGAACCATTTTGACAATTCTTTCTGGAAGAAGACATACCTGGAATAGTACTGACTGGCTACTCTTATTTGATCAGTCACTTCAAGAAGCAACCACTCCATTTCTTCAAGATGGAGATTATTTAGTCATATCTGCATTAGTTCCTGCCAAATTTGCAACCAATTTCAAAAAAAATGCCAAGAAATCTGAAGCTATGGAAGACTATCTTCAAAACAAATGTGAACATTTACTCAATTATATTGTTAATAATCGACTTTTACAAACCAATAACTTGAGATTGAAAATCACTGTCGAATTTGTTACTGATAATGATAGAAGAAGATCTTCTTCAAGCCTGGGACCTTCGGGATTAGTGGGTTCAAATGGAAATTCCCATATGGCATCTGGAGGTCATAGCATAAATCCGAAATATACAGGTACCAAATTTATGCTTCAACATTTATTTAAACAATACCAACCAAACCTTGTGGTTATTGGAAACAAGTCATCCAATTTAAATTTCAAATATCCTTTGAAAATCAAAAAACAAAATACCAAAGACGAATATTTAATCAAATTGAGTTCATATTTAGTCAAATATTCAACTGTTCCTGTGATTTTAGTGGGTAATAGTACCAAATTTCATAGTAAGAGCTCAAGTGAACTAAGATACAAACAACAAGGTCAATCCCAAAGCCTTAAGTTTGATTTAGATAATAGTCGTGAAACTGTATCAAGGAAACTGAGTAACAAACCAGCAATCAAGTTTAAAGATGTTGATTATGGTCGTCCAAACCTTGAACATAAAGAGAGTTCTTCTTCATCTACTGCTCGCCCTAATCTTGAGCACAAATTAAGCTCTTCATCTTCTTCATCATCAGGTGAATCTATTGAATCCACCGAATCTTTCACTGGATACCCACAATATTCATTTGAAGATCAATTCACAAGGGCTGAAGAATCCACTTCAGAAATGAAATTTCAAGAGATGATCACCCTAATTTCTGATAAATCTCTTGGAGAATCTAAGGAATATCTTGAGGCACTTAACTCTAAAGATGATTCCTTGAAAGTTGATTCTAAGATCCATTCAATTTATAGAAGTCAAACTACTGGCCATAGTGCAGGACTTACGTCATCTACCGGTGTTGGATATGGAGGAAGTGGAAACTCTCTATACAAGCATCATAGTGGATCTAGTAGTCCAGATGGAAATGCTTCTAATGATAAAATTCACAAGGTGAGAAGTTTGATCAGTTATAATGAAGAAAAGGAACAAAGAAATGAAAAATTAAGAGACTTAAAGAGAAGACACCGTAATAGTGTATCCTCGAAATCTACTACTGGAAGTGAGAAGAAGAGTAGTGAGAAAGAAAAGAAAGAAAAAAAATCATTCTGGCAAAAATTGGGTATAAAAAAATAGAATGGTCAATTATCACCATAATCATGGCCAAGCTCCCAATTTTTGTATATTATTTCACGATGTTATGTTAAACCCAAATTTCACAATGGTTATTCAGTTCAACAATGCCAACTTTATATATCTTTTTTTATTCAATTCTATTGGCCTTTGCCATAACAATAAATCAATTAATAAATGTATATATTTGAAATTCTGTATTGTTTGAAGTAGAGAGTCGCGTGATACTGATTCTTCATGACAGGGAACAGGCTCAAAATTTGGACCAATTGTTTCGACATGAACAATACATTCAAAATGTAAAAAATGGACGAGTCCGGAGTCGAACCGGAGACCTTTCGCATGCTAAGCGAACGCGCTACCAACTACGCCACACGCCCTTTTTTCTTTTTGAATCTGTTGATTTTCGATTATCCTGAGATATTCTAGTTTACTTGACTAAGGCTATTTAGTCCTAGTTATATCTTTGTTATACTCCTGAACCTTCGTCTTATGCTGTAGCGAGTGTGCCCAACTGCTTACAAAGCGAGAGATCTGAATAAAGCAGCTTGGTTATATGGTGGATGTTTATCCTGCTCTTCTCTGGATATATCCTGTAGCAACATGGGGTAATCCAATGAAAAATTCCATATTTGGTGATCATAAGCGGCGGAGAGTCACGAATTAATGCTTGTGGTTTGTCCTATGATTCCTGATAGTGGGTTCTATTTTTTATTCTCTAATTCTTATGTAGTTTTTATGTTAGTTATTCAGATTGAGACCAAAATGTAGTGGAGTAATCATCAAATGTTCAGTTAAGCAGTTTTTTCAAAATTTGGTAATACAAGTGATATGAAATCTATTGGCCAGATGTTCGTCGCTACACATAGCAGGCAAGCCGGAGTATAAATCTTCAGCAGCAGGGTTCATTCAAATATGGTGTACCGACTTCTGTTCAGTTGAGACGCAATACCAATTATAGGTTTAACAGAAAGACTGCCATAAGCAGGTCGATCATTAACAACAGTAAAGTTACCATTGATGAAAGGGTTAGCCAGGCCATAACATAAATTTTTGGCCTATATCACAATTGAAGCACCTTGTGGCGTTCCTTTTATCACATCATATATGAAACCATTTTAAACCATCCAGTCTCATGGTGGCATAGCGAGCAATGGGTGTACTTATAAAAAGTTATGTGTTCATAAGTATATAAAGAAAAGGCCAGGTCGTTTCCATGCCTTTTACTTAAAATAGCGAAATTGAACTCTGGTAAGTATTTACTTACCGAAATGTATGTGGAATGAAATTGAGGCTTCCGGGCAATCTGTTACTTGGTCTGCAAAAAAGTCTAAGAATCGATTAGCCTTCGAAAATACAAACTATTATACATCATCTGGAGTTAAATTATTCTGATAGCACTATCAACGTTATCTGCAAATATTATTGATATCTGGAAATGTTCTGGTGATGCTGTTCTCAAACAATTTTACCAAGTTGAGTTATATCCGAAACCAACCATTTCATGCAAATTTAATTTATGACTTCTAACACTATCATCGTTGTCTATCCAACATTCGGTAGTTTATAGAATTTTTTTTAGGGTTCTATTCTAAGGCACGAATTACCATTCAATTATTCTTATCCATTCGAATTCAAACATTCCATGCATCCGAACCACGAAGTCCGTACATTATACCCTAAGCGAGTTTTTCAAAAAATAGCAGGCTCAGTTATCGTTACACTTATATCTTCATTGTTACTGTCGTCCTAAAGGTAACTTGGACCTTCAAAACTTGTTTGGTATCCTCAAACTCTTAATGAAAAGTTCTTGATACCACCTAAGTTTTTACTGACTTCAAGTTGCAAAATTTAATGTTATCCATAAGGCACAAAGTGACATTACCTCCGCATGGATTAATGTTTACGAACTTTATATTGTGAAACTTTGTACTTTTAAATCTGTGGGGTTAATGATTTTATTCGGGAATATATAAAACCGGGAAAATAATCAGGCCATTTAATAAGATTATATAATTTATATATTTATTTTTTATGTATTTTTGCTTCATTGGCTTTCCTATATAATTCTTACTTGTCAGCCACAAAGATTAGCACTGTGTGTGGGGAAGCTTTTGTACCATATATAGATGCAAAGAAGTTTACCGTATCGGCAGTGTCGGTAACTAGGGTGGAGTTCCGATAGATAACGTTTTAAGAATTAACCTATATGACTTAAACTTTTGAATATTGCAGTAGGTCCGATTAACTTTTATGGTGTAACATATATGAGGCTTCATTAAACATAAACTATATACTTGGTCATCTAAGGCGGTTTCTAGTGTTCATCAATTCCTTGTTGCCGCAATCTGGCATTCAATTGAACAATATTAACAATATTAGGGCGATATCTAGCGTCAGTTGATTGCTTCCGAAAACAGTAAAATACCATCCATTAGTGGGTTAGACGAAATTTTACTGAGTTGACAGCAGAAAATATTGCCAATACTCTCCTGAAAAATTTAGCAGGTAATATCCTCAAATAGAAAACATCATTAAAGCCATGGCAATCCGCCCCAAAAATATTATTATGTTTGAAGTGAACATTATTGAAAGTGGCTCATCCAAAGGATAGAAAGTTTATTCTTAAAAAAAGAAAAAATACTTGTCAATGCAAAATTAAGATTTGGGATGGATCATGGAATGCAGGTACCAAAAATGGCCATCGGCTGATGGTTCACACCTTCAGTGGCTATCCTATTTGGTAGATAAGTTTAGAATTAGGGTATTTGACATCTCCCGTCACGTGCCTGCGCCAGAACCTGTGTCTGTCACTAGTGCCGGCTATAAACTGCATGGAACCCCAACAAAGCCGACTAAATTCCATGTGTACTGTTGAAGCCACGGGAATGACGTTTCGGTGCTGCTACGGAGATTCTTTCCCTTCTTGTTCTTCTCTTCTAATTTGTGGGTTTTGGTGAGAGTGGAGTCAACAATCCCGATCATCATGAACGGCCCCAATACAAGAAAATCCAAATTATCGGATTTGGTATTCTTTGTATAAGCCACTAAAATATGGTTCTATCACCAATTGGCTTATTGTCAATAACCGAACAATTAAATAGAGATCCTTTAGGACACTGCAGGTGCTTTTCATAGGAGTTGGGGCAATGAAATGGCCTTTGGTTTTCCTTGGTTTTCCTTGGTCTAATGGTGGTTCTTAATCCGACCTTTTTGTTTTATTGCATATTGTTGTATATAACAAACCAAAAAAAAGCCAAAAAAAATACCTCTCAATAAGCACCGCCACATGTATTATATTATTTGACCACATTGTTGATGATCAGTATGTCATAATCAAAAGTGCTTCCCAATTAATATAATATTTGTTAGGTACATGAAAATTTTAGATAGGTGGATATTTTCAAGATGCACTTTATTATATCGTTTTGGTGAACAATTGCTTACGTTTATATCATGCTATTGAGCACTATGGAGAAAGGAGGAAATAATAAAAGAGTCTGGACTGTTAAATCCGACAAATTCCTAATCCAGACAACCCCGACAAATCCGCTAAGCCCATGTACAGTCCATACCTTCCAGTTGACCACCCCAATCTGGTCGTCGATTCTTTCGAGGACAATCAGTTGTCAGCATGATCAAATACCAAGCAGCTGGTAATTGGTAGCGTTCGGATAGAATTCACTTGGCTGAAATTTGTCAAAAAAATACAGCCTTTGGATCTTTCAGTTTGTTGGAAATGCAAATATTTTCGCAAATTATAATAATTTATTAAAAAGTGAGGTCCAAATGTAAGGAAACCAATTACATAGGACGGATTTATATACTCATAAATAATAATTTTATTATGACGTTACTTAAAAAATGTTTAGATGTAGCTGCAAAATAAGATGAAAATATTTTATTTTGACATTTCCTTCTATCATGTCGAGATCACTACCATAATAGATCCTGTTTGCTGGTGAGTAGAAGTATAGGAATAAATAAATAAAATTTTATGAAGTATACTAGGTTCTAGAAATGTGGCTTTTTGAAAGATCATATTATTTAAGTTATTAAATATGTAACAAACGTACAACATCATTTTAGGGGCATTTGGTGGAGCATCCTAACCCATGAACCAACCGAGGCTCGGCCCAACGGGCCAACTGAAATATAGACCTAGATATACCAGATGCTATACAATTCTCATGGCGAATTGTGTTGTACGAAGCTGCTACAAATTGTAGTTAGCTATTTTCCTTTCTTTGTTCAGTAGTGCAGTGCAAACTACGAGTGGTTAACTTGGCTATAGTTAAGATTGTGAAATTTGATGTCTAGGGCAAGCCAAACTTCCCTGTTTGACTGATAAGCCACAGGTCGCTTGGGAGCCAGTATTGCCCAGCTACACGATACGATCATGGACCGTTCCAACGATCTCAACGCAGGGCTTGCACCCTTTGCATCAAATCGTGCTTGGGTTGATGCTATATGTGGAGAAAAGAGTAACGTGTCTGGTCACGTGGGATATCTCTATGAAAGATCACCATGATCCTATTAATCGAAGCCAACATGCTTATCAGACAACTTTGCAAACCGCAGATCATTCAAACAATCCGCCCTAGTATTGCGGGCGCAGCCCGTGGATACGGAACCCGGTCCGAACACGATTCTCCATTTGACCATTTCGAACCAAGAAGAAAACCTTGGATCAACTGGAAGACCACGGGGCTCTTCTTCATCATTGGCTCAGCATTGGCCTACAATGAGACCCTTTTCAACATGTACGAATCGTACGTGACAATCGACGAAACCGACAAACACACCCTTGAGCTTTTGCCAATGCAGTTGCAGTATAAATTGAAGAATTTGCCAATTTATCAAGAGTTAACGCATCCCAAGAATTCTGGAACATGGTACAAGTTACAATCATGGGAGAATTTGGACAGAAACGTATTGGAAGGTGGTGGAGCTAGCGTAAAGTCTCAAGATGAGTATCACGCACCATCATTGACCACTCGTACCTTGGCTAGACCGGGAGGAGTGTTGATCAAACCAGTGATTTTCCATAACATAGAGACTGATGAAGGTGTCACCATAGTTCATATGGGGTACAAGTTGAGTGGGTACCCGTTTTTAATTCATGGAGGGATGTTAGCTACCTTGCTCAATGAAACATTCAAGAGAAATGCCAGTTTGGCCAAGGAAAACTCTCATTTAAAGGACGATTTCATGGTGGAAAATTTAACCATTGAGTACAAGCGTCCTACTCTTGCCAATCAGTTTTTGATTGTTAAGACCAAGAAGGTAGAAAGCAAAGATAAGGTGATTAATTTGGAAAGTGTAATTGAAGACAAAAAAGGTAGGGTTTTGGTCAAGAGTACTGCCAGTTTGAGAGACACAGGAAGAACTAGTAAGGCCATGAGAGAGGCAGAAAAAAAGAACAGTTGGTGGTAATAATTTATTACTGACCGTTAATCTGTTGAGCCAGAAGAGTTTTGTTTTTGGTGGGTACTTTGTTCAAAAAAAAAAAAAAAAAAATTCCAGAATTCAACCAATTCAGATTTATGGACACAGCAAAAGAACAGGACTCGTGAATATCAGGAGACAAAAATAAAAATAAATAAAAAACCAAACCAGGCAACGAATAATAAAAATCATCACAATTGAAACACTCCTAGAATTTTTAAAATCATTAAACAGAATGAAATACTGATTGGGCGAGTCAGAAATAAAGGGAAGAGGCCGTAAATTGTAAAATTTGGTCAAAAAAGCATTTGTTATGAAATTCACTTGTTTACTCGGTTAATTTGATTATTAGTTTATCTTGATTTATTTCATTTTAGTTTTTTTTAATTTTTGAAGAAATACAATTTGTTACCCTTTCCAATTTTGGTGCTGGTTGTGGCTTGTTTGGTTGATAATGAATCATAAAGATGAACAAGCGACCATTCTATCTGAAGTTAAGGTTTTCGGATTATGTCCCCTTCTTTGCATTTAAATTCGACTGCAAAATAAATTTGCCAAGCGAATCGAGCAGCAACCCCGAGACTTGAAGCGCCAGTTTTCTTATAAGGGGATTGAAATACCAATAAAAATAATATGATACGACCATACGTCATCATGTAGTCAATCCAGTGCAACCAAAGCGCAAATACATAGACCCCAAATGAGTTCTTTACCTGTAGGACAACAACCAAATATAGGTTTCTTCAAGTGATGCCTCGCGTGACTTTATACCAATAAACTAGTAAGGATATTTGGAGTCCTTACTCTATCGTGGGGAAGCTTGTTGCATCCTCGGGGGGGGGGGGTGTCTGGTTATGCTCTATATACACCAACGGCTTCTCTCTTATATAAAAAATACAGTTGAATATAAATCAATATAGCATATATTTATAGTTATCGGATTCACACCACCGAACTAGGGACACGCATATCTGGACTGTGTTCATCTTTGACAATAGGCAACGGAAAAACCAAGATTGTTAGTCCAGCATCAAATTATCATGCCCACAAACGCAGTTTCAAAAAGAATCAAGCCCACAAATGCAAGATTAAAACATATAAATTTCGTTTCCAAGACTAATCCAGATGATAGTCGCGGAGATGGCCGAGTAGTAATTTTCCGAACACTCCGAAGCACCAGACGAATATTGGTTGGTGTAACAACTTGACTAAGATGGTTCTTGGATAGTCAAAACTCCAGAGCTCATATACTAAAAATACAGGAACAAAAGAAGAAACGATGGAGGAAGCATTTTTGACAATCGTCAGTTTTCAACCACAGGAAATTTCGGTCGGAGTTTAAAGGAGTTGTCTAAGCGTTTTTGATAACTGTGAATAATCGTTATAGAGCCTAGAATTGAGAATTGAACAATTACAGGGACTACTTTGCGTGGTCCTTGGCACTACTGGGGCAATCGTCAACCGAACGTACCTTACAATTGCAGCAAGGTATCGCTTTCAGTAAAATCAAAACTATCAATATTTTAAAAGTAAAAAAAAAAAAAAATAGGATAAAGATATTGTAGGGTAAGAAGTGCATGGTAAGAAGTGCATAGTAAGAAGTGCATGGTAAGGAGTGCATGGTAAGAAGTGCATGGTAAGAAGTACAGTGTATGTAGTGCAGAGATAGAGGTACTTGAATGAAGCGTTGTAAATTGAGTTGAGCCGGCTTTGGATTGACATGTTGCATGTCATTACATCATTAAGATACTAGCCGGGATCAAGACCACTCCTTTCTTTCTTTCTTTCTTTCTTTAGCCATCGAATAATTGTATTGGAGTATATGGAGCGACAATACCTGTATTACATGCAAGATTCTAGAGACAAAGCTTAAGTACATGAAAGCTCCCAATATATAAAAATATAAATTAAACACATATAAAACCATCAGCATCGTAGACGGTAACGTGATTACCTGTGACAACAAAGGTTGCAGCCGTTGGTTTATTCAACATACAGCAT
Organism: Suhomyces maxii; assembly: GCA_030574995.1. NCBI lineage: Eukaryota > Fungi > Ascomycota > Pichiomycetes > Serinales > Debaryomycetaceae > Suhomyces > Suhomyces maxii. Next base: position 255,461 of record JAJMGC010000014.1, read on the forward strand.
ACAGATGAATGTGTCATGTACAGAATTGCGAAGTTTATTTCTGGTATCATTTCATTTGGCCAGTAGTTCTTAGACGTGAAAATTTACATGGGTTTTTTGATCATAAGGTCTTTGGCCCAGATGCAAAAAAAAAAAAAAGAAAAAGAAAAAGAAAACGCAAAACACGCAAGGTTAGTATCATGAAAGTTTAAACGAATAATAGAAAGGAACTCGAGTACCAATAAACTGATGGAACGTTTTAAAACTACATGCACAGACTATAATACATACTATGAACGCATCACAAAACTGTGGTAGTAGTAAAAATATGTTTAAAAAAAAAACTACGAATCACTCTACAATCCCTAGTTAGTTCATAGGTTGACATTGCAGCAGCAGCACATCCACATATCCACACACCCTAGACAAAATAATGATTGTTCCCCCACAATACAATTATTTATGCTATTTATGCTATATGGATTTATGTTCGAATAATATCAATAATATGTTATGTAATATCTAGGTAATAATTATTTCAACTTACAGATATTTTCCCCTTACTCAATGCAAGTTTTATTTTGGGGGATAGACTAAGCCACTAAAATGTGGGTATTATTCAATTCGCATAATATGGACCAAGGTCTATATGATCATCTGATTTTTACATTTCATCCAACCACACCACAACCACCACCCATTTCATTTCGGTATAAATTCAATTCCACCGCTCCGGGATGATGCCTAGAAATCTCCATAAAATCTCCATAGTTTCTCCGTTCTCCGTAAACGCATAGAACCAAGGGATCCTATCTAAAAACCTTGATGCCTGCTCCTATGTGGAGGCTACCGCGTGTTGTGGGGGTAGTCAGTGCTTAGACCTATTGTCTTAAATCGTCAACTTATATATGACGTTTTTTTAATTTTATTTTATTTTTTTTTTTTTCGAAACATAAGACGCACACATTTCTTTTTCTCCCCTTTATATACCTTCAAATGCTATACTATACGAGAACCTTTAAATCTTAAAGAGGATTACTAAAGAGACAATCTAGTCTATTGGGCAGTGCATTGGTGACAGTTTTGTACCGCAGGGGATGAAAAAATGACATGAACAATCAATTTCCAACAATAAATACATTACATGTTTTCCACATTAATAGCACATGATGAGTACATCAAACATATTTCTACGTCTATTAAGACTTAGACACTTCCCAATTTTGAATAGACGCAACATTCACCAGTACCCAATTAAAGGAATAAATATATTTTCCGCTCCTTAAAAGTGATCTTTATAATTTTTTTACTATGGTTGCATTGGTTGCATTATAATAGGTTCTATTTTTCTAGGTGAGTTAGTAACGTTTTGTGGGATGAAACGGGTTTTTTATTTAATTTATTTTTTATTGTAATGCGCTAAAATTTATTTTGGATTAACATCTAATTTTAAGCGAAAGTGTAGCTTACTTAGTAGATGTGTGAAAGCATTATAAGAGAACAAGAGCAAAAAAAAAAGAAAGCATATTACGAGTCCAACAAATGCTTTATGCTGACGTATTTTTGTATAGGGGTAAACACTTGCTCCACAAATCACTTGTATTGTCGTTGGTTTTGAGTATACATGTAACAGTAAATTATTATATCTGCGGGACACTTACTACCGGTGTAAATCCGGTATGCACACGCCGGGCTGTTTATAGAATTGATCAACAGCATATTAGGCATAATGCACATATAGACATGGCTGGTTTTTTGAAGGCACGGACTCGTTCGGAGTTTATCCGTGGATACTTGAGACTTGAGCCTAGATGTTTTCAGAGTGGGTCAGAAGACTAGAAGACTTTTTGCAAGAATTCTATGTTGAATGTGTTTGTTTGATCCAATGTTTTATTAGGTACAAGAAAATGATTTACAGTTTTTATGCTTTTATACTTTTTCTCAACCTTCTAATTTTGGTGATAAATATGGGGGAAAGTGGGGGAAGATCTTTATTGTTGCTGGCATCATCTTACTTTAAGTCAGATGAGACAGATTTAAAATCTGGCCCAACGTTCATCTTTAGTGCATAAAAGAAAAAACAATACCTGTATGGGGAGACGCATGTACATGTATACCAGCCCACGACATTATTTAAGCGATCGATTCCTGCAGCAAGAGTAACCAAATAAAGTTTAATAATATTTAACAGTTATTGCAGAGAGCGGGGTGGCGACTAAACCGGGATATGAGTGATAAATTTGTTTGCTAATAAAACTACTAAGTTGCGGAATGCAGCAATGAAAGTCAGCACAGGCAGCGAAATAGAATCTATTACATTCTGCTTCACGCTCATGATCATGCTGATGCTTGTACATGAAAACCTCGGACAAATAATGCCGCACTTCATCTATCAAAAGATTTGGAACACTAAAAAAAATTCAAAGGTATCACGTGATCAAACACGTGAAAACACATGTTGTTTGTCACGCGATCTAACCTTTTCATTCTCCACTAGTTACATAAACAACACCGCCAATGGATCCTACCGAGCCTTCAATCGAGCCCCAAGTTCAACAGGATGGCCCTCTTGTGAAAACCGAAGCCGAAGATGCACCCACACCTGCTCAATTGCTGTCGCCTGCCCCCACGGATGCCCTGGACCTGGCAGCCCCCACCAGCTCAACCCACAACTACTCTACCCGTTCTAAAGAAAGACATAAGGAAGAAGAGCTTGAAAGAAAGTCCAAGCTTATGCAAAAGCAGCACAATGTGATCATTCAACCTCGGCTCAAACCTGTTCCCTATAAAAAGCTGGATTTGTCGATCAATGTCGTTACTCAGCGTAATAAAGTCACAACCTTGGCTGGGATTGATTTCTACAACTCCGAAGACAATCCGTTCAACAAGAGAGGGTTCAAGTATAAGCATTGCAGACCGAACCCGGACTTCAAATCCAACTTGTATTCTACCACGGATGCTTTGCCATATAAAGTGAGTGCTAGCTGTTTCGATAGATCTGCTGGTGTGTACTTTGATGAAGATATGAGTAAAGTGACCACATTGGAAGGCTGGCGTTCCATACGAACCAACATCGGGGTACGTGAAGGTACTCACTACTTCGAATACGAAATCATTAGTGGAAATGATGGAGGAAAGAGTCATGTTCGTATTGGATTGGGTCGTAGAGAAGCCAGTCTTGAAGCACCCGTTGGATTCGATGGGTATGGGTATGGATTTAGAGATGTTAACGGTGAGTTCATGACTCTCAGTAGACCCAAGGAGCTGTATATAGAAGGAGGATTCAAGACTGGTGATGTCATAGGTCTTTTGGTGGAATTACCTTCATTAAAAGACCATCAAGAGTACCTTGATAAAAATTTCAATCTCAAAGTTCCTGCTATACCTACAGAATCAAGAAAGAAGAGAAAAATTAAGAAGGAAATTAGTCCTGAAAACTCCGACTTCTACAAAAATGGTAACATTGTTAGAGACCAAATTCCAATCAAGTATAAGAATGCACTTTTCTATGAACAATACGAATTTACAAACACAAAAGTAATGGACCATTTACTTAATCCAGTTACAATCTTTGGTGAAAAAGCCGTGCTTGAAAATTCAGATGGTAAAGTGGTTGTGAATTTACCAAAGATTCCTAATTCTAAAATCAGATTATTCAAAAATGGAATAGAACAACCAAAATGTATTGAAGAACTTTATTCATTTTTGCCAACAGATACCGAAAATGAAGAATTGCATTTGTCATTCAATACCAAACAGCTGCAAAATCCAAATTATAGAAATACTGATGATGGATCATTGGGCTATTTTCCTATGATGTCTGTGTTTCAAGGTGGAATTGTGGGATTCAATCCTGGTCCAGACTTCAAGTTCCCTCCACCAGAAGGAGTAAAGGCACTCAACGAAAGATACGATGAGGCTGTGATAGACGAATGGTATTGGGATATTATTGACGAGGTGGAAGCTAGGTACATGGATAGCTTTGAAGCAACAGAGTAATGATTTGAAACACTAAAAATTCTTTAAAGATCATAAGGGCCTTATTGTCGGTCTTACCGATTTGTATGTTATGGAGAAAATTCATTGACTTCATTTGGTTGCTGATGTAGATTGTTGGTTGTATCTCCTTCCCAGTGTAAATTATGTATTCGGACAAAGTCCTACTTCGATGCAATTAATAATATGAAACAAATAAAGGCATTGTGTCTTTGATGTAGAGTCTGAATTACTGAACTGTATCAGATCTGACACCCACCTGCTCTAGTTCACCTCTCAGATCTTGTTCTTCACCTCCTTCTGATCCGTAAACGTCATAGCACTTGTAGTGAAACGCCTCTTCGCCTTGTTGATATCCCAAAGTGACAATCTCATTACATTGCTTGCACAACAATATACGTCCGGAATTTGTGGCGTTGTTTAAGCCGTATCTATCAATCAAGTAGGTCTTCAACTCGCTTATAGCACGCATGGACAAGATGACTCTTTCTTCCTTGGTCATAGCAAGCCATCCTTCGTCAACAAGACGGCCCACAAAAGTGTACGCGTCTTCCAAAGACCTACTCAAGTTGCCTGCCAACAGCTGGCCCGCCGAGACCAATTTGACACTATAATCTTCAGCATTGACGATGTTATCCACCAACAACTTGACTGCTTCCAATTCCTTGGGTGAAAAGCTGGAGTGCTGTTTGACTATAGAGTCGTTGAGGATGTTGATGAAGATGTAGTAAAGCTCACCCGTGATCTGGTGGTTTTTCTTGTCGACCTTGAACCCATGTGGATTGATGCGGAGGTTGATGGCCGAGATGTAGTCATTGAGGAGGGTGTTGAGCAAGACGTTGCCATCCAACTCCTCTGGTGAAAGCTCCTTGAGGATGGTCTGGAAGTGTTGTTCCAACTGGGCACCGCTGATGTACCGCGAGGCCCGGATATGGGCGAGGAGTACTCTATGGGATTCTGTGTATCGGGACATTGCCAGTAACAAATGGTTGCCTTGGACAAAGTTGTGGATTGTGGTGAAGATGAAAGGGCTGATATCAACGAATCGTTACCTTGATTTGGTGAGAGTTGAAGATGGTTTGACTCGCGCGATGGTTGCGAAAAAGATGGCATGGAGAAATGAGACAGCCACTATGGCCAGTCCAAGCATGTACGAAAACTAGGGGATGTGGGGATGGGCGAAAAGCAGCAGCTTTATAGTAATCGGGGGCAGAGGGTGACGTATCACTTTGTAGAATGGCCACATGCCCTGTTGGACTTGGTACAGCAAAGACAAGGCAGTAGCCTTAGCAAGATGTGGCAGAAAGAGGAAGCACCCAAGAGTACAGTAAATATGACAGTAGAATCAGTGGATTCAGTGGAAACAGTGTAAGTAATACAACTGCGACACTAGCAATAAAAGGTATAATATACACATTTTCTGGGCTTTTTCCCGGTTTCTGACTGGTATTCCTAGAGCAAACTAATGAACCTCCAAGATCAGTACTGGTATTGCCCAGAGAAGCCCCAGTCCAAAACCAATCATATTCAGACAACAAGAATATTGCATGTAAGACAGGGACTTTAATCAACTATCTTCTGGTATCTAAATTAATCTGCCGTTTTCTCCTCCATGGTAGATATTTACCTTGTGTGAAATTTAAGTACTATTCATTAATGTCTCTAGATGTGTATCATTTGATTTTAGCATGGATTCCCCGAGTTTAATTAAGATTTTTGCTTCGGATATGTTTGCTAGGTTCATAAGCCGCTTCTCGTTGCCTTCCTCACCTCCAATCTTTTGCACCCATTTTGCACCCACGCGTACAAACACAACCCAACCACAACACCAGAGAGCACAAGAGCACAAGAGGCTACACTTTACGACCCAATAGCAGACAAAAGACTTCCATACTCATGATATTTCTTCTCTACTTGTTCCTCGCCGTCTGTCTTGGGGACTCCGACGACCTTTTCCACTACTTCACGGACCCAAGTCCCCAGTTCTTCACTGGAAGCACACCAGAAGGAGTGCTGTATTGCGATGAAGGGCTTAAGCTCACCCTTTCAAAAAGGTTTGATAACCCTTCTGTTGTCTCCCACTTCTACATTCTACACGGAAAGGTCGAGGTGGAATTGAAAGCAGCACCTGGCCAGGGAATCGTCAGTTCTTGTTACCTTCAAAGTGACGACAAGGACGAGATCGATATTACTGAGGTTTTCGGTGGAAATCCCCACTTGTTCCAATCCAACTACTTTATCAAGGGAAACACCTCGAATTACGATCGTGGTGGGTACCACGGTCTCCCTTTTGCACCCACGCAAGAGTATATCAAGTACGGGGTGGAGTGGACTGCCGAGTTCATTAAGTGGTTTATGAATGACGAAGAGGTGAGAGCCGTCTATAGCAACAGCGATCATGGGTTTCCAACCTCTCCGATGCAAGTAAAGCTCAGTCTTTGGGCAGGTGGTGATCCCGATAACGACCCTGGAACAATTGGCTGGGCAGGAGGTCTCACCGATTACCAACAAGCACCTTACTCCTCGTACGTTAGAAACATCCATATTGAAGACTACGGAGATTCGTTCGTATACCACGGTGAAGGAGGTGACAGCTGGTTGGAATACACCGACGACGAAAGTGATATGGTGAAGGGCAGCAAGTCAGAAGGCACCGCCGAAGAAGAAGACGAGGAAGTGAAAAGTTCAGACGAGGAGAGTTCCGGAGATCCAGAGATCAAAGAAGAACAAGATGACGAAAGCTACCATGATGAGACTACCCATGACGAGACTTCTCTTGTTCAAAGAGGCGAATTGAGCCACTTTGTTCCAGCTCCAGAAAAGATCATTTCACTGGCTGCGAAAAGCACCACCACTAAGGCGAAACCACTGAAATCCACCCAGTCCAAGACCCCGAAGCCAACCAAAGCTCAGAAGCTTGTCCAAAAAGAGAACGTGAAGTCCAAAAAGATCAAATCCCCGGTATCAAAGTCAAAAACCAAAAAGTCCAAACACCGAACCACCATTTCTGGCCATTCGCTACTAATTCTCAGTCCGACTGGTTCAGCCGTGGCAGGGACCACTCCAACATCAAGGTCCACATCTTTACCTACAACTTCTGTGAGTTCCAGCCGAGGATCCCATAGAAACGAGTCGTACTTGTTACCTGCTGTGACAAATGCAACCAGAACTGCCCTGACGTTCTCGGAGCCGGGTCTGTCTTTCTGTCAGTTCGCTGATTCGCTTGCGTCGCACCTTAGCCCACCAACTGTCGTTGTAGCTGCTCTAGTGGCTGCAGTGATGGTTATATGAAGATAGCGAATTCAAAGATTCAGCCAATAAGGTTCATTATAGCAACCATCAAGGTTGTGATAAAGATCCAGGGTGGCTGAAGCCAGATTCAGTATAGTAAGAGCTGGTCACATAGTTATAGATTACCTTGCTAATATATACCGAGTAGAGCAAACTACAGTGTAGGAAATGTCCGAATTGCAGGCTGAAATTGAAGCAGTGCTCAATTTACGAGATAATAAATCACCATGGATCGGACCCATGGATCGAACCCTTCGAACTCTCCGTTCCTTGTCTGGTTGGGACAAACGGTTTCAGGAGCCACTGAACAGTCACCAAAACGCAAAGCGCAAAGCGCAAAGTGCCAAGCGCAAAACGCAAACCACCAAAACCACCAAACCACCAAAACGCAAACCACTAAAATCACCGAATCACCAAAATCACCGAATCTCCTAAGCACAAATAGCTACTTCTCCCTCCCTTCGGACTTTGGTACAACCACGGGTCTGCCAAGTGAGTCGCAGTCGTGCAGCCACCACTCGGCCCCAACTACTCCGAGCCATCAGATGATTCCATCACTAATTGCTATAAGAACCATTGCATCGAAGCTTTCCCCATACAAACAACCGTATTGCCCAATTCTACTTATAGGACGTCATGCCCTCGATCGATCCTATTCAAGCAATCAGTTTCACTTCGCTCGTGACTAACGATGCCGACATATATGGCGATTTGGCTGGTTTCTACAACAAGTTGGGATTCAGATTAACCAAACACTATTCCAAGGTATCCAACAATGGAGCTGCTTCTGCGTCCAACAATCCTCGTTTACACTTGGGGATCTCCAATGACTCGCTTAAAGAAATGTGGATAGAGACATTCCCACTTCAAACCGTTGATGCCCATGGGAACATCACTCCTTGGCAAGAATTGGAGGTTTACAATGGTGATAATTGTGAAAAGCTTTCTACATCCACGGTATTGAAGCTTCGTTTGTCCAACCTTCCAGAAGTCGACCATTCCACCAAGGAATTGCAATTTTTTTCCACTGATTTGAAGAAAGTTGGTGAAGTGTTGAGTGAGATTGGTGTCACATATGAAGAAGCCAAGGACTCCATCATCACCAAAGATCCATTAGGTAACTCAATTGTCTTCTGTAACCGTGAAACCCCATTGTCTTCTAGACACTACCATAGTGCCAATGAATACTTGGAATCCAGAGCCTCGGAAATCCTCAAGTCGTTAAGAATCGAATCATCATCCAGTGAAAAGTCTATCCACTCAGAACTCGGTGAAAAGTTGAAGAAAAAGAAGATTGGTGTCATGACCTCGGGTGGTGATGCTCCAGGTATGAACCCAGCCGTTAGAGCTGTGGTTAGAGCCGCCATTTATCATGGATGTGATGTTTTTGCCGTGTATGAAGGTTACGAAGGTTTGGTCAAGGGTGGTAATCTTTTACGTAAAATGGACTGGAACGATGTCAGATCTTACATGTCTCTTGGTGGTACTGCCATTGGTACTGCCAGATGTGCCGAATTTAGAGAACGTAAAGGAAGATTAACTGCTGCCGCTAATATGATCACCAACGGTATCGATGCCTTAATCGTTTGTGGTGGTGATGGTTCTTTGACTGGTGCAGATTTATTCAGAAGTGAATGGCCTTCTTTGACCCAAGAATTGATCGATAACGGTACTTTCACTGAAGAACAAGTGGCTCCTTATAAGAACCTTACCATTGTCGGTTTAGTCGGCTCTATCGATAACGATATGTCCTCAACCGATTCTACCATTGGTGCATACTCTTCTTTAGCCAGAATCACCGAAATGGTGGATTTCATTGATGCTACTGCTACTTCTCATTCCAGAGCTTTCGTCGTTGAAGTTATGGGGAGACATTGTGGTTGGTTAGCCTTGATGTCTGGTTTAGCTACTGGTGCTGATTATATTTTCATTCCAGAAAGACCTCCAAAGGCTGGCGAATGGCATGAAGAAATGAAAAAGGTTTGTTCAAGACACAAATCCAAGGGTAAGAGAAGAACCATTGTTATTGTAGCTGAAGGTGCTATTGATGATCAATTAAACCCAATTGGAGCAGAAGCCGTTAAGGATGTTTTGGTTGGATTAGGGTTTGATACCAGAATCACTACCTTAGGTCATGTTCAAAGAGGTGGTACTGCTGTCGCTTACGATAGAATGTTGGCCACTTTGCAAGGTGTTGATGCAGTTAAGGCTGTGTTGGAAAACACTCCAGAAACTCCTTCTCCTATGATTGGTGTTTTGGAAAACAAGATCGTTAGAAGACCATTAATGGATGCAGTTAGACTTACCAAGTCTGTTGCCACTGCTATTGAAAGTAAGGATTTCGATAAGGCTATGAGTTTAAGAGACTCTACCTTTGCCGATGCATATGAACATTATTTGGTTACTAGTCTTCAAGACGATGGGCTGCATGCTTTACCGGAAGATAAGAGATTAAATATCGGTATCATTCATGTTGGTGCTTCCTCATCTGGTTTAAACTCTTGTACTAGAGCTGCTGCATTATACTGTTTATCCAAGGGACATAATTTATATGCTATCCATAATGGTTTCAGTGGATTAATCAATGAAGATGAAATGATCAAGTTGGATTGGTTGACTATTGAAGACTGGCATAATAAGGGTGGTTCCGAAATTGGTACCAATAGATCCTTACCATCTGAAAACTTCGGTAAGGTGGCTTATTCTTTACAAAAACAAAATTTGGATGGTTTAATTATTGTTGGTGGTTTTGAAGCCTTTACTGCATTAAACGAATTAAGTGAAAATAGATCTCGCTACCCGATTTTTGATATCCCAACGGTTGTTATTCCAGCTACTGTTTCTAATAATGTTCCAGGAACTGAATACTCTTTAGGCTCGGACACTTGTTTGAATCAATTGGTCAATTATTGTGATGCTGTTCAACAATCTGCATCTTCATCTAGAAGAAGAGTCTTTGTGGTTGAAGTTCAAGGTGGACACTCTGGTTTTGTTGCCTCATACTGTGGATTAATTACTGGTTCTATTGCCACTTATACCCCAGAAGATCAAATCAACTTGAAAACCATTCAAGAAGATATTTCCTTATTATATGATGTATTTGCCAATGATAGAGGTGAAGATCACAATGGTAAATTGATCATTAGAAATGAACAAGCTAGTGGAGTTTACACTACTGATCTTGTTGCTGATATCATTAGAGAAAGTGCTAAGGGAAGATACGAAACCAGAACTGCCATTCCAGGTCATGTACAACAAGGTTACACTCCATCCGCTATGGATAGAGTTCATGCTGTTAGATTTGCAGTCAAGAGTATTCAATTCATTGAAAAGCAAAACTCAAGAATTGATAAGGGACCTTCTGCTGTAGTGCTTGGTATTCAAGGTGCTCAAGTTAAGTTCAGTGATATCAGAGAATTATGGGATAATGAAGCGGATGTTGCTTTAAGAAAGGGTAAGACCATCCACTGGGAAAAATTACTGAAAGTGGGGGACATGTTAAGTGGAAGATTATTATTAAGAGAAAAGAAACATGAAATTTGAAATTTAATCTCGTCTTGTCCATCGATCCATCATTCTAATCAGATTAAATTAAATTAAATTAAATTAAATTAAATTAAATTATAATCTCTTTTCTTCCAAACTTCCAAAAATATCATCCAATTCTGGAGAAGCCGGCATACGAGGGCTCAATGACCAAAGGATAGAATATTTTTGTTATTTATTGCTTGCCTAATTGGTACTACCATTATGTTACAAACAACCATCTGAAGACGTTTTCATCTTCGACCATATTCATACGATCACCAATTTTCACGTTTCATAAAAAGACAGATTTTTGATGTAGGTATAAAATTCGCAACCACGTAAATAAAAAATAAAAAAAATCTCCAACAAAACAGGCATATAAACAGGAGAAACGGAAATGTGAAATTGCAGGTTTCTTCAGTAGAAAAGGTGATGGGATGCGCCTTACAGAACTAACATTTGAAACGAGATAATAACGTCGAAACCCCGACTTTTAGTTGTTTTAGAAAACAGAATGCTTCTTTCGGAGCATTTAGAGCTTTTCCCAGACATGATAAGTTTAACAGGTAATTCCAACGGATTGGGGAAAAGAAGAAGAAAAAAAAAAAGTCAGACAGACCATCTTTGTGGTGGGAGATTATCAGATGGCAGACAATGCATTTACGATGGATAGGGGAAAGATCCTTCCCTCCCAAACAGATTCAATAGATATTGATGACGATCGTGGTGGTTGTGTCTTGATGGAACATAATATGCAACAGGCAATTTTACGCTTTTTTGCGCTTCAAAAATATTAAGTTGTAATTACACTTGCATTATTATAAAATAATAGCACTACTAATTATATAATCACAAAATTGTCACTACTACAGACAATTCTAAAAAAAAAATGTCAGGACTACTACAACGTTACTGAAGATCAATGCATTAAGTAGTCGTCATATACTTGGTGGTTGTATTATGATGTAGGAAGCAATTTTTTTTTTTTTTTTTTGCGCTTGTACATGGTTCGATTGAACGGAAAAGTTTCTTCACAACCTTCTTCTTCTTCTTCTTCTTCTTTGGTTTTCATTCCTCTTGGTTTGTTCGTTGTGTTTTGTTGTCCTTTCGCTTCGGTCTGTCCAGACCCTGATTGTGTTGATGCCTCGCATTTGGATCGCCAGCCTCGGTTGTTAATGCCATCCGAGGTTTGATCTGTAATTACCTTCTCACACACTATTGTAAATGGTGCATAGTATCAGGGTTAAATGTTTCAGACATATTTGTCGGATGGCATTTGTATCTGCAGGGTATGAAAGGGTATCGCTAACCACACAAAGCTCTAACTCTACGGCTGGTTCACTTCCAGTTCATCTTCGGTTCAGCTCCAGTTCGAATTTTATAGTTATACTTTATACTTGAGCTTTTGAATCGGTTGTGACATCTGCAGTTTCGCCTAAAACTACTCAAGTAGGAAACCATTTGCGTTCTTTACTGATGATCTTGGTCAAATTTCATCGAAGGATGTAACTCCATCTAACCGAATAATAATACCACCAATGAGATTTGCGCGCTCTGTAATTGTGCATCTTAGTATTGTCTAAAAATCATCTATGCTGTATGGATAAATATATTTCAGTTGCTACCAGATACCTAAAAATATACATATACCTAGAACCCACTAAATAATACCTGAATTAAAAAGAACCACATAAGCAAGTTTCCTCCATCACTATCACTACATATCCATACCAAATAAAATTAGCCCCCGAATGCTTATCGGATCTTTTAATTGGAAGGAATGCCTAATCAACCAATAAAGTTTGTTGGCGATATTTCTGGAAATAGAAGATACTAAAGTGCTAGCCGACTGGGGTACATGTGAGGCTTAGAAAGGGAGGGGTGGGAGGAGGTTAATTTAGAAACCGCCCAATTGAACAAAAATATCTTTTTGTTAGTAATTCCGGTGATGGTTTGTTCTTTCAAACCTTATAGTCTCTCTATTAATAAAATTAAGCCTCGTAATTTTGTTTTTGTCACTCTCTCTCTCCCTCCTCCCCACTCCAATCGTACACTCACATTTTCCATCTCATCTCCTCTCCTCTCAAAGGAGGGGCTTGAGCCCCCCCCCCCCCCCCCCCCCCCTCCGGTGTATATGAATTTGTTGGATCTTTCCATATTCAATACTGTAAGAACTGGAGAGCAGATGGTACAATTTATTTCGAGTTTTTAGTAAAATATTAAGATATTTGTCTATACATCTTTTCAGGCAAATAATTACACCTGTTTAGGTTTTTTTATCAATGTAAGATTATCAATTAGATGACTGAGTTGCAGGTTAGGCTTTTTGTTGGTAAGTTTGGTTATTTGGTTATGCTTCTCTATGCATATAATCCAGGTGGCCTAATCTGTCAAACCTTATATGGGCTCATGTGATTATGAAGTTGTCCCCGTCAGAAATTCCGCTCACCTCATACCCATCTCCGCCCTAATTTAGGTGTACCTCATAGAATGCAAAATTCTGCGAGGAATGTTCGAATAATACTCGAATGTTTATGAAGCTTATTAGATGCTCCGTTCCTTGCCCTCCAATTCTAATGCATTGCCTCACCAATCCCAACAAATCAACTAATTTAGAAGATTTAACTAAATTGTAAGAAAAAAAAAATTTTGATAATGAAGAAATCGATTCATTCCTCATAAAAATTGGTATTATTCGATTTTCCTAATTAATTACCCAAAATCATTAAATAAAAAAAAAAGTTATTAATTTACATAATATTAACAGCAACCTCGGAGTTCGGACGTTTGTGATCAAAGTGATCATGAATAGTCTTCGAGGTTTAACTAGACACTTATTCATAAACAATTCTAAGTGTGCCCATCATCACTTCATAAATTAATTTTTTGCATTTGCGCCCGAATTACTACCATCAAACGAGTCACAAAACTCACAACATTACATACATGTACAAAAAAAAGCCAAACGTAAGGGTCGTTGCCGACCACACGGAGACCCCTATCAACGAGAACCTCGCAATTTCGAATCCCGAAGACTTTGCCCGCGCAACAGCGTTTTGAATATCTAGCTGGTCAATACCGTTAATAAGGCACCTTTTTGGTGGACTAACACCCGATCTAGAAAATGGACGCAAAGAAATTAAACTTTTGACATGCAGCATGCGCATCAAAGTTTGCAAACAGTTTTCCACGTCAAGGCCCATAACCTCTATAATTGTTCAACCTGCAGTTTTTAGTACCAGTGTAGAAAAGACAGCAAACCGAGCTAACCACTACCTTTAGGCTATCGATTGAGGGGCGGGGTGTATTTACTTGGTTTGTTGACACTAGGATTACTTGGTAGTACTACGGTGGGAGGGAGGGAGGAAGAGAGGAGGGTAAAAAAAAAAAGATCAGAACAGAACCCGACCCGGATAACATTTTGACTTTGACGGTTTCGATTTGCTCACACGCATCAAAACACATATATGGTACATGGATGTCAATCTGATGCGTGCATTCTTCGCTAGGCAAGAAGCAAGCACCCAACCGAATTGGGTCCCAGTTAATGACAACCTTTCTACTTCCGATTAGCCCCATTAACATCAACTCGTTCAGCCTTAATCGTATTGTATGATTGCAATATTTTGAGCAAATAATATTTTTTTTTTTATTTGTTAATCGGAAGGGCAAATTGTAGTATGATACACCTGATACCGATAAATTAGGTGCGCAGCGAATTGCAGGATGCATATACCGACGCCATGCTTACAATTTAAGTAAGTGGGTTTTTTTTTGTTGTTTCTATAGTGTATGGTATATTGAGGCTAAACGAACCCGGTTGTTACTGACTAAGTTAAGATCATCGCCACACACCATTTAGGTTAAGATGTGGAAAGAAGCAGAAGTGCCTGTATAATTGCTCAAAATTCAAGCTGACTCTTTCCACCTACTTAATTCTAATTCTGCATCCTAACGCTCCCCATCCGATAACCAGTTGCTACTGCAGAACTAATAGCTCTTTAGTATGGACCTAATCGTAGATTATGATAATTTTCCAACGCACCAAATAACTCTCAGTCTTTACTCTCGTACAACACTTATAAGACACCATTTACGTATCCACCGAAGACACTAAAGTCCTGATGTTTGACACCACGCACTACTGTTATATTTAGACCTCGGAAGAAAGGACCAAACAAGATTCGGAGTGGATTCCCCACCTTCAGCTAAAACTCCAAACACTAATGAGAATGTGTGTGGAGTGTGGAGTGTGGGTGTTATGTGTTATGATTCTTATTCTTGTCTATAAAATCTATTTTACAAAAAAAGTTCTTATTGTCGACAATCAAGAATCCTAGAATCATGTTTATTCTATTGGTAAAATAGACTTCTAGGCCAAACCTTAATATTATTTTTGTTCTAAGCAAAACAAAAAAATATAAAAAAAAATAAAAAAAAATAAAAAAATAAGTACAGAAATAAAAAAAAAAACATTTTAGCATAAATGACACAAAGCACCTGAAAAACAATCATCATCCCCCCAAAAAATAAAACCTTACAACATTTAAACCCCCCGTACAGAAAAATAAAAAACCATGCATAAAAATAAATGGCCAAAAAACGTACTATTCTAAAAAATTTAAACAAAAATTACTTTTTTCATCATTCTTTCAGGTTAAGATTATTCTTTTCAAATTAATATCATCCTTTTGGATTTATTAACACTTTTTGTATTATTATTATTAATACCCTTCTTCATCATCAGAATCATTAAAATCAACAGAAAAAAGCCAACAAAAAAGGCAAGTTAGTAGTAGGGCAATATAGAATCGTTAGAATCTTGTGGGAAGTGAAGTGAATACTATTATCATCTCCATCTCTCCCAACTTCTTTTGTTTTTCACAGAAATCCTACCTGTTGAATCTTTATAAATCTGCCATCAAAGATCAATCCGCCGAACAAAAAACGGACATTTCAGGAGCAATAAGGGTCCATTCAAAAGCTTTAGCTGTCGTGGAAGAGTGCCCAGCACCTCAGACCAGATCAATCATTCATCTGCTGTTAAAATTAACATCATCTTAACTCCTTTTTAAGTGCATCATCCATTAGCACGAAAAACTTTAGGGGAATTTTTCGGGTTTATTCAAAAGACAATAATCCCCTTACTCGAAGTCAACCACGCCACTTTCAGCGGTACCTAAAGCTTCCAAGATCATCCACCCCCTCATCAATCAAGCTTTAATTGAATCGCAGTTGATTTGCCAAATAGCCACAATTAGATGATCAATCACTATTACCAAGTCACACCAAAGTAATAATAATAATAATAATAATAATAATACCACCACTGATCATTCAATCTCCTTTCAAAGAGAGAAAAACAAAAGTTACCGGTCATTAAAAAATGAGTAAAAAAGCTCAGGATCCTCCCATAAAGAAGAATGCCTTCGTGCACAAGCTATACACAATGTTGAACGATCCCAAACTATCCCATTTGATATGGTGGACAAATAATAACCCAGAAAACAACACATTTGCACTTTACCCCGGTAAAGAGTTTGCAAATGCGTTAACCGGCTACTTTAAACATGGTAATGTTGCCAGTTTTGTACGTCAACTTCATATGTATGGATTCCATAAGGTCAGTGAACCAAATCAATCATCATCGTCTTCCAACTATAATGAAAAGGATTCTGCACCAGTATGGGAATTTAAACATCTGAGTGGGAAATTCAAGAAGGATGATGAAAGCTCGTTAATCTACATCAAAAGAAGGTCCAGTTCCAATAGTTCCAGAAACTGTTACTCCAATGAACATACCACCACATTACCCAACCATCCTCATAATGACTATTTAATGGCAACCGCTGCAACCAGTTCACCATCACCAAGTGCATATGATAACGTGTACTATCAACAACAATACGTGCCGTATTATGTCGTACCGCAACACCATGGGTATCAAGCACATGCACAGCACCCATCAGTTCACCCTGGTGCACCACCACCACCACCACCAAACGGAGCACCTCCTCAACCAGGGGCCCATCCTGGAGCTCACCCAGCAGCTGCTCCACCTCACGGAGGTCCACCACCTCCACCTCCACCACATCAACATCATGCCCATCCTGGAGCACCTCCACCACATGGACATGGAGCACCACTTCACGGAGCACCACACCCTGGTCAACATCACCAACCCCACAGCGGTCCATACTACCAACCAGCGCCTGTGGCGCCTGGCAGTGTCCACCCATACCATCCAGTGTACCAATACTCCTCATCGCCAATGGACTACCAAGGACACCTAGCAGCACATCCGACCCATGGTCACCCAGCTTCTGTACCTGTGGGGCCAACCCCAGCCGGAGCCCCAACTTCAGCTGGTCCAACAGGAACTTCAAAACCATCATCAGTAACACCAGCAGCACCTCAACCTTCTGCTCCACTTGCACCAACATCATCAACAAATGAATATACACCTCATCCTTCTGACAAAGCGATACCCTATGCTCCTGGCGAGTCCAAGGCTCCTTCTGTCGACTCTCAAAGAGCTGTTACTCCCGTTCAACCTCAGCACTACACACCAAACCTACAATTCAGAAAGATTTGGGAAAGCTCGAAATCTGGTGAATCGCCCAGACCAAGAAATCCTTCATTATTTGATCCCTTGGCTCCTGCTCCTATTCTGGGAGCTCATTCACCTCATCCGTCAGCTATACCTGGTGCTCATGGTGGTGCTCATGGAAGTGGAAGTGCTCCTTCTTCTCTTTCCCATCCTCGTGCATCATCTCCATTCGAACGTGATTCTGCTAGACTGTCTACTGATTCCAGACTGTCAATCAAATTACCACCTCCTTCATCCATCCATCGTGCTTCCTCCGCCAACTTAACCTATCCACATTCACCTGATTTCTCAGGCCAATCTCCTTCGGTACCGGTCCCATTACCTCGTAGTATCCCAAGCTTGGATACAAACGTGGCTAATCACAACAGCTCAATCCCTGGCTCTCCTTTGGTTCCTTCGAATCCTAGAAAACCTACATTGGTCCCAATTAATAGCTCACTCCATGAGCGGTTGAGACCTTCTTTGCTTGAATTACATTTCGGCTCAGGAGCTGGCTCTGGGTCTGTTCCGGGAACTGGTTCTGCTTCTGGTTCTATTCCTGGTGCTGCTATTAAATACAATGGTCCATTAAAACCTCAAAATGATTCTATTGGTTCACAATCATCTCATAATTCGATCTTCTCTAATAAATCTTCATTATCATCCATCTCTTCATTTAAGAGAACTTCTTCATTTGGTTCAATTTCTCAACACACAGCAATTATGGAAAATACTAAGAGCTCCTTTTCAATAAGTCCTCATGATCCTATACCACCATCAAGTGAATTGGCACAACCCCAGGCTACAAGATGGTCAGCTGATTCTACTGCTACACAGACCAACCCATATTATTTATCACAACAATTTCAATCTACAAGATCATCATCTCCAGCTGCTTTAAGTGGAGGTAGAACTAGACTTATAAGAAGCCTTACTCCTCCACCTAATACTGCTGGCAAAAGTATGAAATTTAATCAATTGAAATCTCCAATTCCAAGATCGTCAAGTTCATTCTCTACATTTACTCATTCACAAGGTGTTAATCAATTAAGATCATTACAAAATTCTCCATTGGCTAAAAATTCCATATCATCTGAAGATAATAAAGTGAATAAAAAGGTTTCAGTAACTTCACTTCTTGATGATGGAGAATCTAATGAAACCGACAAAGAAGTATCACATAGAAACGTGCATTCTATTGTCAAGGAAGAAATAAGAGAAATCACCAACGAGGAACAAGTGGCAACTGAAGGGGAAACCAAGAGAAGAAGATTGAGTTAAATCCCTCGTGAATCAAAACAAGAATATTTTAAAACAAAAAATTTTTTTTTTGCACTAAAAGATCACCATTTTAGAACAATTAAACGGCCATTAATTATGAGAAATCGAAAACTCCACCAATATTCTTATTATTATGAGAAGTCACCATTATTTATTATTCTTAATATTATTATTTGGGCAGGAACAGCAACGCCTTCTTTTTTATGTGTGAGAATAAACCAAATTTGTCTTGAATCAATTCTATTTTTGAAGAATTCAAAAAGAGAAAAATTATAAGTATAGAATGGTTCGTTTAATGTCTGCTTCATCCATACCTTAATTCCATACGCTTTAATGTTTAATGCTTACCGTATGATACCGGCCACTAATGAATATGTTATAATTTTGTATTACTAGCTTATTACAAGTTTTTTTATTATTTTGTTAACATGACAATACTTAGAGAAAATGCGCAGAATCAGTAGTACATTCTAAACTTAAACTGTTGCGGAGGAGATGACCGATACCTCCGCAAAAACAGAGCCCTTGATTTGGTAACATCTTCTGTATCTCAATTGCTATGTAATTGATTCAAATATCAATTGTAACAACAAACGAGGGTTACGATTGCAGGTTGTCCTGTATCCTTGCTAGTATCCTTCTAAGGTGTTTCTGATGCTCTTGGTGATTTCCAACGTCTCACGGCTGAATGCTGGAGAAATGTATCGTTTTAGGAACAATAGAGTTGTACCTACACAATTAGGCTGTCATTCTCCAACCCGTCAAATGCCAAACGGCACTACGCCACGAATGCCGTGCAACTAGCACCAGCACGTGACACTTTCTACACTACTCTAGCGAGAGATCTTGATTCACTTAGGGACACTGGTACCACTAAGCCAGCACCAGCAAAAAAAAAAAAAAGGTATGCCACAACTACCACCATTAATGTATCGAAATGTAATTTATAATGGGTTAACTATTTACTGTAGGAGTTGATTATGCAAATTCCCCAATGTTGTAAAGTATTTTATGAATTATCATGCAATTGGACTTAAAGAAAGAAACCCCTCACAGCCAGCCGTTGTGTTAGTCTTCGTTAGGAAGAGATTCAAGCCCGTTGTTAGAGCTAGCTCCGCATGCTTTGCCTATGCTAGCCTAGTTTAGCCTAATTAACATAGTCTGGGCTACCCCACCTCCGAAAAACAATTAAAAATTGCTATTGGGGCAACTGTGTCAAATTTGGTACTGATGATATCTATTGTAATTCAATGGCTCATGTATGTGATGCTGGCTTTTTTATATTCAGGCATTCGGTTTCTGATTGTTGATTTCTGGTTCGGTTGCGATTGCGGTTGCTAAAACGGACGTCCTCCTTTCTTCTTTCCTTGGAACGGTTGGTTGGACTTCTTAACCGAACGATTATTCCTAAGCGATTCCTCTTCCTCGTCAGAATCTTCGTCGCGTCCCGCTACCGGCGTCTTGGCTGAAGGTTTTGCTGGCATTTTAGCCCTTTGATTATGCTTTTGGTTTTGGTTTTGGTTTCTTTGACCTTTGGATACCTTATCTCTCCCAGTATCTCTCATTTTGTTAAGAAGGGCCATCATTGGCTTGGATGTCTTGGTGTTTCTATCTTCTTTAACTGCCATCACGGTTTTTTCATTGGAGGTAATAAAATCACCAATGGTCTTTTGGGAGTCTTCCAATGATGATAATCCAGCCCCTTGAGCAATAATAGGCAAGTCCATAAACGACTTTTCAGTTTCGACGTCCCGCGCCACGTCAGCCTTGGGCTGAAGCCAACTCATCACCGTGCTGTTGTTCTTGGATACCGAAAGTTGGAATCGAGCTCGAAGCTCATCCTTGCGTTTGATTTCTTTACGATGCATGCTTCCACTTACTATCAACAACCACTTGTTGAGGGGATGTGGAATACGTGGTACGGAGAAAACTGGATCTTGTAGGTTGAAAGCTGAAGTTGTCAAGTATCGTTCCGTCTCCAGCAACTTTTGTCTTCCCTTGCAGCAGTTGGGGCCTTCTCTATTCTCGGTATACTTTAACGGTTATTTGATTTCGCGAAGAGGATGAGATGCAATGTCGCGACTATCTCTGGTGTACAGTACAGTACCCCAGTTCATTGATGATATCATCATAGAAAGAGCGCTATTGGCTTGGCTAGAATCGAAAGATGTCAGCGAAAATTACAACGGTTTGCCTAATGAGCCGTGAAGTAATATTTTTTGTACTGTCGAGGTGAATTATTCAGCAAGCATAAGATTTGTACCATTGAAAAGAGCTCGATTATTATAGGTATTATCATTATTATTATCATTATAGATAAGGTAATAGCTTGAAAGAACAAAAGAAAAAGAATGCTACCACATTGGCCAAAAAGATAGTCTAATGTCTAAACATTGTCAAGCTCTTGTCGTGGAAGCAAGACGACAAGACCGACAAGGACCATTCTAAGGTTTTTAAGTTTAAATCCTACACAAAATAGCATGTCATGAATTTGAATCTCTCTGGTGATTACTCATCCTATGGCCTAGAAGCAACTAATTTATTGACGACATGGAAAATAAAAACAAAGGTTAGTATTTTGTCATTTTTACATGTCGTAAACCTCCCACGAAGGTTTGAAGCTATGCTAGCTTTATTTTCCATGTACAAAGAAGCATATACGCTTATAATGTGCTAGACGAAAGGGTAACCAGTGTTGAGAAAATCCATAATAAAACAACAATATATCTTGTCGGTAGAACTGATTATTTTAAGGCACCAAAACGAGTTGATGAACCTTAATTAAACTTAAACGAACAAACCCATTTTGCCAATTAGAAATTAAAATTTCTAGATTCAATCGGTATCATGCCAATTAAATTCTATATCCCGTCAAGGTTTTCTGTTTTCCGGTTTCTGTTTTATGTTCTCTTCCACATTCTTTTTTATTTTTTGGTCTTTCTTTTCTTTTTTGCTTTTGTTTCATTAATTATACATTATACTTCTATTTTTTTTTTTAGGACTCCCTCACCTACAAAGTTGCAAGTGTGTTTATCTGACATAAAAACTTCATATGCACCGATTACTATTTTTTGGGTCACTGGTATAACGAGGGGAACAGTATGCCGGATGGTTCCTGATAAGTTTGGGTTTTCAACCTAAAATATCAGTCTTGGAATTGTTCCGACCAGAAAGGGGTGGGGAGGAAAGAGTTATTGAACAAAAACTAACTGATCTTGGAAACCAGTACTCCAATGCCTCACCATTATATATGTAGAGCGTGATATTAATCTTCCTCGTCATTGATATGTAGAGTGTGGTATATTTATTCTAATCATTGATAGAGAAGGGTGCATTATGTATAGAATAATCAAAAACCACCGAATTCCGCCTTGCGCTAATGCTGTACGTTAAAATCGCTTAAAGCTTCTATTAACTCACATGTTCAAAATAAAATTCCCTTCACCCTTCTATAAACACACCGTATTTTGTAACTTATCTTTCAAAATCCGCTCTGTTTTGTAACCCGATAAGTTGCCGTATAATAGAAAAGTAATGATTGAAATGTGCCTTTGAACATAAGGCGAAACACCGGCCAAATCCGATTATTGACAATGGGTTTATTTTTTTGTTTTTTCTTTAGCTCTGATTATCAGGAATACTTCTCCAGTTTTCTTCGTTCCCTCAATGATTTTGACGATAACTAATTGAATAGCGGATACCAGGGTCAATCTCGAGGCGAGATTTCCGCCGGAGCTCAACATGGTTTGTGAGCTGATTTTAAATTATCATTTGAAATTATGACAAAAGGAACACAACCTCCCCAACACCATTTGTTTTAGCATTCAAAATGACTATTTTTTAAAACGAGAGCTATGAAATTCAAGGAGAATATTTGCAGCTACTATTTCTTAATTTTATTTTATTGTTGTATTTTTAATAATATTCAGGGCCATGTTTCTAGACCATTGAATTTGAACGGAATTCAACCGATGTGGAATGAATTTCATTATTGTTGAGTTTACTAAAAACTCGGAATAATTATTAAAAGGTGGCTTATTTGTAAGTGATAGTGAAAGTATGGAAAACTTTTCATTCAAGAAATCATCCGTGATAGTTTAGTGGCTAGAATTACCGCTTGTCGCGTGGTAGACCGGGGTTCAATTCCCCGTCGCGGAGTTTCCTCTTGCGCAAATGGTTTAGTGGTAAAATCCAACGTTGCCATCGTTGGGCCCCCGGTTCGATTCCGGGTTTGCGCAATCTTTTTGCTGTTATAGCTTAATTAATGATGGTTGACCATAGTGTTTCATATCTTCAGAAATAGTATGAATATATTTGCTCCAAGTATTATTTCGTCCCTACCATCTTTTTTTTTATTCAATAGTAACCCTTAAATACTTGAAATATAATACTATGGTAAAATGGTTATTATGCGAAAAATATAGATGCCTTACCCGTGAAAAAGTTACAAACAAAATAGGCCCTGGTTAGAAAATTGGTAACACAAATGCTGTTAAATACTCGACTCATAGATACTGGTAATTATGTATCTCTGGTAGGATCTCTTGACTCCATTTCTGTAATTTGTGTGCCCAAAAAATCAATACATATCAATACTCATAAGGCATACAAACAAGTTATTAAAGTATTAAGAATATTCAAGACCAGTTACAGCTAATACAATCCAGCATCTTCCAGACCCGCTATCATTCGCTTCTAATCATATTAACCATATGTAGTTGGGATGTAATTGCGTATATTTTGTGTCTATATCTGTATACGCAGCATTTCGCAGCTGACTATCATAGACCATCGAGTGTTTTTCGCAGCCATAATCAGAAACACCATCTATTGACCTAGAAATGGTGTTTTCGGATTGCAAAATTCCAGGAGCCGTGCTGGTGTAACCAAATGCTCCCAAATTTGTCTTCCAATCCTTGGAAACTTTACATTAAAATACAATACCTGAAGCCAGATACCTTTCCACAGAACACATTCCTCATCAAGTATAACAAGGGGCTTAACCCTTAGCCACCGTCACCCAATACAACTGGAAGCATCATCGTTACTTGGGGATCAAATACCTCAAGTCCACGTCTCCTTCAATATACCAATTATTTTATTGTCTTAAGTCGGTAATTGCACAAAATCAAATCTGATAATCAAACCTTTCTTCCTACTTAATGGCAGTGTTCCTTGTATACCACATATCCAACCTTGCTGCCTACTTGATAGCACTATCACTTCATCTCAGGTTTCCGCATATACGAATCATTGTCGTTGAAAACAATAACAGACTACCCAGCTACTATCTCAAGCCATGGTGTGGAATCAACATTAATCATCAACTGCATCCGATGCTCACATTCCTAGTTAACGATATTAAAACAGAGATGATTCCCTTATCCTCGATCTCCAACCACAACATCGGCCCCAAGAAACATGTGGCAATGGATACACCCTTACAACCGAAGTCGATCCATGCTGAAGGGATTTCGTATCCAGATCAGCCTGCCACAGCCTTGATATACCATCCTATAGTCATTACCAAAAGGCTACGTCAGCTTTTGGATTCGTTGGTGGCCTTTGTGATACTCAAACCCAATTACAACATTCCCCAATTGGTATCTGAAATCAACGACCAGGTGATTGTTCTTGACTATTCCTCCAATCTTCCTACTGCCACCCTCCGAAATTTCAACTATCTCATGAACTCCAATTTATTCAAGCTAACTACCTCAATGAATATTCAGCTCCCAACCTCTATTTTATGGCTACCCCATTTCAAAAGGATAGCCAGCATTCCACCCATTAATCCAATGACTTTTACCAAAAGTGTTGATTCCAAAGGGATCAATATATGTTTTCAGCTGGAAAAACCAGACATCATTGAATCAGAAGTAATTCTGCAATTGGACTTGGAATATTGCTTAAAGGTCTGCGATTTCACTTCTAATATTGTGAGAAATATCGTGGGAGCCTCCAGTAAGCTATGAAACTAATATAGAATGTAAGTAACATGGATACCTCCAAATAGGCCCACTATAGATATCACTTTAAATAAACACATTATAAGAACCAAGATACTAAATTAAATCGAAAGTTGTATATCCAGCAGTATTTGTAGGGGTTTGTTTTCCTAATTTTCACTTTAATTATCTTACAGTTGTTCAATTACATAAATATTTATTTTATATTAACTAGGTTTCAATGTATTTGTAACAAAACGAGTTAGGTTGTTACAAGTATGTCTATTACAATATGATACACTGGGTTTAGTATACAGTGAAGAAGAGACCACCACAAATAGTCAATCACTGAAATCACTAAACTGGTAAAGTATTAATACCTGCTGCTCTATCAATAGCAGGAGCAATGGCTGGATGATTCAAAACATCTCCAATATATGGGATAGATCTTAAAAATTGAACTATAGTACCAAAAAAATCACCAAATAATCCCAAAATACCCACGCTTTCTAAAATGAATCCAATAAATGATCTCTTCATTAAAATCAATGCAATACCCACCACAAAACACAAAGTTCCTCTAATTTTGGTAGGACGGCTAAAGAAAGTAATGGTTCTTTGAGGTCCAATAATTAATACAAGACCAATAATGAAAAGCATGTTACCTAAAGCTAAAAAGCCAGAATCAAAAAAAGTCATTATGCCTAGGACGAAGAAGGCCAAGCCTCCAGCGGTGAAACCCACACCAAATTCTATATTGTTAGTATTGAGCAGTGCTATTAGAGAAACTGTTCACGTAAGCATTTGCAAGTGACGATAAGAGGCCATTGAGATGTCGATTGCTTTCATTTTCCCGTAGTAAATATGTCTATGAGTTTAATCACTTCTGCACTGGTTGGCTTGTGTGTTTTGTTATCTCTTCCCATTATATCAATATTCCCGTTATATGGACACATCTAGGATGTTTTTTTTTCTGACCTTTTTTTCTGCTATCTCAATATAAAGCGCTCCTGGTTGCTCCAAGACCAATATCTCGAATGATATAAGAATTTTACGCCCTGTGTCAAATTGAGATATGTCTCAGATTCGTGGAATATGTGATGTACCAATGAGGCTGGTGTTATTCCAGCTGGTGAGTTGGCCTGTGTTATATGCCTAGACCAGCTTCAGCCAACCTGCGTCGCTTCTATTTCCGCCACACATACTCTGTCTCTCAGAAAGCCAAATCATGTTGTCTAGTTGTTTCAATTATGGGTATCAAAATCTCAAATCTCGATCAACGCTATCACGCGCCTCGTCACATGATGCCATATATGACTCCCTGCAGACAGCATCACCAAGCCAATTATCAAGGGTGTTCTAAGAATAACCCCGAGTAATTACCACTGAAATTTCCCTTGTTTCTTCTCAATTTGAGAGCCAGAGACTCTCGTCCATTCTGCTCATCCCATCAGCGTCACTCTACCGGTTTTTAGTGACCGAACATCATCATCAATTCCATTACAATAGCAGGTCACTTAAAAGATCCGATCCCCCTTCTGTAATAATCATCGTATAAATGTCGAAATCTCACGATATACCAGATTCTGAGGCGCCTCCCACTTACGATGAGGCCATCGGTGGTCCACCGAACTTGCCTCAAAGACCGAGTACACTGACGTCTTCGAATCACCATTCTGGCCCTCCTCAAGCATCTTCTTCGTCTTCTTATGGTTCTGGTAGACCTCCACCCGCACCACCAAGACCTAATGAACGTCCCTCATCTTCATCCTCAACATCCACAGCTGATTTATACACGGACAATCCCGATCTTCCATTCAGGTACCCAAGAGGATACTTTTGTCAGAAATGTAAGAATACTGGTTACAAGATTAAGAATGGAGAGATTTGTAAGGATGACTGGGAAAAGTTTTATCTCCGAGACCACGCATATAATCCTAACCCAGAATTACCATTTAAGTACCCGAAGCGATACCTTTGTGATAAATGTTACAATACAGGGTATAAACGCAAGAACGGTAAAACATGTAAAGATTGTTGGGAAAGGTTTGGCCCTAGGAACCAAGCCCAATCATATCTGGGGCCTAGCTATTTTGGTAGCTCGATTTTCCTGCCTCCTACAATTGTTCCATATGCACCTTACTCACCATTTGGAGGATCATTTGCAGCTCCACCAGCTCCAGGTAATCCAATGAGAGTACCTCCAGGTGACCCTAGGTTGGGTGGTATTTTATGTGGTAGATGTAGAGGTACTGGGTTAGTGCATTTTTTTTTGGATGAAGAATTGTGTCCGGTGTGTCGTGGGTTGGGTAGAATTATCAATGTTCCATCCGTACCCCAAGGTATTCCAGGTCCTCCAGGTCCTCCTCCAGGTCCTCCCGGACCACCACCAGGACCTGGATACGGTCCGGATTATGGCCAGCCTCAAGGCCCTCCTGGTGGTGGTTATGGATATTATCCAGGGCCACAAGGGCCACCCTACAAGAACTGAGAAATAAAATGTAACCGGAAAATGCA
The DNA here is from genome assembly GCA_030574995.1 of Suhomyces maxii. Taxonomy (NCBI): domain Eukaryota; kingdom Fungi; phylum Ascomycota; class Pichiomycetes; order Serinales; family Debaryomycetaceae; genus Suhomyces; species Suhomyces maxii. The sequence continues at coordinate 282,590 of JAJMGC010000014.1, forward strand.
ACCAGACTTCAAATTAACCGAAAAAGAAAAATGTCTGCAACCAAAGATTCCTTCACTGGACACTTTTAAAAGTTCTGAAGATCATTAGGTGGATCCCTACAAACACAGCCGATACACTGATATTCAAGATGGTGTTACACTTGTCTTATGCGTTTTTGAAATATATATTTAGACGTCGCATCGCATCAGTAGTATTTTTACGGCAAGACCATAAATGTTAATCATTACAATTACATAACCTTTAATTCTGTTTCTTTTATGTAGCTACGGATACGTTGGTAACCCTACTTTTGTACATAGTCGTTGCTTAAAAAACATTACAGCAGTACATCATTGCCAAAGTCCGAATCTGGGAAATATAAGCGACAGAGATACGATTTGGTCTCAGAGCTTTTTGTGCATAGTCGAAATTATAAGGGTTTGGAACCGTTTTTTTTTTTTTTTTTATTTTAATAGCCGATCCTTATACAAACCATCTGCATAATAATTGTAATAATACTACAAGTAAATCTGTTGTTAAGATAAAACCATATACATAAAAAATAAGCCAGCCGTATAGGCTCAACACAAACTAGCGAGTATTATATGGTTGCTTTTCTGCAACTACATATCCCTCTCCATCACTATATACGAGACCTAAAAACCCCAATATGACGTTTAGTGTTGTGGTTGTGAATCATCAGATCCATCCCACGATTAAAAATATTTGAATCCCAAGATATCATCTCAAGATATTATCAGCCCAACGTCACCTTCCCCACGGAATCTTCACTACCTTGCATCTTATTTTTACAATATCGAAATTTCAATCTAGTTTTTTTTTTCTATCTTTATTCTTTAAGTATCAAACATCACCACTTGTGCATAGAAATGAACACTGACTGGTGGCCTGTTAACAAAGAAAACTAAGGCGGATCACTAAAAAAAAACACACAATCGGAGATATTTTCTAGAAGCTGTGATAGTTAGTAATCTATTTTCTAGAAGCTGGCATTGATAATATAAAGCAATTGGATCTGGATCAACCTGGTACCTGGGATTTCAAGACATTTTCGTTCAATAAAAAAAAAAATTTACTGATCCTTACGTCACACAGTTGCGTGTTTCATATTTTGAACACCATACAAAAATAAATATAAATCAGCAACGAAAGTTCGCAAAGGTCGCCAACAAAAACGAACAAAGAACCCCAAAAAAATCCCTACATGTAACTGGGCCACTTGTGACCGTAACTGTACTAGCTCCACAAGATTTGCGGTCAAATTTACACTCTCAGATTGTTACGGAAGGACCTTTTTTTTAAGCATTCTTTTTTTTTTTTTTTTTTTTTTTTTTTTCAGTTTTGCATCTGGTTGGTGCTTAAAGGCACGAGCTGCGTTTCGTTTTGCAATCTCGGTTGCAATTTTGACCCAACATTGTCAAGTTAGTAGCTTTCTCGCTACTGTAAATCGATGCAATACCAGCCATAGTATCAACAAGGTTTCATTCGAGGACCTGCTTTCAAGATCACTTACGCTTTGGGTACGTATACAAGTAGTCAAGGTAGTTTACTGTTGGATATTTTGCGGCTCATAGTTGAAGTGGTATGCTGGCTACAAACACTATAGACACTTTGTTAGCCGTAGTAAGTAAGATTGTTCCCCCCCAGGTTTGGCATTTATCAGCACCACGTTGGATACACATTCTGTTGCAGTGCTCGTTATTTTGATGCCGTACTAGTTGTCCTATCTAGCATTTGCCAAGCCAGTAGAATGTGCCCCACACCCAATGCTCCACATTTGTAGGGCAACACTGTCAAATTGTTTGACGTATGTGGCTCGTGGTTTCTTTTGTCTTTTGTCTTGTGGACATTCCTTTTGGTTTGGTTCTTTCTGGTAATTCTAGACTGATAATTCGCAGCATTGGGCTCTATTCACTTTACTACACTGGACTTGCTGCCTATTGCCCATAGACGAGCAAGCAGGAGCCAAGAGTTGGTGTATTGCTTAACTGATTTGAGCTAGCGTAGCTGCGATGATGCTCTTTTGCTGATTTCATAGTGGCTCTGGTCATGGCAAATACGTCAAGATCGCGTTGGTCCTGGGTGCAAAATTTTATTAAAGGTGTTTTTCAAACAGAGCCAACTCTGTAATTCGAAGTAGCTACCAAAGCAGTCAACCCGAGGAGATGGGATTGAATCCAGTCCGCTCTTCTTATTATTCACTCTCCTCTTAAAATACATTTTGAAGTAATTTTACTAAGATAATCAGTACAATTAGCCTGGAAGTATGGAGCTCTGACAAATTAGACATATATCCAAATCTAAACGTCATAGTCTCTGCGAAAACAGAACATGGATAATTAATCGTAATCATTCACCAGATTTTCTGGGTATATAATTTCTTCTACTATTAATTTACACGATTTCTTATTACTTAACATTAATCATTTACTATTTGTATGAGACCGATATATACTGTATGTTGGTATCATGATTATTTTAAACAGAACCGTCTGTTAACATTGAGTTCTGCCTTCTCTTTTCTGTTTGATGAACTAAATTACAAACTCTTTTCCACTCCTACATTTAGTTGTAGTTGGATGGGTACTTGTAGTCACCAATTTCGTAGAAGTTTTCCTTGATGTTTCTGACGGAAACGAATCTAGACAAGATGTTACCACTACCAGCTTTATCGTTAGTACCAGAAGCTCTAGCACCACCGAACCATTGTTGACCAACAACAGCACCAGTAGACTTATCGTTAATGTAGAAGTTACCAGCCGCGTATCTTAACTTTTCTTCAGCGGTTCTCACAGCGTGACGGTCTCTGGCAAAGACAGCACCGGTCAAACCGTACTTGGTAACAGAGTCAATGCTATCAATAATGGATTCGTATTCACCATCTGGATAGACGTAAGTGGTCAAGATTGGACCGAAGAATTCTTGAGTTAAGAATTCGTGGTTAGGGTTGGTGGTTTCGATCAAGGTTGGCTGAACGTAGAAACCGTTAGATTTGTCGTAAGCACCACCAGAGACAATCTTTAATTCTGGATCAGTCTTGGCTCTTTCGATGGCAGCAGCTAATTTGTCGAAGGATTGTTCGTGAATAACTGGACCCATGAAAGAGTGTAATGCATCAGTAGAAGAAGTGTTACCTTGTTCAATGGTAGAAATGGCAGTGTTCAACTTGTCCTTAAATTCTGGCCACACGGATTCTGGAACATATAATCTAGATAAAGCAGAACACTTTTGACCTTGGAATTCATAAGCACCTCTTAAAGTGGACAAAACAGAGTGATCCATGGATGCAGATGGGTGGATCAAGTGGAAGTTCTTACCACCAGTTTCACCGACAATTCTTGGGAAGTCTCTGTACTTATCATCAGCAACGTTGTTGGAGATCTTACAGTATAAGTTCTTGAACACTTGGGTAGAACCAGTGAAGTGCAAAGCGGAGAATTCACTGTCATTCAAAACGGTATCAGTGACCATGTTTGGTTCACCTGGAATAAAGTTAATAACACCAGCTGGTAAACCGGCTTCTTCCAAAATAGACATCAATAAATAGTTGGATAGAGCAGCGGTAGCAGATGGCTTCCAAACAACGGTGTTACCCATTAAAGCTGGAGCACCAACCAAGTTAGCAGCAATAGCTGTGAAGTTGAATGGAGTAACGGCATAAACAAAACCTTCTAAAGGTCTGTATTCAGCACGATTCCAAACACCAGGAGAAGTTTCCAATGGTTGTTGCATGTATAATTCTTCAGCATACTTGACGTTAAACTTGAAGAAATCGATCAATTCAGCAACAGCATCAATTTCAGCTTGAAAAACGTTCTTACCTTGACCCAACATGGTGGCAGCCAACATATCGTATCTATACTTGGTGGAGATCAAATCAGCAGCCTTCAAGAAGATGGCAGCTCTGTCTGTCCATGGGGTAGCAGCCCAGTCCTTCTTGGCGGCCTTGGCAGCAGCAATGGCATCCCTAATATCTTGTTCAGTAGCTTGAGAAACATTGGCCAAGTTTTGAGAATGTTTGGCTGGGTTAACTTGAGGAAGAATATCCTTTCTGTGCACCTTCTTACCGTTGATGACTAAAGGTATGTCCAATGGTCCATTGTCGGTGAACTTCGTAAGAGAAGCACGTAATAAATCCCAATCTTTTTGATCATCAAAAGAGAATTCCTTGACTGGTTCATTCTTCAAGTTTGGTGGGGTTTGGTGATGAGCCAACTGGGAAACATATCTAGCACCACCTCCACCAATAAGCTTGGCAGAAGCAATCTTTGGAATGGATCTGGCAACAGCACGGGTTGCAGTACGACTAGCAGTACGGGTAGCAGCTCTCAACATAATTGATTGATGGTTTTGAAAAATTAAATGGGGAGACGCCATCTTATATATATATATTCTGGGGGTAAAAAAATTGTCAAGGAAAATCTTAGCGAGACCATAAAAGAAGGTGAGAGCGATGCGGAAAAATAAGCGAGGATGACTCTCCCCACATTTAAAGGTTTTTCATTACTTTTTTCTTCACCAACACAATAGAATTAGTTATGAAAAGTTTTGTGGGATTCCATCATGCACATTGTGTTGAAAAACCACTCAAATTATGACACAACACATCGTAATATTGAAGAGCCTGTTTGATTTAATACCAGACACGGTTTGTGGATCTAGGAGCAGCCATGCAGGACGATCTCCAGATGCTTCTAGAGAACTTCTAGATAATTCGCAGCCGCGAACAAAGTGGCTACATGTAATGGTGAGTACTGGTGAGTAATGAGTAAACCTGCTTTAGTAGGTTTGGGACCTCCAATGAAGGAGTTCTTCTGGTGTGCAAGTCTGCGACTGCTAAATGTGACAAGTCCATAGCGTGTTTAATTTGCCCAATTGTTAAATACCGAACAAGTCAAGAAAGGACACCAAACTGGTGGTTTCTATTGATACTGTTTAGTAGGACAATTCTCTAGAAATCCATCGAATCTAGTCATTTTGTTTTTGGACCATGGTGAACATGATCATGCCGTTTTTGTGCAAAGCATAGAACAACCTGGTACTTAATACTCGTAAGTATAGTTGAGTACAAATGCTTATGTTGCAACTTTAGGTTTTTTGAACACTTTTTTTTTTTCACTCAATCAAGTCTACCTGGCTTCACCTATGGGGTGTTTGTCCTTCTCGTTATTTCTTTGAATTGCAACTCCACCTAAACTGCTGGCACTTGCTTGGCCAATTCGTCTATCTTTTCCTGTATCACCTTTTTATTCTCTTCGAAATTCTTGGTGTACACCTCCAAGTTCGTATTAAGGGTTTCGATCGATTCGTCCCATGCCTTGACTTCTCCGTCCATATCTGCCAATATTTTATCTATATTTCCTGCAACTTCTATACTATGGCCCATGTCAGCATGGACTTTATTCAATGACTTCAATCTCTCTATAATATGAGGAACCACCTTATTGGTCTGTTCGTATTCCGGTAATTTTTGATATATTTCGTCGATTTTCTCTTCCATGGGCGTAGCTTTGGTTTGCTGAAAAGACTCGGTGATTTCCAAAAGCTTTCTTTGCATAGATAACTTCTCTGTTTCTTCACTCAACCGTGCCACTTCTTTTTGTACTTTATCTAATGGATACTGTGGATTATGAATAATATTAATCTTTCTGCTCAAGTCACTCAATAGGTTCTGGATGGAATTGCTCTTAATGTCACCAATTAATAATTCCAATGCATTGACTCTGCTTTCCAACTGTAAAGTTTCCGCTGGCCCGTCTTCAATAGATGGCAAATCACCAGTAACTGTGGTGTTTATCCGCGTAGTGATCTTACTAAATGCTTTGGAAAGCTCGTTCTGGTATCCATTTTCGTCCTTTGAAGCCAATTCAATCGTTTCAAGTTTTTTCAAAAGCTCGTTTGGGCTTGTTTCGTCTTTTTCATCCTTTTCAAGGACCAATTCGTTCAATTCTCTCTCTATTCTCGCCAACTTTTGCTCTCTAGTCTCGTTAAGTCTCATTACACTGTATCCTGTGGTTCCAAGGACTGGGTTCCGTATACTTCCCAGGAAATCTACCTCTTTTCCATCGATTACTTCGTTTGCAAACCGTTTGCGTATACTTTGAGGATCCACCACCAATTCTTCAATCTCGGTTGGTTCTGGTTCATGCTCGAGTTCGGGTTCCGATTCAATGTCTGAAGTCTCAAAAATGTCCTGTGATGATGTATCTATTCCAGGTAAATCAGTGTACTTCTCCATGGTCTTCAGCTCGTTGGATTGTGGTGAATAGTCGGTAAAAAGTGGTGTTTTGAAGGATGATTTGTCTTTTAAATTGGTGGGTATGTACTGGTGAAAATAGCGGGTAATGAACGTATCTTAATTGATATGTTTGCTTGTGTAGTATTGAACAGCGCTTGGATAAAGTGGTAAAATTTAGTCTGTTGTTCTTGTTTTCATGACAGATCAAATATGTCGCGTCGCAACAGATGTCATGAGGCGATGCGACAAGACAGAGATGATGAAACTTAACTGATTCTTCAAACAAGTAAACCACCAATCGAAAGAGAAAAAAAAATCAGAATAGAAGCAAACTGAACCAGCGTCAGAATCGATGCCACTTTTTATCTCGGTTATTGTTCCTGTTGCTTGTCGTAAATACTCTACACCACTGTTATTGTGGTGTTTGGGCATATAAAGAAGTGGAAAAATAAGCGATAGAAATTTAGGTAAGAAGGCTTTAGTGAACATTTGATAATTCCATTGCTCTTAAAGTTGTAAAAGAATTGTAAAAAAATTGCCAAATCTTTGGTGTACTATTTCTTAAAGTGTTTAGAGACATATCATTATAAAACTGTGAAATAAATGCAGACACCGATCTACAATCCATAATCCAAAATGTAAACCAATTAGTGTGGGCCATTTTATGTGGTGATATTCAAGAATGTTTAGTCACGAGAAGTATATTTCAACTGCTGGATCACAAAACATATTTGACCTATTATACCATTTTTACAGATTTATAGAAATTTCTCAGATTCTTCACAAATACCAATGTCCATCAATTACAAGTACAATAACAAATAATCCCATACTTTTCTTACAATATCAATTACTTGGTTATTACTTTGTTTCATAAGGAAAGCAGATAATGCCAGACCCTCTCCTATATTCTCAAATATCTACGCTTTGTTACGATAAAATCTATTATTAATTACTAGTCTTTCACGAAAACTTACTATTTATCAATGGCGATAGACCCACCATACAGTGATCAGCAGGCCCATACAAACTTGAAGTTGGATCCACTGATACACTGATTTTGTTTTTCAATCTTTTTTTCACTTACTTGGTGACGATTTGAACCACATCTTCATCATTCACAGGGTGACTCAAACCACACTTTTGAGGACTATGCTTGGAACTAGAACCCCAAACCAATGCATACTTGAACTGATTCTTCATGTCTCTGTGAATAGCATCACAGACTTCCAAAATGGTAGATTGACTTCTGACCACCATCGGTTCATCAAACTTTGGAGTAATACCTCTTCTCTTGGTATATAATCTCAACAAATCTAATTGTCTCCATATTTCTTCCTTCAAATCTTCAATGCCCAAGTCTAATTCACAAGATATCACCACAGTGTTTGGTTCTCTGGCCAATCTATCAGTTTCTTCCAATGAAACAGCATCTATCTTATTGTAGACATATAAACATTTAATATAAGAAATGTGTTGTTCGTTAATGACATCAATAAAATCATCAACAGTGACATTCTCATCTCTAATAAGAACATCAGCATTATGAATCTTATAATCTTTTAAAAGAGCAGCCACCAATTTTTCATTCAAATACTTTGGAGGAGTTATAGAATTCATTTTAACACCACCAGTCTTTTTCACTTTAAGGGAAATGTTTGGTCTTTCTTTATTTAATCTGATACCCATAGATTCCAATTCATTTTCCAAGATTTCTCTTTGATCTCCTCCCTTGGTAGCATCTAAAACCATCATAATTAAATCCGATGTTCTAGAAACTGCAATGACTTGTCTACCTCTACCTTTACCTTGAGAAGCAGCCTTTATAATACCTGGTAAATCGACAATTTGAACTTCAGCTCCATTATATTCAAGAATACCTCCCACAGATGTAAGAGTTGTAAATTCATAATTGGCAGCTTCTGATTTGGTATTGGTAACTTTAGATAAAAATGATGACTTCCCAACAGATGGGAAACCGATTAATGAGACACGAGCATCACCAGCTTTCGCAACTTCAAAACCTTGGCCTCCTCCACCACCTCCTTGTCCTGGTTGTGGTTCTAAAAGTTCACGACGATATCTGGCTAATTTACCCTTCAATAAACCAATATGATATTCGGTAGCCTTGTTCTTTTGGGTCCGGGACAATTCTTCCTGGATCTGTGCAATCTTTTCTAAAATACCCATGACGTAACTTGGTATCGACTATAGTCTAATCTAATCTAATCAAAAACCAATCTGATATTGGATTGTAGACTAATATATAGTTGGAATGACCTGTGACAAGATCAAGTGACAGGAACTAGAATGTTCGGTTTGGAGAAAACGTCGCGCGACATTGGTGTGAACTTTATTCTTGCGACATCCATCACTCTCTGTCTCTCTCTGGCTATACACAGGCATCTCATCACCAAGTTCACCTCGATCTATAGACAGTTCAAACTAAGGTATAAAAACCCATACACCAAAGATCCAGAATGCCAAAAGGTCCAAGAACAAGAAGGAGTGGGTCCATTGAAGTGTCCAATGTCATTGGAGGAGGTGCTGCCAAGCTCAAGAAGAAGATCAGAGATATTACAAGACTCTTGAAAAAGGATAATCTTCCTGGTGATGTTCGTACCGAAAACGAAAGAGCATTAAAGGGTTTACAAGTTGAGCTTCAAAACACCCAAAGAAACCTCAAGGCCAAAGAAATAGCGAAAAAGTACCATATGGTTAGATTTTTTGAAAGGAAAAAGGCTATCAGAAAGCTTAAGAGTGCTAGAAGCCAACTTGAAGAAATGGAAAAGACTGAAGTTAAGAAAGATATCAAAAAGGCCAGAAAAGTGGCCAAGCATTGTGAAATAGACTTAGCATATGTGGTGTTATTCCCAAAGACCGAAAAGTATATTTCTTTATATCCAAACCAAGAACAGGAAACAGATGAGCTTGATCCCAACGCCAAAAAGGGTTTACACCAAACAGAAGAACGTAGAGTTCAATTCAGAAAAGAAATGGAAAAGTTGATTGACGAAAACAGACTTCCATTCTCCCTTGAAGACGCCGCCAAAGGTAAGACCATTGAAGTGGCTAACTATTACACCAATAATGAAGGTGGTGATGAAATTGATGCCACTGTTCAAGGTGTGGAAGAAGAAGAGGACGATTTCTTCGAAAACTAAATCAGCCTAAGGGAAAAGGGCAAACCAGAAAAATAGTTTGGTGGATTTATCAAAGCTATTTTTATCACTCATACATAGCTGTTTTCCACTAAAATTGCAAGAGTAAGCGGTGTCAGTTCCCTCTTCATTCATTTCATAGTCCTAAAGAATTTTTATTTCAAGATGTCCACAAATTTCCAGGCATTCAGTTTTACGTGTATCATATGTCATAGTCATTGGCTCCGATAACTCATCATAGCTAGTTAAATGGTTCGTTACGGCCAGTAATAAACGATAAATCAATAATAGTCGGTATATCCAACACGTAGATGATAATAAAAGCATTAAATATGGTAAGAAAAAGTTTTCAAGTTCAAAGAAATTTACAAGGAAACAATTGATACTGTTTTTGAAATCCATATCTTAAGTACTATAAAGATATAAACTCTCAAAATGTAGAAGCGATAAATATTTTCATCATATTTCTCATTTGTATCGTGATGTTGACAAAATTTGACTCTCCAAGACCTATGTCCACAATTCATCTTAGTCGCATTCAATTTTTCACATAAGCAGGATAGGGAACAATTTATATAGACCTACCATCATCATCATTTAAGGTCACAAGACAAAACACCCTACTAAAACACTTCATCAGTTTCCGATATAGTATAATGGCCAGCAGAGTTCGCTTTCACCAAGAAGACCCGAGTTGGACTCCCGGTATAGCAATTCTTCTTTTGTAAATCCAAACCTGAAGTATCAAGTTAATATTGACGCCTGCTTCAGTTATTTAAATCACATAAACAACCCAATAACAAGATAGTTCAAAACCTACATAAATAAATGGCTGCGAAAAATGTCATTTTTTCCAAACTATAACCACCCCAAAGCCAAGAAACTTGAACATAATGTTCTTCAAATATGTCTACTGGATCTAATATAATTATGTTTTAATTCTGGTATTATATCTTTTGAAAAAAATATTTACTAGCCTATTTTATACTTTACTCCAAAGTAATTTCTTCAGAGTAACTGATCTTCATAGCATCATTAATACACTTGACAGTAACCTGTCTCCCCATCAAATCTTCAGGTATATCTAAAGTAACACTAACCTTACCCTTCTTGTTAACAAGACGAGGAGATGCTCTCTTCACTAACAACAATTCATCCTCTTCTTCGTCACAAACAATAACGAACCAGGATTCTCTTTGAGCCTTAGGGAATTGTGGACAGTACATCTTGAATTCCTTGTTCAATGGATAATTATCATGATGCAATTCGACAGTTAAAGTTTCTGGATCATGTTGCTTAACTAAAAGTTGACCAGTTGGAAGAGTAGAAGCTATTCTGATAAATTCTTTTTTTGCTTCTTCATTAGTCCACTCTCTGTCCCCAGTCATAGCTCTACCATTAACACCAATAGTATCAGCAAACTTGGCCAATTTTCCATGGTTGAATTTACCCAAATCATTCAATGTGGTCTTTGATTTATCCAGAAGTGGGAATAAATCAAGTCCTGGTAAAGTAGAAATAGGATCATCGTCATACCAACATTTTTGCTTGATACATTGCATCAACTCAATAAACATAATCACAGTGCTTAAGTAACCCATTTCAGAGGTAGCATCAATAAATGCTTGCAAAATACGCAATGATTGATCCAAAACAGAAATAGTATCTTGAGCATAATCAGCAATTGGAAGCTCAATTCTACTCATAAATGCTTGGAGAAGCAAATAAGTCTTCACATGAGGATCCCAAATAAATTCACAATTTAAGTCTTCAGCTGGGTATCTTAGACTTTGAGACATTTCCATATTGATTAATTCTTCTCCGTGACGAGTAGCAAGTTCGTTATATTCAGTAGATTCACTCAAAAGTCTCAAACCATCTCTGAAACTACTTTGATTATGAATATTGTTGACCAAGTTTCTGAGAGTCATATGGGAAAGATAGTAGTAAGATGAGATGTGCAAGAATGGTGTAGGCACAAGTTCATCTTTCTTACCATTAGTAACACACTTTGATTCTTGTAAATTTTCAATAGTTTGGTCAATCAAGTCTCCCAAGTACTTGGAGACACCAGCAGTAGACATATCTTCAATACCATAATAAGTTGGATTATTATGGGCTCTTCTATACAAGAAAGTCCAAGTCAAGAAATCCATAGCCTCTTGACGAGTTGTAATAGTACCAGCAGAAATTTCTGCACCAATGTGATTATCAAGAACTTTATGTAAGGAAGATTCAACTGGGAAACCAATATTGATGAAATGCTTATAAAACATTTTCTTAGACTCCTTGGTATAAATGATAGCTGTACCGGAAGTATCGAAAGCTGGACGACCAGCTCTACCCATCATTTGAAGAATATCAGTCAAGTCCATGTCTCTGTAACCTTCAATCTTAGCATCGAAGAATTGAGTACCCTTAATGATAACCAAATGGGCAGGTAAATTGACACCCCAAGCCAAAGTAGAGGTAGCAATCAAAATTTGGATCTTTCCAGCTTCAAACAACTTATGAGAGATTTGACGATCTGATTCAACCAAACCGGCATGATGGAGACCCATACCAAATTGTAAGGACAATTTAAGAGTATCATCTTTAACATTCTTCAAGACATTTTCCAATTCAGTTTCACTCATGTTAAGGAATCTTCTTGGGTTAGATTCCAGTCCACATAAGTGGATGAGATCCAAAGCAGTAAGTCTGGTTTGACGACGAGACGCCACGAAAATCAACACTGGCTTATTAGGAGAGTGTTGCTTAATAGCCATAAAAGCAGGCTTATTCATGGTCTTCATCAATGGACAGAAGGCCAAGTTATCAGGGTATCCATCGATGTACATTTGAAGTGGGACAGGACGAACAGATTGCGAAAAGTTAAACAAACCTTCCTTGACACCCAACCAACCAGCCATATCCATGGCATTGGAAACAGCAGTGGACATACCCAACAATCTGATTGGCTTCTTAGTCTGAGAAGAAATATAGTTCATACGACTGACAATCATTTCCAAAATTGGACCACGATCACTGGCCAATAAATGGATTTCATCCATAATAACAAGGGAAACTTGTTGAACGAACTTTCTAGTTTGCCAGTTACGAGAAATACCATCAAACTTTTCTGGAGTAGTAATGATGATATCAGCATCTCTAACTTGTTTAGCCTCAGGAAGAGAATCACCAGTCAATTCAACTAATTTAAAACTAGTATTTTTACAGATACGTTCTTTCCAATCATCAACTCTTTCTCTGACCAAGGCCTTCATTGGAGCAATATAAACCACCTTGGATCCTGGAAATTCCTTGAAAGCATGCCAAATAGCTAATTCTGCAACAACAGTCTTACCAGAACCAGTAGGAGAACCAACAAAGACACTAGAGTTGGAATTATATAATGAATGAAAGGCCATGGTTTGCATAGGGTTGAAGTACTTGAAACGGGGAGAGTAGATTTCCTCAATAGTAGGATTATGCAAAGCAGTAATCGGCAATGGTTGAAGTCTCAAAAGGTTAGTTCTAATGGTTTCATTAGAAGGTCTGATCAAGTGTTGGAATGAAATAGTATGGGTGGATTCAGAACCAATCCAAGTATCACTCATCACCTTTACAACAATTTGTGGAGGTAATGGATCAGCCAATGGAACCATGAAGTCTAATTCAACTGGACTAGACATTTGTCTCTTGTTAAGGATAATCTTTTCCACATGTAAAATTTCAGATTTATCAGACTCTTCAACGGTTAACCAGAAGAATTGAGCGTGTCCATGATATCTTTCATCCCAAACAAAATCAGGATCAAGCCAGACTTTAACTCTCATCACATTAGTAGTAATTGGGAATATTTCAGTGTCAATTTCCAACATAGGGAATCTACCAACCAATTTATACAAGATTCCACCTTGCTTGGAATTATGAACCAAATCACCCAATTCTCCAGCATCCATATCTCTAAGAGCTTCCATTGTTGGATTCTTAGACTTGATATTTCTCAAGATTTGATCAGGTAAATCGAATTGGGTCATTGGGTGTTCCCAAGCCCAAATTCTTTTATCAATAGATTTACAGATACTCAACATAATCTTCATCAAAACACCCCATCTTCTATTGATTGCAACCAACAAAAGAGCTCTACAAATTCTTGCAGAGTTCTGGGCAACATAATTGGAATCAGAAATCAATGAAGAGTCTCTAATTTGAGATTGGGAAACGAAGGCTTGTAACAAAACATTGGTCTTACCTTGAGGAGTTTCCAATTCTCCAGCAATTTGACAAGGAGAATCTTCAAGTAATGCTTTCAATTCGTTAGCCTCTTCTTCTCTGAATTTGATACCATCGAACTCACTACTCATACTGATCATGGACAAGACATCAGCTTCAGTGGCTCTAGCATTCAATAATTGATTGAAGATCTCAACAGTATTGTTGAGTAAGTAGAAATCAGATGCAATTCTACCCAAATCCTTAGGAATGAAAGCTCCGGAATTTTCTTCATAAATAATCATTTGAAGTTGGTGAAGTCTTCTGGCAGAAGAAATGACCATTTCTCTTCTACGATTGACAAGCAATGGATCTTCTTTCAATTCTTTCCAGTCAATACCATAAGAAAATGGATTTTGTCTCATTCTGACAATCATATAAGTATATCCTAGCCATTGGACACCTTCATCAACATTGGTGACTGTACCTAGAGATATTTCAGCATTCAAATTATCAATAAGTTTAGCTTGAAGTCTGGATTCAATAGGATGTTGCTGAGTTATCAAGGAAACGTAATGGTCAAGTCTATCACTGGAGGTACACAAAATACCAGTACCGTACTTCTCATATTGAGGTCTACCAGCACGACCAAAGATTTGGATCACATCTGAAATACCCAAATCAACGAAACCACCCTGTTTGGCATCATAAACTTGAGTACCTTTAACAATAACCACAGCTGCTGGTAAGTTAACACCCCAAGCAAGAGTGGCTGTACAACAAAGAACCTTAATAGCACCAGATTCAAACATCTTTTCCGTCAAGTTTCTGTCTGTTCTTAACATACCAGCATGGTGAATACCAAACCCATGTTGGAATAATTCCTTCATATCCTTATTTCTATTTTTTGCACCCATTTCCCGCTTATATCTCTCATAAGATTCGGAATCCGAAGCATCAAAAAGACGGGATTCTGAATTTTCCTGAGCCATTGAAATGTATGTCCGACAAGTTTTCACAGTATCCTTACGAGAATGAACAAATACCATGACTTGAAGTCCCTGATTGATATATTCTACCAACTTCTCGTAGGACACTTTATCCACACCTTCTCTGGCTTGTTTAGAGCCAGCTTTTCCTCTCACACCAATCAATTGTTGTTGTAAAGGTACAGGTCTGAATGTCTGGTCAAAGTAAAACATACCGATATTTCTATTGACACCAAGGAAATCAGCAACGTCCATATAGTTAGGTAATGTAGCAGATAAACCAACGACACGGATCATCAGCTGAGTACTTTCAACTTGTCTCAATGTACGTGCAACCAAAGTTTCAATGACAGAACCTCTATCTTCGTGAAGCAAATGGACTTCATCAATGATGAGAAGCTTAACCTTGGAAACCAATTCATTATCACCACCCAGCTTTCTGGTAACCACATCCCATTTTTCTGGAGTAGTGACAATGATTTGGGTGGTAGTGATTTCTTGCTTAGTCAATTGCATATCACCAGTCAATTCCCTAACGGATATACCCAACCATTGGAGCTTTTTAGAGTACTTTTCTACGATTTCAGCAGCCAAGGCCTTCAATGGTGCAACATAGACAATTTTAAATTCATCATAGTCGATATCAACAGTGATATCACCGTCATCACCAATTGTTTCAGTAACAAACTGGTTGATGGTATGCAAAATGGTTAACAATGCAATATCGGTCTTACCAGCACCAGTAGGAGCACATACCAACATATTTTCATTAGTATTATATGCAACAGGAAAGACTAAACTTTGGGTTCTATTCAATGAAGTATAATTTTTGAAGGTACCTTGACATATAAAGTCCAAATCGGATATTCTAACAAGATTTTTATCAGAGATCCATTTGTTAGATTTGACTTCTGGATATGGTATAATTAATTCTTCATGTGTAGGATAGGAGTTTCTTTCAGTTCCTGCTGGAAGGGCAAATTTCTTACCAGTAAATGCCATTATA
The DNA here is from genome assembly GCA_030574995.1 of Suhomyces maxii. Lineage (NCBI taxonomy): Eukaryota > Fungi > Ascomycota > Pichiomycetes > Serinales > Debaryomycetaceae > Suhomyces > Suhomyces maxii. Next base: position 298,182 of record JAJMGC010000014.1, read on the forward strand.
TTAGAAACATCAGGGTTTTTATACACATGGGGGTATTTTTGAAGATGCGATTTTGGTGCTAAAGGCTGGCTCTTGACTCTTTCATGGTTATCAATGATCATTTGGGCTCTTTCTTCTGGTGTGAGGAATCTTGGAGCATCTGAATCAGCAGGCTCTTCCTTAGCCAAAAGGGCTTCTTTATTCTGTAGTATTCTCGATATCAAATCGAACTCTTCGAATCCTAAAATATCAAACAAGGAAGATTGCACTTGTTCATCACTGGAAGAATCAGTAAGAATTTGTTTAATTAAATTGAAAGCTTCTCCAGTTTCTTGGCCTCTGGATTTTCCGATTCTTTCACAATCTGCTTCAATTTGTTTTACGGCAGCATTGTCAGGACTGGATGATTGAATTGAGTCCAAGACTTCAGTGGAAAGACCACCAAAAGAACCGAGGATTTTGTCAACAGGCGTGATTTTGGCATTTTCGGTATCGATATTAGGGACTTTATCGGAACAAAGCTTGACCGAGTTAAGGAATTCGACCATCGGCTCCATGGCCTGCATGAATGACTTGGTGGAGGTAACTGAATACGACATCACCTAAGATATCAATTGGTTGGAAAGAGTAAGAATAATCAGCTTCTTTGCTATGGTACCAAAATAATCTTTTGTTGTTAGGGTGGACGGTTCAATTACGCTTAATTAAGTCCAATTCTTCTGTTTGGTTCTTCTGTTAGTCTTCAATGGTAACAGTAAGCAACCGGTAAATAGCAGCTTTTGGTAGGACTGTTTTCTTATAGATGCAAAATGGCTTGGTCTAGCTCCTTTTCTCTATTTGAATTGTTTTGAGGGCGATGACTCACAACTACCAGGTGACTTGGATTGGTCTCTGGTGTTCAGGTTTCTAGCCAAGATGGATCCAATGGATGTTGCTCTATAGTTGGCAATGGTGCAGCGATACCGTGTGTCGCGTGATTGAGCAGTAAAGGATCAAGTTGGTCAATCAACAGTTCTAGCAAATCTATGCAATGGCTGTCTAAGAAAGTGTAAGGGATCCACTAAAGTGTGTCAAGCGTAATCGTGTGCTATTTCGGGAACTGATCTGGTAAGTATCGCTCCAATGACTAATAGTGCGAAACCTAGTGGCACTTAGAAAAACCTCATAGTAACGTGGTAGGGGGCCATACAAGAGGTCCAATAGCCACGTATACCGTAAGTGGGGTCTGGAACACCCATAATGGGACCTGGTTCCGGCGATACCAGTCCGTGGCTCATTTTCTCTATTACCCCCACCGTGAAACCTCCCCAGCTGTCCACCATGTTCCAGTACCTTCTGTGAAAAGTCAGAAGCTCACGTGACTAGCCCATCCTCTTCACCAGAAAAGAGAGATGAGATGAGTAAAATTTCAATATTATCACTACCCCAAATGGCCCGTACTCCAAGCAAAGGTAGAGACCAGAAGACTCGTAAGAGAGCCCAACCGGACTCCGAAGATGAAAGCGACAACGAAAAGTTGGTCGAAGAGTTGGACAATGATTTCGACGAAGTAGCTGATTTACTTGGTCAAGATATTGAAGATCCAGAATCAAAGAAAGAACAAAAGAAGCAGCAAAAATTGGAAAGACAATTAGAAGCCACCAAGCAACTCACCAAGCCTAAAGTAGACAGTGCTGTTGCCTCTGCTTCTGCCGAAGACGATGGAACTGAAAACTATGACTTCGACAAGGCAGGATTATCTGAACCAACCATGAAGGCTATCAAAGAAATGGGATTCACCAAGATGACCAAGGTCCAAGCCAAGACCATTCCTCCATTATTAGCCGGTAGAGATGTTTTAGGTGCCGCCAAGACTGGTTCCGGTAAGACCTTAGCTTTCCTTATTCCAGCTATTGAAATGTTATATTCCCTCAGATTCAAGCCAAGAAATGGTACTGGTGTTATTGTTGTTTCTCCAACCAGAGAATTGGCCTTACAAATCTTTGGTGTTGCCAGAGAATTAATGGCCCATCACAGTCAAACCTTCGGTATTGTTATTGGAGGTGCTAACAGAAGACAAGAAGCTGAAAAATTAGCTAAGGGAGTCAACTTATTAATTGCTACTCCTGGTAGATTATTAGATCATTTACAAAACACTCAAGGTTTCGTATACAAGAACTTGAAGGCTTTGGTTATTGATGAAGCTGATAGAATTTTGGAAATCGGTTTCGAAGAAGAAATGAAGCAAATCATTAAGATCTTACCTAATGAAGACAGACAATCTATGTTGTTCTCTGCTACTCAAACCACCAAGGTTGAAGATTTGGCCAGAATATCGTTAAGAGCAGGTCCATTATACATCAACGTTGTTCCTGAATCTGCTCCGTCTACTGCCGATGGTTTAGAACAAGGTTACGTTGTTTGTGAATCAGACAAGCGTTTCTTGCTTTTATTCTCCTTCTTAAAGAGAAACGTGAAAAAGAAGATAATTGTTTTCCTTTCTTCTTGTAACTCTGTCAAATACTTTGGTGAACTCTTAAACTATATTGATTTACCTGTGTTGGACTTACATGGTAAGCAAAAACAACAAAAGAGAACCAATACTTTCTTCGAATTCATTAATGCCAAACAAGGAATTTTACTTTGTACTGATGTTGCTGCTAGAGGATTAGATATTCCTGCAGTTGATTGGATTATCCAATTCGATCCACCTGATGATCCAAGAGATTACATTCACAGAGTCGGTAGAACTGCTAGAGGTACCGATGGTAAGGGTAAGTCGTTGATGTTCTTGACTCCATCTGAATTAGGATTCTTGAGATACTTAAAGGCTGCCAATGTTCCATTGAATGAATATGAATTCCCAACCAGCAAGATCGCCAATGTTCAATCTCAATTGACCAAGTTGATCAAGAGTAACTATTGGCTTCATCAATCTGCCAAGGATGGTTACCGTTCATACTTACAAGCATACTCCTCGCATCACCTAAAGACCGTCTATCAAATCGATAAATTGGACTTGGTCAAGGTGGCGAAGAGTTATGGTTTCGATGTGCCTCCAAAGGTCAACATCACCATTGGTGCCAGTGGTAAGTCATTGGAAAAGAAGCATAAGAAGCAAAAGAGAAGTCAAACTTAGATAGAGAATAGGATTCAATAAAAGAGAAGAAGAAAGAATGATCGAATAAAAAAGGAAGATAAAAAGAAAGACAGAGAAAGAGAGAGATAAAGAATGTTACATCATCGTGATTGGTGCTAATTTGTTCGTTCATTCTCAAGTCTGTCTGAACAGTCTTTCGCTTTTGATGAATGTGCGTTGAGAGTTTCTAAATCTCGCACCCAGCCTTCACTTGGTCATTTCTACCATGTTGGTTCAGTACCGGTGGACAGTACCGGTAGATGTGTAGATGATTAGAGCTTGGATGATGTGAAACAGTCCCAAGTATCCATCCCAGCTTGTTTCCTCTTGTTATATAATATGGGTTTTGTATAGAGTGTATCCCCTAATAGTTCAGCAAATGATTCAATGTAAGATAAGAAGTAATCCGTGTAAGGATGAGAGCTCTTGAAGTTGGTGAAGACTGGCGACCCAGCCGCAAAGGTTCACCTACAATTAAAAAGAACACCAACTAAGCGAGATACGAATATACTAATGAATAATTAAATGAGCTAATAAATTAAATGAAATCAATCTATAAAAATTATACAATATATTCCATATGACATAATAAAGGGGACTGGTAAAAATTGATAATATATTTTTAGAGATTTAACATATCAATAAATTTGATTAGCTTTTTCTAGCAATATCCTACATGGAATTGATCTATGTCTAATTACTGTTTTGCACTTAGTGGGCTAATCTGGTTACCGTTTTGATGTTTACTGATTGCTGCTACTTGTGCTACTTACTGGTAAATCTAGGCTAGTTTGGCAGTAAGTGGTTTTGGCGTTATTTTCCACGGGTTTCGTGGTGTTCGCATCGTGCTGGTCCTGGCTGTTCCCTTTCTGTTGGACCTGGTGATGATTGTCAGGTCGCGCTAACATTTGATATATCAAACGCGTACCCAAATTAATTATTCATCCCATCATCATCATCATCATCATCATCATCATCATCAACACAGTTGAGATGAATTACCTTAATCAAGACCTTTCCAAAGGCGAACACTCTAGAAAGTCATTCCCTCATTTAAGCACATTCCCTAAAAATGACCGTTACAGTCTCAAAACTAGCGAAAGAAAGTACGATCGTCAGTTCTTCTCAATGTACCAGTACCGTTACAAGCATCTCAAAGATAGAGTACTCAAGAATGCCATTGCCAAATGGGGTGATGGTACAAAAAAGGTCGATACACAAACAATCACTAAGCAAGACAAGATCTTGGATATCCAAAGTGGCGAATTATGTTGGGTGGTTGGAACTGTGTTCTGCGACCTCAAGAACAAGTTGAATATTTTACAAGACGTAGAGAAGGGTGTGGATGACGTGTTACCAGTGATCCCAGACTCTTACGTGGACCCAGAAGAAGAAGATTCTACAATTACCAGTGTCATGTTGGAAGATGAATCAGGAAGAGCTATTTTACACAATGATGATTACCTCAAGAACAATTTCCTTGTAACTGGGTGTATAGTAGCCGTTTTGGGTATAGAGATACAAGCAGGTATTTTTGAAATCATGGATGTGGTGTATCCAGAAATGACTCCTCAAGCTCCATTACCATCACCACTGTCCAATAAGGGTAAAGTAGCGATTGTTAGTGGTCTTAGTATTGGAACTGGTGTGAAAGACGATCTTAAACTCGAATTTCTTAAACAATATTTGGCCGGCGAATTAGGGCTGGAGAAAGATATTAATGATGTTAAAAATATCACTAGATTAATTATTGCTGGTAACTCCATCAAACCTATTGAAGAATCCACAGATTCTAATCGTGATTTCATCACCACCAACAATTATGGTTCCAAAAATACCCTGAAATATGATACTGAATCCTTGACCAAATTGGATCAATTTGCTCACGAATTACTTACACATATGCCTGTATCAATAATGCCAGGTGATGATGATCCAGCAGAAATTTGTTTACCTCAACAACCATTGCATAGATCATTATTCAGAAGTAATTTCAGATTTATGAACAAGGATAGACTTGAAAACTTAACCAATCCTCAATGGTTTGACTTTGATGGCCTCAGAGTATTGGGAACTTCAGGTCAAAATGTCAATGATATTATGAAATACTTACCTCCTAGCTGTATCAAAGATGATATTCTGCTTAAAGTCATGGAATCTACTGTTAAATGGCAAAATCTTATTCCTACAGCCCCCGATACCTTATATTGTTATCCATATGATGACAATGACCCATTTTTAATGGAAGATGAAACCCCTCATGTTTATTTTGCTGGTAATCAAAAGAAGTATGGGCTGGAATTTTATGGTTTTGAAATCGATGGTAAAGATTATCAAGTCAAATTATTAAGTATCCCAAGATTTGAAGATTCAGGAGAAATTGTGATTTTGGATTTGGAGACCTTGGAATCACAAGTGATTAAAATTCAATTGTAACTTTATGTGATATAATTTTATACAACAACAACAACAACAAGTAATCGAGGTTATAAGCTTATACAAATATAATCGGGGTACAGACGAAAACAATTAATATAGATGTTAAAACCAACAATCCAATTGAATGAAAAATTTACAAACTTTTGATACTTGATTCTATTATCAGAAACTTTTGATACCCAATTACCGGGGGATAACACTGTTTAGTGATACCAGCCCTCAGTCGAGCAGGGATATATGATTTGTGTGGGGAAACGATTAATAAATATTTTGCTGGACATTAGTACCAGGCAAAGATCGGCATATATGCTGGTGTACTTGGTTGACAAATATTTTCAGGTGGAAAATGTAAGGATGTCAAATATTTTGGCTAAATTATAGATACGATGTTGGGATTATGAGTGGTGCAGAAGCAGAAGCAGGAGCAGAGGACGATAATATTTCCAATGTACGATATTCAACGTTGGTGATGCAGCCATCAAAAATAAATTAGAAAAAAATTAATCAGGTCTAATGCAATTTATAATCAAATGGTTGGCTAAGCCAATCTATATATAGATATAAGTGAAATATAGTATAGATGTCTAATATCTATACCCATGTACATGTATAGCCGATATACAAATTGATACATTGAGAACGTTGATAAACTAACCATATATCAATATACTTAGAGATTGAGATATTATATAGGTATAATTATTATATATTGTAGTGAACTATATTGATGCAATTGAGACATACATCACATTCATGTGGCTGAAGAAGGTGCATTAGAAATCTAGATCTCATAATCGTAAACCCGCTGTACATAAATAATGTATATGATTGAGTAAATAATTTAATAAATAAATTAACAAACAAATAAAACAAAAGGTTTGAATAAAAGTACATCAAAGATAATATGTGAAGTAATTATTTTTGGAGATTCTATAGTTAAACTGCAGCTTTAATTTTGAGCTACCCCAAGTCTTGGCTACACTCAATGTGTTTAACAAGATCTAATTGATCAGCTAGACTATTGTAGTCTTTTATCCAGTATAGCTGGTTATTGTATGCAACTGTAAACTCCAAGCATGGCGTTAGCTTTATGTTAAATTATACACAATAATCTAAAGGTAATAAAATAAAGGATGTGTTTTAAACTCTGTATCACACCAATCAAAAAAATAAGAACAAAAACCTTAATCACCAAAACGTATGATATACTTGTAGACGCATAAGTACCCTAGACGGTGGACTACGGACTTTTTTCCACATAACAATATCGTACTATTGATGTAGCTCTATAAACGAACCAGATCCTCTGCAACAATACAATAAAATATGATGCAATACCAGGTTGAAACCTTCAAACAGTAAGAGCAAAAACGCAAAAATAAAAATAATAAAAAAAAAAAATCTATACCTGTGTAACAAAGTGGACCATAATAACCTATAAACCTATAATATCTCACGATTTTGCTCGGAAAACAATTGGTTCCTATAAATAGTGAAAGGTATATTGTGACATAACCAGCTCTCAAAAAAAAAAAAAAAAAAAAAAAAAAAAAAATTAAAAAAAAAAAAAAAAAAAAAAAAAAAAAAATTAGCGCAAAACCATGGCCTAGATAGATTATGTATCTACATGATACAATTGGTCAGCATTATGAAGCTTTTGACCATTTTTTTTACCAGCTTCAATCTTCCCAATTCAGGCACTTAGAATTTCTCGCTTGGTCCTGTTCCCAGTATTTCTAAAAACCAATTCACCAATTCTATTCAATTTTCGCTGTTGAAAATGGATACCAAGACAAAAGTAACAATTGTTGAAATATTTATCACCAAAACGTTCAATAATTGTTCCATAGTTACTAATTATGATGTACGTGTTATTAAGGCTTGTAACAATCGTTAGTTCTCGCTAAATCCGATGGGTGTTAAATCTCGTATAAGCACAATGAAAGCTTGGTCCATGTGACTTCAAATGGTTATGTTTGTAGATATAAGAATCCGGGATGGAGCCCAATGTGCCCACTATCCAAGATTCACAAAACACGAAAATTCATACCTCCTAATTCTCATTACAACTCAATAACCAGTTTACGATGCTGGTATATTACAAGATCGCCATAAGGTCCATAGCGAAGAGAAAGAGTGAGGGAGCCAAAAAAAAAAAAAAGTTGGAAGGTTCGGCCGAGCTTTGTTACCCAAAAGGTAATACTCAGAAAAACCCATTGGCAACCGATACGGAAGCGCAAGAAAGAAAGAATTATCGACTAGGAAACTATTTCCTCACTACTGAGCCAAGCTGAGTCAATTTATGGCCGAGCTCATAAATCCACACCCCTGGCTTCCATCCCCTACACACCCATCTTTCGCAGCCATTGAAGGTTTCTCACTAATGCTGCCCCACGCTGCCCCACGCTGCTGGTCAATGTACCCCTTGCCAGTATTCAGTAGTTCCCCACTACAAGCAAGAGCCTAGACACATCAAGGGAAATGGGCCGCCGAGCCACCCAAAGATGGTTTAATAGTGGTGGGGCGAGTCAGCGGGAAACATCAGTAATCCAGTAGAGGGAGAGGGAGAGGGAGAGGGGGAAGCCGAAATTGGATTTGGCTACGTACTACGAAGCCAAGTGGCCCGATTTCCCACTGCAACGCCAGTACTACCACCGCCTGTAGGGGTACTGGCTGGCTGTTGTGGACGTCGTGGATGTAGTGGACGTAGCGGACCCAAGTGTATGTTCCTCCATCCCCAGTTCTCAATCAACTGCGCCGACACCTCCACCAAGACACCAAGATCGTCACTCCACCACACTTCACCATGTCTTGGCTGGCCAAAGTGTCCTTATTCTGTGCAAGGGGTCGCATTGGGAAATAGTGGGATGAATGACGATCTTGGGGCAAAGTACCTAAAAATATTTGCTAAAAAGGTACCAAAAATCCCACAAGCCCCACCATTCACACCGTCAAGTCAACACCCATATCTAGCCACCATATACAACCAAACTGTACACCAACCATTGACCTCAATTGACGGTCTATTTCGCCTTCTTACCTCTCCCTCTTTACTGTAACCCTCCCCCACACACGTCTCCCTCCCTGACTTCCCTCACTCACCCACTTACTTTAATTAGATTGTCTCTCTATTTATAGCTGGTCGTTCTTGTCCAAATTTTTCTGTTCCATGAGCAATGTACACTGTTGGTGGAAACCAAGTTTTTCGTTAGTCACATCCCTTTTTCCTCTAACCTTTTTCATTAATTTTATGTTGGTTTAATCAATTGGTTCTTCAGGGGTAATTGGTCAATCATAACTAATCATCTTAACCATTAGTCGCTATCGACCAGTTTTTTTTTATATCTATACAAATAGCTTCCACCATCACTTGCTGTCATTCCCTTGGTGTCATTTCGCTTTTTTTTTTTTGCCCCCCTCTCTCTCTCTCTTCCACCCTTCCTAACCTTTGTCTCCTTTATCATTAATTGATCATGGGTGATAGAGAAAACTTGTCCACTTCGGGCTCTATGAAGAAACCCAAGAATTTGCATATCGCCCACAGGCGGTCTCCAAGTGAATTGACCACTTTGATGGTTGAACAATACAATCTTCAACGTCAATTGGAAGAAGTTCAAGCTCAACAGAAACAAATCTTACAACAACAGCAAATGGCTGCCCAACAACAACTACCACCATCGCAGCAACAACAGCAACAACAACAACACCAACAACAACAAGCTCCTCGTCAATTTACTTATCCTCCAGCTCCTTCGTCTCAATCTCATTCTTCTGAGTTAAACCCTCCTTCTTCTGGTGGTTATCGTTCCCATTCTCGTTCAAACTCTTCTACTTCCAATGCTCAAGGTGGTGGTCAATCTCATAGAAGAACTGGTTCTCAATCAGGTCCCGGTCATAATAGAAGACATTCATTAGGTTTGAACGAAGCCATCAAAGCTGCTGCCAACCAAAGGCAAAGTAATAGATCTTCCTTCAGCCCTACCACTCCAACCAATGCCAATGATGCCAATGACAACATTGGCTCCTTTAAATTCCCAGCTGCTGACTCTCCTGAAGCTGCTGATAGTGGTGAATCTTTAAGTCCTCCTCCTAACTCCCACAATCGTTCCAAATCTTTAGCTTATGGTCAACAATCATTCAAATTCCCACCCTCCAACAATTCTGCTGGTGGTGCTCAAAGTTCCCCTGATAGTTTATTACCTCCAACTCCAAACTTCTCCATCACCCAAAGTCCTGAAAGAGGTCACCAAAGACGTGGATCTCATTATAGAACAAATTCACGAAACTTTGATCCAAATGGCTCTGTCAATATGAACTCCAACTGGAGATCTCAGCATAATCAAGGTAACGGCTCTCATCAAAGACAAGGATCTTCCTTAGAACCTCCTCAATTCACCCCAGGTCATAAACCACGTAATAGTTCCTATGGTGGGTCGGTATCATCTTTGTCTCATTTCATCCCTGGTAACAATTCATCTGGTGGTGGAGGTGGAGGTGGTGTTGGTGGTAATGCCAATAATAGTAATGGACGTAAATCTCTTTTTGCTCCTTACTTACCTCAATCATCATTACCTGAACTAATCAACGAAGGTCGTTTGGTTACTGGTACTTTAAGAGTCAACAAAAAGAACAGATCTGATGCTTATGTCTCTACTGACGGATTATTAGATGCTGATATCTTTATTTGTGGTTCGAAAGATCGTAATCGTGCATTGGAAGGTGATCTAGTCGCCGTTGAATTGTTAGTAGTAGATGAAGTTTGGGAATCCAAGAAAGAAAAGGAAGAAAAGAAGAGAAGAAAGGATAACACCTTGAACTCTAAGTACTCCAATACTTCTGTTCTTAACGATGATATTCACAATGATGCTACTTCCGCACCAACTAATGATTCTTTAAGTGTTCCTTCTGGAAATGAAGATAATCTGGAAGCTGATTCTTCATCTGGTTTGAATAGAAGAGGCTCCTTGAAACAAAGACCTACCATGAAGAAGAATGATGATGTTGAAGTTGAAGGTCAATCTTTATTATTAGTTGAAGAAGAAGAAATTAATGACGATATCAAGCCTTTATATGCGGGTCATGTTGTTGCCGTCGTTGATCGTATTCCTGGTCAATTGTTTGCTGGTACTTTAGGATTGTTAAGACCTGCGCAAGCTGCACAAGCTGCCAAGGATAAGAAAAGTGGAAAGGAATCTTCCGTTCAAACTCCAAAGGCTCCAAAAATTGTCTGGTTCAAACCAACTGATAAGAAAGTTCCATTAATTGCAATTCCAACCGATCAAGCTCCAAAGGATTTCGTTGAAAATCATGAAAAATATGCCAACCAATTATTTGTTGCTTCTATCAAGAGATGGCCAATCACCTCTTTACATCCATTTGGTACTTTGGTCAGCAAGTTAGGTAGAATTGAAGATCCAAATACTGAAATTGATTCCATTTTAAGAGATAACAATTTCTTATGTGATGAGTACCCAGAAGAATTAGGTGGTCCTCCAACTGTTTACGATATTCCATCAATAGAACCTGAATTAAACAATGTGGAAAGAGTCGAATATTTAAATGACTATGTGATTGCATTCACTCAAACCAATGATTTTGTTGACCATGCTTTGCATGTAAAGAAATTATCAAACACCAAGATTGAAATGGGTTTCCATGTTGCTGATATTTCTTATTTTGTTCAACCTGGTTCTACCTTAGATAGAAAAGCCAAGAAGAGATTTACTTCTGTGTTCTTGCCACAAAAGGTGACTCAATTGTTCCCTAAACAAGTCAATGATAGTATTTCATTCAAAGAGAATAAGCGTAATTTGGCTGTTTCTGTGGTTTTTGAAATTGATACTACCAACTTCGAAGTTGAAGACTTGTATATTCATGAATCTATAATTGAACCAAAACAATTGGTCAACTATGATTCATTTGATGCTATTTTAGAAGGTACTTCTATTGATAGCATTTCCTCGGCTACTTCTGAATATATTAAGTTGTTTAGTTTGATTGCTAAGGAATTCCGTCGTCAAAGATTAGATAATCGTGAATTAGGTGTTACTCCTAACTTGACTTTATTAGATCAACTTGATGACGAAAAGGTCAGATTAAACTTGAATATTTTCAAGGACAGCTTGGCTTTTGATGTAATCAGTGAAATCTCTCATAAAGTGAATAGTGCTATTGCTGCCAAGGTTCATGCTGGTTTAGGTGATCAAGCATTTTTACGTCGTCATCCCCTTCCAACTTTACAAAAAATGGAGACATTTGTTAGAAAGGCTACCAACTTGGGTTTCAAGATTGACACTACCAATTCATCCACTTTACAAAATTCAATCTTGAAGATTGAAGATCCTGTGAAGAGACAAAGTGTTGAAACTCTTTTATTCAAGTGTATGTCTAGAGGTAAGTATTATGTTGCTGGTAAGCAAGATCCAGATAGTTATGGTCATTACTATTTCAACTTGCCATTGTACACTCACTTCACTGCTCCTTTGAGAAGGTATTCTGACCTTATTGTTCATAGACAATTAAAATCTGTCTTGAACAAGGTTAATGAAGAAAAGGACATTGATTCTTTGAAGGCAATTGCAGATTATTGTAACTTCAAGAAGGATTGTGCTGCAAATGCTCAAGAACAAGCTATCCATTTATTATTATCACAAACTATTAATGAAATCAGTGAAAGTGCTGGCCAATTATTAGTGATGGGTACTGTTGTTCAAGTTTATGAATCTTCGTTTGATGTGTTTATTTCAGAATTTGGAGTTGAAAAGAGAGTTCATGGTGATCAGTTACCATTAGTCAAAGCTGAATTTGACAAAGGTGAACGTATTTTAGAATTGTTCTGGGAGAAGGGAGTAGATTCTGCCACTTATATTCCACCGGATGAACAATCTTCATTATCATACAGAAATTCTATCAAGAATAAGTACAGAACGTCAGCATTACAAGCAGCTAAGATTCAGAACAAGGCTATTTTAGAAAAGAGCAGTTCTGATTCTATTGCCGAAAAGTTGGCCAAGTTACACTTAGAACCACCTAAGTTGACTGTTCCTGCTTTGAAGTCTAATGATGACAATGAAGATGCAAAGAATTCTACCAGATCCATGCCATCGTCTCCAACTCAAAACTCATTCCCCAAGAATTTGAGAACCAACTCATCTTCTGTGATTAAGAATGATGGAGACTTGGCCAATGGTTTGGCACCATACTTGCAAAATCTTGTTACCAGAGTTGAAGGTGACTCTAACATTCAAGTTATTAAGGAATTGCAAGAAGTGCCAGTTTTGATCAGAGCTGAAATTGGTATGGCTCTTCCCTGTTTAACTGTTAGAGTTCTCAACCCTTTCGCTGATGGACAGTAGATAGAAACAACACACGAAAAAAAAAATCAATCCAGTGAACGAAGTGAACTGGAGGAGAGTCGTTCAACTTAATCAACCAACGAACCAACTAACGATCCTAACAAACCAGATTTAACCTATTGGTTAGCTTCATGGTTGAAAGGTACCATCATTGTCAGTGATAAAGTATCCATAATAGAAAGACTCGTAAATATGGATTTGAAGATGGAGAATACCATATTTAAACAAGTCTTGTTTTTTTGATACGCTTTTCAATTGTTCGTGCTTTGTCTTGAACTACGAATTTACGAGATTCACTAAATAGTGACTAAAATTAATTTCATATAATTTATTGTTTATGCGAATAAACTGAAGTCTTCGAAAGGACTTGAGTTTTGTAAACCTTCCCAGATAATGGTCCTCTTCATGAATCGAACATTAGTATCTCAAGCTATTAACCAATACCTTTTCAATTTTGGTAGAAACCAGAAGTATTTTATGAATCGACACGACAATCCGATGCAACAATGCAGTAAATGCTCGATATAGCCACGGAATGGTCACAATCTCCAACTTTTCTCCACAGTAGTGAACAAACCAGAAGCTTAGGTAATCCCAATTTTATATCCTCGCTACTCGTCTAGAAGAACGAAAGGGTCCTATAGTCAACGTGACCGGCGCCACGTTGTGGCGGTGGGCAAATTCACGTGGAGTGGACCCTCGCAGCTTAAACTATTGAAAATAGAAACCAGGGTTAAATCGCGTCGATTAATGGTGCGTTTTAATGGTGATTATGACTCTGGTCAAATTAACACAAATCACGTGCGCTAGTATAAGTGAAAAATTCAGTCATATCTTAGACAAACACCAACATGTCTGACCAGAAACCTATCAATAGTTCAGAAGAGCCAGTCAACGGTACTTACTCGCCAAAACCGATCTTACCCATCAAAAAGTCCAAACTTACTGGAGCTGGTGGCGCTGGATCGGTTAGTTCTCCTTTACTGACTAGAGTTGCTTCACCATATACTCTTAACCCACCAATAGATAGTGATGGATTATCATGGCCTTCTAAGGGAGCTAGATCAAGAATCGATCAGACTCTGGAAGAAGCTAAGGCTCGTGAATCTAGAATCGCTGATGCTGTGAAAACTATCTTAGGTGAATTAGGTGAAGATACTGATCGTGAAGGATTATTAGAAACTCCTGAAAGATATGCCCGGGCCATGCTTTTCTTTACCAAAGGTTATGAAGATAACATTAGAGATGTTATTAAAAGAGCTGTCTTTGAAGAAGATCATGATGAAATGGTAATTGTTAGAGATATTGAAATTTACTCCTTATGTGAACATCATTTGGTACCATTTTTTGGGAAGGCTCATATTGCCTACATTCCAAATAAGAAGGTTTTGGGACTCAGTAAGCTTGCTAGGCTAGCTGAAATGTACTCCAGAAGATTACAAGTGCAAGAAAGATTAACCAAGCAAATCGCCATGGCTTTACTTGAAATTCTTAGACCAAGAGGTGTGGCTGTAGTGATTGAAGCTACCCATATGTGTATGGTCAGTAGAGGTGTTCAAAAGACTGGATCCTCCACCACCACCAGTTGTATGTTGGGATGCTTCAGGGATCAACAAAAAACCAGAGAAGAGTTTTTGACATTATTGGGAAGAAAATAATTGGTCCCCTCCTCAGAGTAATTTTGTATGCTGCTCTACTTCTAGGATGGCAATACTTTTATCTGTTTAATATGATCCCCACCACCAAAACAAAATAAAGAAGAGTCAGAAGGCAGGTTCATCTATTGATGACTTATCTTTGACTTCTTATCCATTTTGACCAATTTGCAATCGAGTCCATGCTACACATTGATGATATTGTTTGTTGGTCCTAAAATCAGAGGAACTTCAACTGTTCCTACCTATTGCATTCAAACTTACGTTTAATTCATCCATACTTGTTCTATGAGCAAAGGTTTCTAATGATGTTATGATATTCAACCTCATACTATAGCAGGCTACCGTAGTTATAAATATACGCTGTCGTTTAAATTAATAGATAGGCCCCAAATTATGGCTTGTATCTGGTCTACTGACTTTCTTCTCTCGAATTGTATTCGTCTCATTCCGTGAATTCTTTTGTATAGATCTGGAACAAACGGACTCATAGCTATGTACAATTGACTAGTTCATTAAAGCATGTAAATGCATTTCCATTTTAATGGGTAGATCTTGAATCGTAATTTATGTCTCCAGAATTGACAGTTTATATACAAGTTTGGAAGTTGGTTTAGATTTCACTCATCAACAATTTGGATACTTCTATAAGACCTTTATCATCACCAAATTGACCCATGATCTGGAATCCAGTATCTCCCAATGGTAATGTAATTGCAGGGATCCCTGCTAAAGATGCTGGAACTGTCAATAAATCATTAATATAACTGGTCAAAAAGTTCTCTTTATTCTTGTCTAAGTACTCATTGATGGTTGGTGGTGGTCGAAATGCAGTAGGTGAAATCAAAAAGTCACACTTTTCAGACAAAATAGATTGTGATTCATCAAAAAGTATCGACGGAAAGTTGAATATTTCATTGAATTCTCTAACCAATTGTTCTCTGATTTGGGTTGCCCTCAAGTAATGATCACCAGAGCTAGATGATAATGTGTAGTTCCCTAAGAGAATTCTTTTTTGAACTTCAGAACCAAAAGATTCGGTTCTGTTTCCTGTGATTAAGTCCAGAGCGGGTTGTGGTGTTTCTGATGAGAACCCATAACGAACTCCATCATAACGGGAAAGATTAGATGCTGCTTCGGCTGTGGCCAAAGTGTAGTATGTAGGAAGCAGCTGCTTGATGCTAGGAATTGATACGGCCTTGACTTGATGGCCCAGTTCTTGCAATCTAACCAAAAGCTTGGTCCATGCATCACTTACTTCAGGTGATAATTCGTCAACTATCATTTCTGATGGAACACCAAAGGTGTAGCTGGTAAAATTCTTTCTTTCAACTATCTGTGACCTCACTTTATCAGTGATACTAGTAGGATCTTTTTCATCATATTTGTTCAACAATTCATACACATTTTGGACCACATCCATATCTCTTGCCAAAATACCAACTGTATCCAAAGTCTGAGCATATGACACCACACCCCATCTAGAGAGTCTACCATAAGTGGGTTTGAACCCAATTACTCCACAGTAACTGGCTGGTAACCGAACTGAACCACCAGTGTCAGTTCCTAATGCAAACGATGCCAAATTGGCACGAACAGCGGCAGCAGATCCTCCGGAAGATCCACCAGGTATTCTTTCTTCGTCTTGATATTTGGGGTTCTTGACATTTCCATAAAAACTATTGGTGTTTGAAGATCCCATTCCAAATTCATCAAGATTGGTTTTACCAGCCAAAATCAGCCCCGCCTTTTCAAGTAATGAAACCACAGTGGCATTGAATGGACTCACATAATCAGATAGCATCTTGGATGCGCTGGTGGTATACTCATTGGCAGTAACTATATTATCTTTGACAAGGAATGTGGTCCCTTCTAGAGAGTCCATCTTGTTATTGTTGTTCATCTTCTCATCTTGTTCATGTACACCTCCATCTATGTTACTGGTAGCATTAGGAAAGGAGTCATTGCGGCTTCGTTCCGCCTGTTGATCTAATTGGTCCTGTCTTTCCTTACCTCGTAGTGATACTCTCAATATACTGTTCCATGAGTCTGTGCTGTATTTCCGCACCGACAGTAGTTGAATCGTCCTCTTCATAGTCAACGGAACCTTTGGGGAGGATTTGGTGATGAGTCAAAAAGGCTGCGAGAAAATATCGTTGATCGAAAATCCGTCACCTGAATCCAAACCTCCTCCACCACTTTAACATCAAAGCAAAAACAAAAATGGCTTCATTACAGTTATTTGGATCCAAGGGTAATACCCCGTTGGATTTATCCATCAACTTAAAGTTATCCATCGCCGCCTCCGTATTCACCGACTTGAAGGTTGAAATTAGTGATGAATCATTGGTTGGTTTAAAGGATAAAAAATCCGAATTCGAACTTGTGGAACCGAACGCCATTGTCAAATACTTGGGTAAAGACTTTACTCTTACCAATGCCTTGTTAGTTGAAGAAAAGTCTCTTTATAATGCATTGAAGTCCAACTCCATCGATCTTATTCCAAGTTTCTCTGAAGAAATTGCATCACTTTCTGAATTTGACGCCACCAAGCCAACTGTTGAACAAATCATTGTATTCTCTTCCTTATATCCAACTCTTTCCAAGGAAACTGAGTCAGCTCCATTGCTCAAGTGGTTCCAAGACTTTTCCAAAATTCAAAAAGTTGCTGAAGGTGTTAAATACGCTTTGAGCATTACTAGTGCCCCAGAAAGACCAAAGCCAATTAGAACTGAAGCTCAACACTACAAAAAGGAATTCCTTGTCAAGCCTCAAGAAGCTAGTATTTTACCAAAGGAGAACGAAAGAAATATCTTGATTACTTCTGCTTTACCTTATGTTAACAACGTTCCTCACTTAGGTAACATTATTGGCTCTGTCTTATCTGCTGATATTTACTCCAGATACGTTAAGAACAGAAATTACAATGCTATCTTCATTTGTGGTACTGATGAATATGGTACTGCTACTGAAACCAAGGCTCTTGAAGAAAATGTAACCCCAAGACAATTGGTTGATAAATATCACAAGATCCATAAGGAAGTTTATGACTGGTTCGAAATTGGTTTCGATTACTTTGGTAGAACCACCACTGAATTACAAACTGAAATTGCTCAAGATATCTTCACCAAGCTTTACAAAAACGGTTACATGGAGGAAAGAACCACTGAACAATTATACTGTGAAACCCACAAGTCTTTCTTGGCTGATAGATTCGTTGAAGGTGAATGTCCAAAATGTGGTTACGAAGATGCAAGAGGTGATCAATGTGACAAATGTGGTAGTTTATTAGATCCATTGGACTTAATCAAACCACGTTGTAAGCTTGATCAAGCTACTCCAGTTATTAGAGAATCGACTCATATTTATCTTAAATTAGATAAGTTAGAAGGTGAGTTAAAGGAATGGTTCGAACAATCTGCTAAGAGAGGTGAATGGTCCAAGAATGCTAAGACTATCACCAACTCTTGGTTGAAACAGGGTTTGGAACCAAGATGTATTACCAGAGATTTGATTTGGGGTACACCAGTTCCATTGGAAGGTTACGAAAACAAGGTTTTGTACGTTTGGTTCGATGCCACCATTGGTTATGTTTCCATTACTGCTAACTACTTCAAGGAGAACCAAGAAGATGAACACGACTGGCTCAAGTGGTGGAAGAACCCAGAAAACGTTGATTTATACCAATTCATGGGTAAGGATAACGTTCCATTCCATAGTGTTGTTTTTCCAGCTACTCAACTAGGTACTAAGGATCACTGGACTCAATTACATCACTTAAGTACTACTGAATACTTACAATATGAAAATGGTAAATTCTCCAAGTCTAGAGGTGTTGGTGTCTTCGGTAATAATGCCAAGGCTACTGGTATTTCTCCATCCGTTTGGAGATACTACTTGGCTTCTATCAGACCAGAAAGTTCTGATTCTCATTTCTCTTGGGATGAATTTGTTTCTAAGAATAACTCTGAATTATTAGCTAACTTAGGTAACTTTGTTAACAGATTAGTTAAGTTCGCTATTGCCAAATACAATGGTGTTATTCCAAAGTATGATCCAAAGGATATTCCAAATTACGAAGAATTCGAATCTGATGTTAACCAATTATTGAAGTCTTATATTGACAACATGGAAGCTGTTAACTTGAGAAGAGGATTGGAAATTGCTATGGCCATCAGTTCTCGTGGTAACCAATTCTTACAAGATAACAAATTGGACAACAGTTTGTATGCCAACAGTCCTGCCAAGTCTGACGCTGTTGTTGGTGTTGGTTTGAACTTGATCTACTTGGTCAGTGCTGTCATCTCCCCATACATGCCAGAAACCAGAAAGCAAATCTCTGAAATGTTAAATGCTCCAGATTTGTCTATTACTGACAAGTTCGAATTGATCTTGGAAGCAGGTCACAACATTGGTAAGGCCCAATACTTGTTCAAGAGAATCGATGAAAAGAAGATCGAAGAATGGAGAAAGTTGTACGGAGGTCAACAAAAGGATTAAGTTCATCGAATTTTAAGCTAATTTAAGCTGATTCAATTATCCTGTTGAATTTTAACAACCCATCCGTTCGTAGATGAACTTTATTAATTTGTAGTCATAAATGAATAAATGATAAATGAAAGAAAAGAAGAGGAAACAAGTACAGAAGCTCTAAAAGTTGTACTGTAGTAAGACTGTATGTACATTTGAAATCACAAAAAAGAAGAAAACCAATTCATTTACACACTAATTCATTGGATATTGGTATATAGTAGTTCGTACCCCTGGTCAAAACTACCATACCCATATCCACCAACTATCACATTCAATTAAAGCAAGAGCCAAAGCTGTGCTCTCCACCAACTTACAGTGTGTTATGATACTTTGGGGTTCCACATTATTTTTCTCCCTGTTGGTAAAACCATAACCATCTTTTTTTTTTTGCATATTTTTTTGCACCCAAAAGATCAGTTGCAATTTCACCACTGATCATACATATACGATCATGGGAGTTTACTATTTAATATCTCCCCCACATTACTGTTTTCACCGTTTAACACTCTATGTGGTGATCCTTCGGTTGTAGTTGCACCACTATCCGTGACTTGGCCATGAAATCTAATATCCCCTCAGTTGCGGTATACCCCACTACAATCACCCCACCCTTGGTGAAACCCGATGACTTTATTATCCCCTCCTTGACCATTTACGTGCAACATCCCCTCTGTGCTAATGATACCCCGGATTCTATGGATTGAAGGAAAGTGATTTCAACAAGAATTCCACTAAGAATGGCACTACTCAACCCAACCACATTGGGCCTTGTAACGGGCCTAGCGATTCCTCCTATCATCACCAGATTCTACCTTTTCCCCAGATTGGTTCAATCAAAGTACGATGAAGTATCTAATCTCAGGTACAATCTTGACTATTTGGGCTGGCAGGTTCGGCAATTAGAACAGGCGCTAGGTTTTGAAGAAAATGAGGTTTGTGTTCCTATGAGCTATCAGGATTTCCATACCATCAGATGAAAGATGATGATCTCCCAAATACTTCAAAACCCTCATACCAGTAACTATGAAGTTGTGAACACTTACATTGTGTGTTCTACACTGTAAATTGTATGTTAATGATGATAATGCTATATAGTTTGTTCAGTATGTAATAAATAAGTTAATAAGAGAAAAATAGCCTAGAACAGTATCAAAAATAATTGTTGAAAAATTAAATATTGTACCAATCAGTCAATTCCTTGTAATTAGAAAGTAATATTTGAAAGTTTCTTCTATTTTCATTATTTAGGTTTCTTGGCTTTCTTGTGGTATTTAATCATCCACCTCATCTTCTTCAAGACTATCAAATTCATCAAGATCTTCTTGTGCCATTTCATCCAAGTCGCCATTATTGATTTTGATATTTTCACTTTCCCAATTACTTAGTTCATGTTTATCGCTTAAATCTCCTCCAGTCAATACTCTAATCAAATTCATCTTGAAGTCCTTCGATTGTTTATCAAAATCAATCTTATGTCTCTTAAATTCAGTGGAATCCTTTGTATGACCTACACTCTGTCCAACTCTAACCAAAGTCTCAACAGACGTTAAAGAGTTATTGATCAAATCTGAGTCAAAATCAATCTTTGATGATTCAACCAATACAATAACTGTGGATCCTCCAAATTTGAAGTATCCCATCTCTTCTCCCTTTTTAACAATATCTCCTGGGTTCTTGGTCATAACAATTGATCCCACCATCATTGCACCTACTGGAATGAAGATTACTGTTCCAAATTCTTTGGTCTCAATAGGAACAATCGCCCGGACATTTTCTCCAAACACATCAAGATCTGATCTGATTGCCATAGGGTTAACAGTATAATATTCACCATCAATATATTTAATTTCTCCAATTTTACCTTCAATTGGGGAGTGGAATCTATGGTAATCCTGGGGTGCTAATCTAAAAATACCCACTGAACACATAGAGTTCTTGAAAATATTAGTGGATTCAAGATTGTTAAAATTTCCATTAAATAATTTTGCAATCGTGAAATTTTTACCTTTAATCCAGAATTCAGTTGCTTTATCCACATTACTGAATGCAACACAACGAGAATCGGCTGGAGATGCTAAGATCTTATGGTTATTTTCACCACCTTCTACTGGTCTCATTCCAGGCTTCAATTCTCTGTAGAAAAACTCATTGAATGTTCTGTACTTCGTGATATCTTCTTCGATGAACTCCTTCATATCCAACTTGTGGAACTTGACAAACGATTCAATGTCATTTTTCAGGAGTGGGTTATCAAATTTAATACCTTGTTTGACACTCATCTTTTTAAGAAGACTTCTTATTCTTCTTGATTTGGCTTTATCCAATCCGTTATAAAGTAAGCGAATACCAAGTCTAATATATATACCCATTTTTTCTTCCATAATGATACCAGTCATTCTATCTTGAACCAAGATATTTGCTGAGTTTCCACCACCTAGTTGATATTTACCATAAGTAAGTTTGATTAAAAATTTACTAATCCATTTCTTGGTTGCAATTTGTGGAGTAACATATGAAGAAACCAATAATTTATTCACAATACTCCAATCTTTTGAAGAACAAATAGCAAAATGGGTCACAATATCAACATCTTGTTTCTTAGATAATCTCTTTTGAAGACAAATAGGACATTTTTCAATTTCAAAAAGTTTGGATGTATCATATTTCGTTTCCTCTTGAATATGTTTCTCAAGACTATCTATGATTTGGTCATGAGTTAATAAATCACCGCCCCAAGCCAGCTTGTTGTAATTATCATAAAATGAAGAAACCAATTCATCTGTATTGGTACATCCTAAGGTATCTAATAATGACATTAATTCAAAATAATCATAAGAGTTTGCGGTTTCATTGAGGTGGAATTGGTCAAGTAATCTACTCCAGAATTTTCTTCTCAAATCTTCATAGGTTTCAAAACGTACTCTGACTTTCAATTGTGGATTATATTTGCCAACTAATTTTTTATTCTCTAGTTCTAGAGCCAAGTTCATAGTTTTAAATTTAGATGTATCTGCATAAGTAGAAGTGACCTTCCTACGGTTAGAGAACTTCTTCTTTCTCACAAAATGCACTAGATTATCATCATCTAGTATTTGAATAGAGGAATGTTGAGAGTCACTTCCTGTACCAGCATTAGAATGAGTGGCTCTTACAGATGATGCTTTGAATCCTAATCCAATTCCAGAACCTGGCCCTGATGCTAGTCCTGACCCACCTGCTGATAGAGGTGCTTTATCGGATATTATACTATCAGCAGGGGTTATATCTTCAATATCAGATTCGTTACCAATTGGCATAAATGAGTCTGGTTTTTGTTTACTGAAATCTGCCATTTCTAAAACATCATTTATAGGAAGAGACACTTCTGCAACTTTATCATGGAAAGAAAATTGTTCTTTATCAAGTACATTGAATTGAATGTTGAAATTCCTTTCATGAGATAAGATTTCAAATGCTAAACGTTCGTTAAAAATAGGGTTAAGGTTATGACGTTTCCAACTAGTTCTAAAAGTCTTTCTACCAAAAGTAACCACTACAAAAGGATCCATATCGAAGGAAGTTCTTGTGAGGTTTCTGATAGGTGGAAGATCAGAACATGAAATGATTTCAATAAACAAAACCCCCAAAACCTTTCTATTTCTTACTTCGAATTTTTTATCAAGTTTATTCTTGGTCATTTTTCTAAGCAACCTCAACTTGCTCTTTCTCGGAGTTGCTTTTGGGGTATCTGTGTCAGTTAAACCATCTGATGAAATCATTGAAGTATCCGAAATGGAACTAGCATCTTCTAATGCAACACCAAGCCAATTGTTACGAGATGGAGGTCTTTGTTCTGTATCAGTAGCAAATTCAGATGCCGTGGACATGACTGATTCAATATCTGAAATATCCACATTTGTAGGGAGCTCATTAGTATCTGAATAAAATCCTTGATCATCAGGCACGATTCCTGGTCCCGTTTCTGAGTATATGATAGAGCGAAGCCATTTTTCAAAACTGGCTCTTACAGCTGGTTCAGGCAAACTTGGAGCAGTAGGATCTATCTCCAAAGGTCTTGAAGGAGGGTCAATATCTAAAGATTTCAATTTGGAGGCCATTTCAATAGAATCGGTCGACTCTAATGAGGTTAAATCTTCTGAAAAATCAGTAAATTCCTTCAATGATGAGCTTGTATGGGCTGAATCATCCTTCAATAGGTCTTGCTGTGGAATCTGGACTTCTGGTTTCTCGCCATCGGTACCACTCAATTCGTCTACCATTGTCCCATTTCTGGTAGGAGGAACCACCACGATCCCAGGAAGCTCCACTGGAGGAGGTCTTCTCTCCTTAGCGTTGGAATTACCTCTTCTTCTCCAATTCTTCACCTTCTTAACCGACAATTCAAAAGACACCAAGATTGATCCGGTAACGAAACTATGATGTTCCTTACTAGAATAAAGCTTATACCACTTCAATTCACTATTAGGCACAAACTTACCATCTTGATAAAACAAGTCACTCAAATTGAGTCTCAATTCTCCTAAATAGTTCTTATAACGCTTATGCTTATCCCAAATCATAAGGACCAAGATTTGAGAGCAATCATCGGCCCTCAAAGGCAAGAAGATTTCCGCATTCCATGTTGGCTGGTTGGTATTAAGACGGCGAGGGGTGACTTTTTTGGTGGAATTAAGCAGTGCTACTAAACATGGGTTGATGGACTTTTTGGATCCTACCCCACCATTAGTATCGGAACCATTACTAGCTCCACCACCAACGCCGGGTACCAAGTCGGCTCCTCTATTGGCATTGACTTTTAGGAATAGCTGGTCCTCTTTAGAGTCTCCTTTAGTTGATTTACGGAACCTCATGGTGAATTCACCATTGATAAGAAAGAAGCAAGATTAAGTTTAGTGAAAATATAAGGTCATTTTGCAATCGCGCACTCCGGGTGAAGAGACAGTACAAGCCTCACTAGGCGAGCGATTTAGTGTTGTCACTACTAATTACTGAGATCTATTTAGAACGGTACCACCGGTAGCATGGTTACGCAGCTACGTGGTGCTATCGATGCGGGTGATGTGGTGGTACTGGGGGTATGGGCTCCAGCAGCTGTACTACTACGGGTGAAGGAAGCAGTGAAATTTATAGGGACAAAGGCTTGGTACCATTAGGTCGAGTGTCGCTACCGATAGACCGATAGCGAGGCCTGTTTTTTTTTTGTACACACATGGTAGCGAGGCTGAGAAGTGCCCCAATACCGCAACTAATGTCGAATTCGAGGAGTGAACTCTACATAACCAGTACGTCGTAGCATTGACTGTGTGGGAAATGTCCTTATGATATTTTTCATTGCACACTAATGGAAAATGTGGGTTATTGGTGGGGAACAGTGAGGGTCCTTTGTTACGTCGTACGTGAAATTTGATGACCTGCGAGATCTTATGATAACTGACAAGGGCAACAGTGTCAACCGTCAAGGAAAATCAGTGAAAATAATGTCAAATGATACATAGCGATGATTGTGACACCTATATGCGGATGACACGTCAGTTCGGTTAGTTTGTCATCACGTCATCTCAATTGTGCAAATAGAATAGGTAAACTCTATAGATGGCTATTTTTAGTTAGTTTTAGTGTGGCACTTTATTGTAAGTAAGTTTTAGTGAATATTTAGACCAAGATTCTGCCAATTTGGCCTACTGAACTGTAAAATACGAGGCTTTTGACCAAGACTTTAACCAAGAAATTTTCGGTAAATTTTTTGAAGTTTCTTTCGTGTTTTATTTATTACTATTTACTAGAGCATGCTGCTCTATACTAGCATATAGCTTAACTATTAATGATTATCAGGGCGAAATGCAAATACTCCAAAAGTGTAAGAACTAGAACCAATTGAGTATAAGAAAAAAAAAATGGATGCATCTTTTATATTGTTACAAGCACACAAACATAACTATTAATGCACAAGGTGTAATTATTTGACAGGACCAATCTTTTTTCTTTTTTAATTTTTGAACAAATTAAATCACAATCACTTCATAAGCATGTCCACCACTCTGTTCACACTCAATCTCTTGATATCAGTATATGTTTGACCAGTACCAACAAACAAAATTGGAACCTTGGTTGCCATAACCATATTAATCATGGTACCCACCAAATCTCCAACAGTATCAACTTTAGAAATAATAAAGAAATCCAAGGTTCTCTTATTACCGAAAGCTTTATTGAAATTAGTAGCTTGTTCCACCGAATCAGTACCAACCAATGCTTCACCAACCATAATAATCTTATCAGGGTTAGCAGCATCACCAAACTTTTTCAATGTAGACATAAGCTTAGCATTTGAATGACTTCTACCAGCAGTATCAATCAACACAACATCAAAATGCTGGGCAGTAGCATGTTGAATTGCCAGTCTAGCTGTAGCAACCACATGGTCACCACCTCCATAACCTCTTTCAAAGAGATCAATTTTAGAATCTTCATCTTCCAAAGTTAAATTTTTTAAATTTCTAACATGAACTTTTAATTGTTCAACTGCACCAGATCTAAAAGTATCACAAGCACAAATCAAAACACTCATATTGTTTTGTAAGAACCAAAATGCAAGCTTGGCTAAATTGGTGGATTTACCAACACCATTAACACCAACAACAGAAATAACATAAGGTCTTGGACCAGATTTACGTTTAATATCATACAATAAATCAGTACTAACATTAGGAGTCAAAATCTTGGTTAATTCTTCAGTTAATGCTTGTTTATACATGGACATAGTGACATTTGTCTGGGATGAAAAATTATGTTGAATCTTATCTATAACCATCTTAGCAGTACTTGGAGAAATATTTTTAGAAACCAATTGATCTTGAAACTTTTTAGATACTTCAGGCAAATCTATATTGTTCCCGAAATAAGAACCTAATTTACCAAAGAATCCCTTCTTAGAGGTGTTAACTCTTTGTTCATCATCATCATCCGATTCTCCCAATATATCATTCAATTCGTTGACAAGAACCAATTCATCTTCTTTAACAAAAGCCAATTCATCAGCCAATAAATGACTAGTATCAATGACATCACCATCACCATTGACATCGCCACCACTATTGACATCCCCGACTGAATAATCGAGAGTTTTGGAGTTTCCAGAATCAGACGCTATTTCATCACCATCCCATTTTCTCATCTTTTTATTTGTTGCCTTCGAATGTGAACCTTGAATTGGAGTACCTCTACGACTTGGAGTATTGGCACCACTAGTGATGGGAGTACTTTCATCTATCTTGAATGTTTCAGATTTCTTGGTTTGCATAAGTTGACTAAACTGTAATTCTATCAATTTCTTCAATTTATCATCACTCTCATCTTCATCTTCTTTAAGCTTATGGAAGGTCTTGGAAATCCCATGTAATGTATGCTTTACTTTATCACTATCAATAGTGGCAACAGCATCAAAGTATAATGCCACGTACACATCATCTTTCTTATAACCATAGAACCGCTTATGATTCAAACTGGCTGTATAGAAGTTAACATCTAATTCAATACTGGTTTCATTAACTAAAGTATATATGAATTCATTGAATGGATTGGTCTTGGTATTGTATTGGTACTCGATCTTACCCGAGCCTCTAAATATTATTAGTGATTGTGACATGATCTTTGTCGTTCTAATGCACGGAATGAGAAAGTGTTAGAAAATGATGGATCACACTTAGAAAGTGGAGTTAAATGGATAAATTAGATCAAAAAAATTGAGTGGGCCACTTAAGCGTCAGGTCGCAAAAAAATAACGTCACAGACAGGATTCGAACCTGCGCAGGTAAAACCCAACGCCTAAACTGCTAGATAGCAGGGCGTCGCCTTAACCACTCGGCCACTGGGACTTAGATTCTGGATTTTACAAATTTGGCCTTGACTAGAGGCTTATACTAGATTAGAGGATGGAATCTGAATAATCCGAAAAATCGGTTAAGAAATGTGGTTTTAATGGTTTTATTACTAGCCTCTGGCTGATCTGGCTGAGAATGATTTTCTATGGCTAGGTTAGTAATACTCGCGACATTTATTAAAAAAATACGAGATCTTTGTTTTTTGAGTGTGATATTATTGGAACTGGTAATAACTGGAATAAATTAATAAGTCCCAGTACTACCAATTTACCCTAAGGTAAAACTTCTAGGGTAAGAAACTCCAATTTTAAAGGCGATTGTATTAAAGTATAGCGAGTAAATAATTTGAATACTAGAAATTTTGAAAACCTTGTGGATCAATCAAAATTATAAAACTCATTCAAAATACATTTTGCTGTACACATTTCTGAAATATTTACACAAATTTGAAAATTATTGCAAAAGTCACTTGAATTGAAATAAAACTCATAAAAGTCTTTTAACAACTATTTTACTCATGCTCATCTACTTTTTTCTCTGTGACCTTTCTATTTCTATTAAATTCTATTTTGTCATTTTCACTTACTTAACCACTATATATATATAACACTAGGCCCATCAAAATCCACGAGAAAAACCAAACGGTTAAGAAAAATTATATCTTCTGACTCCCAGATCCCCAGGCACCCCGAGTCAACACTGTTTGTCCCGTCATCACCAACATCGTAATTTATTCCCCAACCCTTCTCCAGACAGTGTACCTGGTACACCCTAAAATTCGCACCTTTTCATGGTCCAAGGGCCATACCGAAAAACCACCATATTGAACAGCACACGCACTCATTCAGATCAAATCCAGCCTTTCAATCATACCAACTTGTTATCTAAACATATATCATCCTTTTATAGTCTCGGCGTTCCATTCCGTTTGTGAAACCATCACCCAGTTCACCATATCATACACACAATGGCCTACTACCAACAACAAGTGAATGATCCCCAAAATATCCAATTCTACCAGTCAAACTATGCAGATTCGTATCAAAAACAAGCTGGTGGGGCCATAAATAGCAATCCCAACTTGGGATCAATGAATACCGGATTCGGCTCCCAGATTCACGTTAGTGGTGTCATGGGAAGTGGCGAATTAAGCACTGGGTTACTTGCTGCTTTTGGTACTTCTGGATATCCTGGTGAACCACCATTATTGGAAGAATTGGGCATTAATTTCAATCATATAAAAGGCAAAACTTTGGCAGTATTGAACCCTTTGAATCGGGACATTTCTTCTGATATAATGGCCGATTCCGATATGGCCGGGCCGATTTTATTTGTACTTTTATTTGGTACTTTACTTTTATTAGCTGGTAAAGTTCAATTTGGTTATATTTATGGAGTTGGTCTCTTTGGTGTGGTCAGTTTACATTATCTTTTTAAGTTCATGAGTCATGAAGTCCAATTGGATTTGGCCAGATCGGCTTCTGTTATAGGTTACTGCTTATTACCATTGGTATTAATTAGTGTTATTGGAGTATTTGCTTCTTTGGATAATCTTTTTGGTTACATTATAAGTGCATTTGCTGTTTTATGGTGTTCCTTCTCTGCTTCTGGGTTTTTTGTGGCTGTTTTGAAGCTTCATAATGTTAGACCTTTGATTGCTTATCCTTTGGGAATGTTCTATAGTGTTTTTGCATTGATGGCTATTTTCGTGGAAAAGACCGATGTATAAGACTACTAGAAAAAGAAAAAAAAACTGATCTTCTTTTTTTTGTTCCTGCAACATAAAATTCCTTTAAAATTGACTGATGGCTATAGAATACCGACTCCAACATGGAAAGAGTCATCCGATTATATGATTGTCAAGAAACTTCTGAACAATTGAAGTCAATTTAAACATGTGATCGCTGCTTCGAAAGGACTTAATCACCGATAGTTATGCTTTTCAAAGTATTCAAAATATTATGGATCAATTGGAAATCTCCAATAGCCCCGTTTGGTCCAACCATCCAATGGTACAATAATATATTGAAGTACCGTTCATATTTATATATACTACTCGCTCGAAAGAGAAAAACTAATTGTAAATTTAAGCGAATTGCTGTCCAGCTTGTAATGAAACTTAAGTTTCGTCTAGTAAATGTCAGATTCGAATTTACTTAACTTATGGTCAATTGTAAATCTGTATTATTTTTCATCATTTATGTCATAACATGATTCTGCGACATATACAAGGAACTATATGGTCAACATTTTCTGGATGCAAAAACATGATTTGACCGCATTGAGCTGCCAAAAATCTTACGCCACTATTAGTGCTTCACTTACACTCCTTTCACACTTTGAATCATTTTTTTTTCTGTATATTGTGATGTTGTCTTCTCTTCTTCTTTCATACTTCTGTGTCGCGACACAAAGTTAGTCATAGGCTAAAATCACCAGTCTCACTACTCAAGGCCTCCACAACCAGCATTACTCCCCTTATCAAGCCATACCAACCCTAGCCCACAATGCTGCTGACACTCCGTCTTGTGCGGCGTTACTCCACCAAACCGTTTATGGTAACATCGCCGATTTTCTACGTCAATGCCAGTCCCCATTTGGGCCATGCCTATACAATGCTTCTATGTGATACCAGAAACAGATGGGAGAAATTAAACCCCAAGAAGACATCGTTTATGTTGACCGGTACCGACGAACATGGACTTAAGATCCAAGCAGCTGCAGAGAAAACAGGTGTTGATCCTAAGGTCTTGGTTGATAATGTTTCTGAAAACTTCAAGGTTTTGGCACTGAAGTTGAATATCAACTACGATAGATTCATCAGAACCACAGATCCCGACCATGTGGAAACTGTGGAGTTTTTTTGGAAGTTAATGAACAAGAATGGCTTGATCTACCAAGGCTCTCACAGTGGATGGTACTCTATTAGTGATGAAACTTTCTATCCCGAGACCCAAATCACCGAGATCACTGAAAACGGAGTCAAGAAAATGATCGCCAAGGAGAGCAGAACAGAAGTGGTTTATCAACAAGAACATAACTATTTTTTCAAGCTTTCCCAGTTCCAAGACCAGTTAATTGACCACTTTGAACAGAACCCAGACTTCGTGTTACCTAAGTCCAAGTATAATGAATTATTAAAAGAACTTAAACTGACGAAACTTTCAGATTTATCCATATCCAGGCCTTCTTCCAGATTGAAATGGAGTATTACCGTACCAAATGACCCATCCCAAAAGATTTACGTATGGTTTGATGCGTTATTGAACTATCTTACTGCTGCTGGGTTCCCTAAATCATTTAAACAGAATGAAAATGGGTTTGAAACACCAGAATTGAATATTTGGCCTGCTACCCATGTCATTGGCAAAGACATCATCAAGTTCCATTGTATTTACTGGCCTATTTTCTTATTAGCTGCTGGTGTAGAGCTTCCACGTCAAGTGATCGTTCATTCCCACTGGTTAAGTGAAGGTTTTAAAATGAGTAAGAGTTTGGGTAATGTGGTGGACCCAATAAGCACTAATGAATACTATGGTAGAGATGCATTCAGATTTTTTTTGTCAGAATATTCTAACATTGAAACCGACTGTAACTTCAGTGAATTATCATTTAGTATGAGCAGGGATAACTTGATTGGTAAATACGCCAACTTGGCCACTAGAACCGGAGGAGCAAAATTCAATATTAAGCAAAGCGTGGAGTTTCAAAAACAAGGCAAATACTCAGACATTGAGAATATCATTAGAACCAATGCCTTGAACCAAGACTCAGTAGAAGAAATTATTGTATTGAAAAATGAATTGGAATCCCAATTGAACCTGTTATACTCAAATATGAACTCTAAATTTGTTAGGTTTGATCAAATGAAAGCAATTCAGGATTGGTGGTCTGTCATTGATACTGCCAATTTGTTCTTTCAAACTGCTGAGCCTTGGGTATACTCCAAGAAGATTAATGATTCTGAAGCCTATCGTGTTCTTCAGAACTACTATGTATTCATGGCTGCTGAAAGTAGTCGTATTTGCTCGATTTTAATCAGTGCAATTATTCCTGATTTGGCCCTGAAGATTTTAGACAGATTAGCAGTTGCAGAAAGCAAGAGAGATATAGAAGCGGCAGTAGTTGGAGGTGATTTGACTTATGGTGAAAATGCCAATTCAAAGAAACACAAAATTCCAATTGAAAGAGTTCCAATGAGAGAAACTGAGACTATTTGAGATCACTAATACTCAAATAATTTTATTTATAACAAGTTTAAATCTGATTTGGTAATGGATAAGCTCTTGTTTGGAATAGACTACAAAAACATGTAAATAGAAAGTAATGGTGTTAGAAATGAAGATCATTAATGTTGTACAAGAGGGCAGTGGTTCTGCAAAGAATTCGGGTAAATCATTCTTAACTCCTGATTGTAATCTTTAGAAAACTCAGCCCTAAATAAGACACCCACGATAATCGGATTCTTTCATCTTAAAGAATTAGTCAGTGATGTCTTGTTGAGCATGTAATCGATATAAGTCAAATCTATCTAAAAGGTTCTTAGTCACTAGTTCTGAAAAGTTCCCTAAAACAACCGAAAAAATTTATTTAAAAGCTGTATTATTTATGATATTACAGCTGAAAACCTACACATGTATCCTTTTGACCATGACACTTTGTTGGTCAGTGGATGGGGGGGGGGGGGGGGGTGTTGGGGGTGGGGGGGGTGGGGGGGGGGGGGGGGTGGGGGGGTTTTGTGGGGGGGGGGGGGAAAATAATGAAGGATGCGAGGTTCGAACTCGCGCGGACACTGTCCAGTAGATCTTAAGTCTACCGCCTTAGACCACTCGGCCAACCCTCCAAATTGTGCTGATATTA